>CM060326.1:34282693-34290193 GCA_030674155.1 Stramonita haemastoma | reverse complement strand
TTGGCAATATGGCTGCCTCTTTGAGAGGACCCTGGATAGGGCTCCTTAGGTCACGCTCTACAGCTCACAGCGTAAACTGCTTGGTTGTTGGCAAACGGCTGCCAGCTTAGCTCAACACTGTTCAATCATTAGATTAGCGTTTTGTTGGTTTTAGGATCTCCCCAACTTAGTGCACTTCCAGCTGCTCAGAACACGGTCCCTGTCTCACTGATCACACCTGCTTTATAAATCCTCCGACAGACCTACAGAGGGATCGCGACAATAGCAAGATGTGAATAGATGTAAAAACGATTATCTACATCAACCAGCTAAAAGTGTTATATAGTTTTCAATGATGTCCACAATAAGCTGTGGTGCAGGAAGGTACAGCTGAGGCAATACTTGTAACTACATGATGAATGAAGTATACAGTTAGTAAACAAAAAAGAACACAATAACGACAGAAAAGACCACATCTTAATGCCTCCCCCCCCCCTCCCTATTTCCTACTTTCTTCAAGATAATAATATTACGCACAAACAGCTAACAAAGCAGAAGAAACGGAGATCTGGATGGCATTTGTTACACACACATAAAGACATAAGGACAGGCCCATGGCTACTGTGAATAAAAGTGTTTTTTTTCAACCTTCTGTTATATAAGATGGATATAAATAGATAGATAGATAACTTTGCATGCATTATAGTTTAAAGAATATTTGACTTTACTATTTGATTGTTCGTTCTTGCCATTTCTAACCAAAAAAACCCAAATGTTCTGTTTTTTGTCTGGTTAGTGAGACCAAATTTATCCATTTCACTATTTAAAAAATAACATGAAATAGCTCTCCTCCTTGTCTCATCCTTGCTCCTTTTTTTAGTTTCTTCTTTTTTTTCCTTTTTATAACCAATCCTTTTCTTCCACTGTTTCTTTTTACCTGCTGTGTTAATTTTTCACTTAAGTCTGAGAGTTTTATTTTGTTACGTGTAGTAATGAGTTCCAAAATATAAAGAGGTTAAGATGCATTTTCCCCAAGGTGTGCTTTTTTAAAAACATGCCAAAATTATGTGGATTTCAGTTCATTCACATCAAAAGTGGCTAACTTAATATCTCTGTCTCCTGTTTCATATCATTTACAACAAAAAAAGAAATACCACATTTCAGCAAACACAATCAAATCATTACGTGGGAACAACGATATTCAACAAAACATAATATACCTTCGCTTTAAAGCTATCACTAAAAAAAACAAACTTTTTACTTGTGCCACTTTTAAAACACAGAAATAAAGAGGAGCCACTGTTGAAGACGTTGTAATTCTTGATATATGTTGCGAATAACCAGTCTGATGTGGGCAATTGCTTGTCTCCCTTGGCAAGTGCTCTAGAGTTGAGAGAGCTTGGAATTGGATGGCTTCACACTCAACCACTCTTGACACTGACGGCACATGTCTGAGTGATGCTGGTTCAGTAACATCCCTGATGCCTTCCTTCTGGAATTGCTGCTGTATTTTTGTTGGTTTGTCTTGTTTGAAAATAAGCATGCCTGTCCATATTTTTATGTATATTGAAGAAAGTGCAAAACTTCTCATTAAAATGAAACAAAAGTAAACAACCTAACGATCAAAGACATAAACAACCGCTTTTCAAACCATCAAAAGCCAAACGAAGATGGGAATAGCATACATAAACAAAAATGTAAACACATATATAATCAATACATAAGCAAACGAATAATCAGATAATTACAATGCACATTAATTGGACTCATGAAACTTGTAAGATAAGACTTAGAACTGTTGTGCTTTTCTTTTGCTTTCAAATGCTAGTGATCAACAGACACTTGAAAAAAACATGTTCCACAAGTTTGTTGCTTTCTTGTTAAAGCACATTTTTTCGGAATTGTTTTGCATGTAAAGATATCGACATTTTTACCCTGAACGAATGTTCACGGTTGAACTTGTTGGAATATTTTGATACTGTTGTAGGGCTCATGCTTGAAAATGATTGATATTATGAATAACATCAATATTGCAAATAACCATCATTCAAATTAAAACCAGTGGTGAATTTTTTTAGAAAGTATGTTGTTAAAGTGCTCTTTTTACGCAAAATTCCAGCCATTCATTTCTTTGGGCTATGTGTTTGCTTTGTGTATTTATTTATTTTACAGTCTATCTATTCCAACTATTTTATGGTCTTAGCACATTAAACCCAGGTCTATAAAGCAGTCTTCTTCAGTTTGTTAGCAATTTTGACGAGGTGGTAGATGTATGTATTGTTCTTTTAAATTGTTGCAATTATTTTCTGTCGTAGTTGCTCTGCTGTCTATTCTGATTATATTTTCTTTCTAGCTTGCCTGCCTGCTTTGTCTTGCTGTTCGAATACAGGCTTCTTTCCTCTTTTTAATTCATTTGTTTTCACTTTTCTATTTTGGTTTGCATGCACGGATATTTCTTTATCTGTCCACCTTAAATGATTTCTCTTTTGTTTAAACTCTCGACTAGCAACATATAAATGTTAGCACAGTTACACGACCAGTAAACCAGCCTGTGCTGCAGTCAGCTGGTTACCTGGCTACTTCTTCGTCGAACATTTAGACAGCACCTATCCTTTTCTGTCAAATGATCGAAAATGCGTCGCGCGACCGTTAAGCGCCGGACAAGTCAGGCCCAGTGCATCCGACTTCGGCATGGGAGATCACTTTTGTCTTGTAAGTCTTTCTGGAATAACAAAAAGGCAGGATAATGGACCGAGAATGTCCAAAATAGACACGTAGGCGACAAGACCTTAAGGAACAATGTGGAAATAAAGAAAAGAATAGAAAAGATGGAATTCATAACGCTGAATTTCCAGAGGGTGGGTACGCCACTTATACTGACAGACCCTCTGGCATCCCGACCGGGCGGGGGATAGGGGCCGGGGGGGGGGGGGGGGGGAGTAGCTGGGGAATTACCTGACTGACTACTGAACTAACTAACGTAACTAATCACAACCGTCTCTAGCTCATAACTGGATTATCCAACAGAAAGGCTAAATGACGGATATCGACCAAACAGCCCGCTCGCCAAGTAACTGACTAATCAGCCGGACAATTAACCGACTAACGGATCATCAGTCAACTGAGGAGCAGTGTGACACAGAGAGATAATTGAGAAATAGTGGCCCTGTTACAGCTCCTGTTGTGTACTACAAATCACCAGGCACCATCTTGTCTGGCACTGGCCCTCCATTCTTTCCCACGCAAAGTAGCTTGGAGACAGGAATACTCTGGCTTTGATAGCTTCTTGCTGGATAGTCCCTATTCCTCACGAAGAAAGGAACAGGTATTGAAAAAACCCCTGCTAGTGTAAGTATTGCCATCTATAAAAGTGTTTGTGAGTTTCCATATGTAAAAAACGTTCTTGTTTGACTATTCATTGTATGTCTTATTGTTTTTGGTTTTTAGTCTATGACAATTGTTTGCACCAAAATTACTTAGTATTTTTGACACAGAGTCCATAACTGAGTGAACTGATATTTTTAACAGAGTTTTTTTTAATATCATTTCATAATACTTAATATTGGCAAAACATTGCTTTTGAAAATATGTTCAGTTTTTATCTTTTTTTTTTCTTACATACAGTGTGCGTTATTGAAGAAAAAAAACGAGTGAAGTTTTGTTTTATCTATTTGATGTCTTGACAATAAGGCATAACTTGCTTAGCAAAAATCAAATAAACCGAAGTAGTTTGGTTTAATATACGATGATAGCTATGCAAAGAAGTAATCAAGCATACATAAAAAAGCAAATAAACATCATACAATGAAAAGAAAAAAAAAGAAAAATGCTTGCACTGCGCTTATATACAGTAAAGGCTCAGTTTAAAAAAAAAAAAGAAACACAAAAACAGAGCAGAAAAGAAAAAGTTAATTACGACAGATATATCCATAACACAAATTCATAAATGGCGTGAGGATAGTATAAGTAATAGTAGTAATAAGAAATAATATAGTATAGTAAAGTATAGAATACAGTAGTCAGTAATAGAATATAGAAGTAGTTAGTATTACTACAAATACATATCCTACTAACTACTAACTATTCTATATACTATATCTCCTATACTATACTACTACTACTACTACTACTACTAACTACTACTACTACTACTACTACTACTACTACTACTACTGCTATACTACACATACTATTACCACACACACCACCAACACCACCCACACCACACACCCACATACTACTACTACTACTACTACTACTACTACTACTACTAACTACTACTATACTACTACTACTGCTGCTGCTGCTGCTGCTGCTACTAACTACTACTCTACTACTACTACTGCTGCTACTTCTATTACTACCGCTGCACTACTAAAATGATAATGATAGTAATGATGTTGTTAATATAATAACGACAACAACAATGATAATAACAATAATACATATAACACCGCACTATCAGAGGTAAAAAAATATCACCTCCAGAGAACCAGATATCGATTACGCTATCAGAAGACGTTGCCCGTTAGTGTAGGGACTTCTTGTTTCCACCTCAGTGTAGGCCGTAAGCGGGGGGAAGGGGGGGGGTGTACAGAAGGCAGAATTGTAGGATCCATCTACATTGATTCCAGTATATCACGCACACACACACACACACACACACACACACACACACACACACACACACACACACACACACACACAACACACACACACACTACACACACACACACACACACACACACACACAAACACACACACACCACCACACACACACACACACACACACACACACACACACACACCACACACACACACACACACACACATACACAGCAACACACACAACACAACACAACCTCAGAAAGTCACATGCCTTAGCCAAAACTAAAGTCAAAGAGCAATTCCTTCCGAACATCACTCCTTGCTGTCTTGTCCATCAAGATGAATGTTTAGCACTAGTTGATTTTTTACTGTGTGCATCTCCTCTACACCTCCATCCCTCCTTCTTCTCCTCACGAAGCTTCTCATCACCCACGCGTGTTTTCCCTGGTGTGTCAGGTTTTCGTGGCTTGCGCACAGCACATAAGGATTCGGCTTGGAAGAGGAGAGAGGAAGATGGATGTTGAGAGGAGTGGCAAGGGGAAGATGTGAAGGGTGATAAAGGCGTGAATGGCGTTCGACCTTTCACACGTGCTGGCTCCTGGAGCAGTGAAAGCTTTTTCGGAACTTATTGCCACTCTGTACCAGACCTTCACAGGCAGCAAGCAGCTGCTGATTCTAAAAGTGGCTTGAATGTGTTGGTACAAGCACACTACCTTGCATCTTCACCCAGAGTTTCTCTATTTATTTATTTATTTATTTATCTATTTTTTTTTAATTCGTTTATTCTTTATATCCAGGACAATGGAATAAGCACGCATGTAGTTTTGACATTCAGTCCTCGTGTGTATGCAGTTTGTAAACTTATCATCTGTTTCTAACGCACACAATGGCCTACTCTTACGAAAAGTGGAACAGGATTTAACGTGTGCGCAAAATGCTCTGCGTGCGTTTTGCACACGGAGCCTCGGCTTATAGTCTCATCCGAAGGGCTTTTGGGGAGAGTGGAGTCACTGTTGTTAACTCCAGGGAAATAATCCCCTAGAACGGGAATTTAAGATAAAGCTATGGGTATGGAGTAGGGAGAGGGTGGGGAATCATTCAGAAACTAAAGTATCTACTTTTGCTTGTTATTTTTTCCATTATACTCTAATGGTACATCAAGAACCTATCTTATCCTTCAAAATTATTTAAAAGTACGAATGGCCAAGAACGTACATTGTTTTGGTTTCAGATGCTCATCAGTGAGATATCTGCAGAAAAAAGTCTTGAATATGTGGCCATGACTTCTGTTGCTTTACCATGACAAGGAAATACCAGTAAATATGATGTCAGGTCAACACGATCAAAGCCTGTTGATAATGACAAGACACATCAGCAGACTTTATTCTATACAATTTAAGTATACTTTTTTGTTTTAAATAATGAATCAGACGACTTAGCACTACTAAAACAATTCATCAATTGACAAATCAAGAAAGTGAATTCACGTTTGCTCTCCCGCTCTCCCTGGGAAGAGCAGCTTGCATGTTATGCAGAGAAATCTGCCGTGGCTTAAAGAGATTACCAGACAAGGTTAACAACAAGAGATGACTCCCCGCTACTGTAACGTATTTTTCTACTGGAACGCTGCCCAGAATGTAAAAGGGCAAGCCTACTGAGGTAATAAATGATAGGAAAACTGGCCAAAAATGTCATCTTCACTACAATCAAGTCATTTTAGAACCTAGTAGTTAACCTCATTTATAAAACAAAGAACTAAATTTACACTGACTCTAGTACCCATGTCACAAATCTCAAGAACTGCACACTGACTGCGTGACACACATATTGATCGACCACTCGGCAAGCCAGTAACTGACCAATCAGCAGGCCAATTAACCAGCTAACAAACTAATCAATCGACTGATGAACAATCTAGCAGACAAAATAAGTACGGATAGAGTGTTTCCCCTTTTTTTGCCCTTGACCTATCTCCTTGATCATCAAGTACCAACCGGTCTGGCACTAATAGCTACTTCTCTTCCTTAAAGTATCTGAGGGTCAGAGTGTACATGGCTTAATACTATACATTGGATTGCTCGCCTACAAAAAAACAGAAGAAAATAGTTTGTTTTGCGTTTTGGCAGGTTACAATCAAGTTAAAAGGACTACATAGCTCCTTTCCTTGCTAAGTAGGAAAAAACCAGAAACTCTGCTTTTTAATTAAGTAAGATGTGTACAAAATACATTGGAAGTGTTACAAACAATATCAAGCAGGCAGATACTTAGATAAATAGACATAGAGACAACAGGCAGACAGGCAGTCAGGCAGACAGACAGACAGATACACAGACAGACAGGCAGACAGATAGATACAGAGATACATAATAGACTGATGGAAGGACGGCCGGATGGATAGACGGACAAACAGACAGACAGACAGACAGACAGATAGATAGATAATAGACAGACAAACAGACAGACAAACAGACAGACAGACAGACAGACAGATAGAAAGATAGATAGATAGATAGATAGATAGATAGATAGATAGATAGATAGATAGATAGATAGATAGATAGATAGATGATGAGACGGACGGACGGACGGACGGACGGACGGACGGACGGACGAACAGACAACAGACAGACAGACAGACAGACAGACAGGTAGATGGATGGACGGATGGATGGATGGATGGATGGATGGATGGATGGATGGATGGATGGATAGGATAGATGATAGATAGATAGATAGATAGATAGATAGATAGATAGATAGATAGATTAGATAGATAGATAAGTTAAAATCATTACATAAGATTGCCCTTTAAGCATTTGAACTACACAATTAATCATAAACCGATTCATGACATCCAGTTTGTTTCTTATCATTAACTATCGTGGGTTTCAACCGATTTCACAGTATAATATA
>CM060326.1:34262693-34277693 GCA_030674155.1 Stramonita haemastoma | reverse complement strand
AAATAGACAAAATAAACTCATGGGCACTGCGACCAAATTGTTGAATACACAATTAAGCTCAAAAAGTAGATGCGTGACAAACTAGTTTTACTCATCAAAAGCTACTACATATTAACAAATTGATGAGGTGGTAAACTGGCTAAATGACAGATATAGTAATCAATCAACCAGCTAGCTAATCAAGCGATTGACCAATCCACCAGTAAACTAACTCACAAATCCGTCAATCGATCAACTGATGAACAATCTGACAGAGAGAATGAGCCCAGAAAAATAAAAATACTGAGGAATGTTTTAGGGTTCATGTTTTGCTTTTTCTTGTTCTTGTTCTTGTTCTTTGTCATCTCTTTCTCCACCTTGTATTTCTCCCTCTCCCTCTTCTGTTCCTCTTCCTTCTAATTCTTGATAACCATAGTATCGCCTCTGCTATCAGCAGTGCTTTTTGTATTACTTGCTCAGTGTGTTGAATTATTCGTCTTTTACTGTTTCTTTTCCTTTGTCTTCCACCTTCTTTTTTTTTTCTTCTCATACTGTTGCCCATATTCCTCCGTCTTATTTTGTTTATATTATCTGTCTCTCTCTGTCTCTCTCTGTCTCTCTCTCTGTCTCTCTCTCTGTCTCTCTCTGTCTCTCTCTGTCTCTCTCTCTGTCTGTATAGATGCGTGTGCGTGCGTGCGTGCGTGTGTGTGTATGTGTGTGTGTGTGTGTGTGTGTGTGTGTGTGTGTGTGTGTGTGTGTGTGTGTGTGTGTGTGTGTGTGTGTGTGTGTGTGTGGTGTTTGAGAGTGAAACGTTTACAAGTATCAGAAGTACTTGACAAAATAGTATTTGATAATTAGTCATTGTAAAACAATGTATTTATTGGTTTAATTTATCCATATATTATTTATTGATTTATCTTATTCTTCGCTTTTCAGTTTACTTCATTTGTTTTCACGTAGACATATAGAATATCTGTCTAACTTTCTAGCTTTCTACGTATTTCTTTATCGTTTTAGATTTTACTTAATAGATAAAAATACACAAGACAGAATTTGGTAGCCATAACTGCTGTAGAACTCTCTTGGCTTTCTTATTTTTGCAAGCAAAACTATAATATTATATACACTTAACTGAACTGACTTGAATTGAACTGAATGCCACTTTTAGCCAGCATAGATTTCTGTGCATGTAATTGGGCCTGTTTCCTCCCAAAGAGTGTGTGTCATCACAAGAGCAGCGCCCACCCATACTTTATTCATCTTTTTGGTTATACTGTTTCAAGTGCATATTTTGTTTCCTATTCTTAATTATTTTTTCTTCTAAATAGCCTATTCGTTCCTATACTTATTCGTTTTCTAAATATTTTGCCAAGGATCTAGGACAACTTTCTTGTTGCCATTGCTTCGTTAAAGTCCACATCGGATGAGACTATAAACCGAGGCCCCGTGTGCAAATGCACGCAGAACATCTTGCACATACGTTAAAATCCGTTTCACTTTTCGGAAGTGTAGGCCATAATGTGCCAGTGGGAACAGATCACAAATTTACAAAACTGCATACACACGTGGACTGGAAGTAAAAAAATACACGAGTGCGTATTGCATTATCATCGAAATATAAAAGGGGAAATCAATAAATAAAATAAATAAATGCACTGTCATGGAACCTCGGTTAGTCTGTTCATCCTAAAGACTAGCACCCAGACTACCCCTCAAGGCTTATTGGATGAAGGGAACAGTCTTGGCACAATGGGGGATCAAACTGAATGCTTGTTACATCAACTCAAATGACTTTGTCAGCACAGTAAAGCCCCACGAACCCCCCCCCCCCCCCCACCACCACCCCGCCGCAGACAGAAAAGCAAGTGGCTTCTTGACCACCCCTCTATCTGTTACAGTGGTTTACAAGTGCCATTAGGGCTGTGCGGGCAACTCTTTTCGAGAAGACTTCCATTGGAAACGAGAGGAACTGAAATTGGATGGTCAAACATTGGAGAGCTTTTCACAATCACAGCATTAGTGTGGGGAGAAAGGAAAAGTTTGATCAAGTTTGATGATATTTACTTCTAGGAATTGGATTCTGTTTCTATTGTGAGAATCGATCTTGCTTGGAAATTTTGAAAACGTTATGCTGCTGAAATAATTCACCAAATCTGTAATGCGTTTTACACCTCTGTAAAAAAAAAAAAAGCATATTGTAAAGAAAACAATCCAGACAACCAGCTTAATAGATGAACGAAAAAATATTGATTTACATTTTTTTAAAAGGGAAATAATTTGTCAAGAACTTACAGATACTTTAACAAAAAATGGAACGCCTCTATGTTTCATTGAATCCATCACAAACACACCATAAGGAAGACTACGGCAAGAAGTAGAAAACAAAAAGCACAACATAAACCCACTATGGCGCTAGCACGTGAACACACTTGAACTTTTTATATGGCTGTCTTTCTTGCAGTGTACTCCAACTTCCGTGACATCCCATGAGGATTCCAGACAGAGAATGATAGTTTCTTTATTCTTACTTCATCTGTTCTGTTCTGGCAAGTACTACATAGGGAGAAAATCAGTGCCACTGGCTGTTACTCAGCCTGATCAAAAAAGAAAAAAACAAAAACCTGCTGGAGTTTTGACAGCATGAATATTGTTGCCAAAACAAGTGACCATGTTTGACCTTCATAGTTCATGTCTTGGCAGGATAGGCTCTGTAACTTACGAGTGATAATATCTCTTGTATACAGTGTTCTTTGACAAAAGTAACACTGTCAACGATTTAACATAGTTTTTGTTTAATCTGTATACAACACAGGTTCTAGGACAATTATAAGTTATTCTATTTCTATCAATATTGACAAAATGACATCCTAAATAAAAAGAAAAAGCAAATAGCAAATATCTCTTAACGTTATAAAAAACGAAGACAAAGTGAGGTATTCAGCTTGAAATGATGATGATGATGATGATGATGATGATGATGATGATGATGATGAGATGATGATGTAGTGGTGATGATTAAAAACTAATGATGCTATCGCTACAACTGCTCCTCTCCACACCACTACTACTATAACTAGATCTACTACTACTGCTGCCTATGCTGCTGCAACTGCTAACTTTCGGAATCATAAAAACTTCACCTACACAGAAATAATGATAATCTGCATTGAGCAGGGAAAAAAACCAACCTGTTAGTGTGTCTGCCCTGTCTCCGGCTCACAGCAGGCCATAGATACACAGGGAGCACATGTATATCGTAGTCCCAGGGCCAGTCTGTATTGATTCCACTACAGTTCACAGACACCAGCACAGCTGTAGAGACCATACCCAGAAACAAAGCTATGGAATAATCCCTCGTGAATGTCACTCCTCTGCTGCGCTGTCTTGGCCATCAGTGATGCTGAGCTTGGCATTTACAACCTTGATGTTTCTCTGTGCATTGTTTTCTATTTCCCTATCCATCCCTTTCTCCCTTACCTTTCGTCATGTATCCTCACTTATTTCCACAGTCTGGCTGATGTATCAGATTGTAGCTAGCACACAGCACGTGAACATAGGGGTAGGAGTGGTTGAAGGGGAGGAGGAAGGTGAAATATAAGGATTAAGGAGCAGCTGTATGGAAATAGCGGAGGAGAATAAAAGCATGGATTTTGTTTGATCCTTGGCACTTTCTGGCACCAATAACAGTGAAGATATGTGCAGCATTAAAGTCACTGTTCACATGCACATCATAGGCATCAGGTTTTAGCACGGGAGCTAGTCAGAACCATGACTATAACAGCTGCCTCTTTCTTTTACCACGCCGTCCACAATTCGCTGCAAGTGTAACCCAGGTTTGTTTAGAAGTGGAGGCCCTCCTTAAATATCAACTGCTGATTGCATCCTGCATGATTCTGCTGTATAGTTAGTTAAAGCTACATAATCATTTACTTGACCGAAATATGGTAAAACAGTTTTATAGTTATAGATCCTAAGCGTCTGGTTTTGTTGGGTTATGGCTGAGGTAGCCAGACTAACTACTGAGTAAGAAACAAATGAATGGAACAAACCAACTGAATAATGTGTTTATTGACAAGCTAGCTAAAACACTGACCTACTATCTAATTACATATATTGTTTGTTTACTGCCTAGCCAACTAACAATTAACCAACTGACCAATCAAACAGCCACCTGAATAATTAACCTGCCAGATTATTAACCGAAGTCCTGACTGGACTGACTTACTGACTGAACCCCTGTCTGACTTTCTTTGCTCAGGCCCAAAGGTTTATCGATTGTTGATGAAAGCAAAGGGCATCATCCTACAGTAAAGTGTTAGTATGCTTTGTCATTGATTGTTGAGATTATCTTCAGCCATGTCAGTAAGCTCTCAGTACACCAGCCTCAGTTTTCTATCAATGAACATAGCTTTTCTGTAAGTAGATACGAGCTACTTATTCAGTATGCACAACACATTCTGGTCTTAAAGTAGTTCCTAGACATGCTAAATAAAAGAGAGTATTTTCGGGGTGATCATCTGGGAGTTAAACTGGGAAACAACTATCAAAACTAGCGCTGACATCTTAATAGAAAAATAACCAACACAACTAGTGTGTCAACTATTTGTGTCCCAAGTAATATTTTTACGATACAAATAAATAAGCACACTTTAAAAAATAAAATAAACGCAGATAACCATGTACAAAATGAAACAACAATGAAACATAGCTAACTACAAGTAACTAGCAAACTAATCAGCTAATTACCTAGCGACCAACCTACATCTTAACATACCTACCTATCTAACTAACTGCCTACATACTTACCTACCTACCTACTTGATTAACCAGTTATCTAGCTAATTAATAAACTAGCTAGTTGACCGACTAACAAGCTGACTGACTGATAAAAGCAATTGAGAATGAGACTAACCATCATACAATTGAATGAGTTCTACAGGTAACGACCAGTTTATCGAGTTTTACTAGTTAACTACCAAGTAAATGATCATCTATTGATTATCCCGCTACTCTAATTATCAGGCTGAATGACTGCCATAAATCAAACCATCAGTCATCTAGTCAAGTAGCTGACCAATCAAAGGAACAATGATATACAGAACAAACCAAAGCAATTTACCGTCCAACAGTCTGACAAAAAAGGAATGGAAAAAGAACAGTTCCCCTCTCCTGCCCTCAATCTATCCTAGCGGAAACAAAGTACCATCAGAAGTGGTACCACAGATTGCTTCTGTTCCCTTCTCAGAAAGCTCTTTCGGATGAGAGTGCTCCAGGATTGATATTTGATTGCTTCTTTGGGCTGCTTTTTTTCTTTCATGGGGTAGGAAAAGGCTTCAAGTATATGTAAACGCCCCAATGTTGTCATGTTTAATGAAAACTACTGTACAAAATATTCGAAACTATTTTTGACTTTGGTAAATCTTCTAAATTTCCCTGAAAATTGAATAGTAATTGCGAATTTCAGTTTATCACAGCAATATTATTCTATTGACTTAAACTGATGTCTTCATATCTTCCTCTTGTTATTCAGATTCACGCGCCTGTCAATAGGTGTGCAATGCACGTGCATGTGTTTGTTGATGAAAAAAGAGAAGGCGATACCCCTGTTTCTTTATTTTTGTGCTTGTTTTCTTTCGCAGAATATATATTATTTATTATATAACTGCTTCGCATTGGAGAGTTCTGAAGGATCGCTGAACGACAAGGAAGTGCAAGAAATAGGACCAAAGGAGAAAACAGAACGAAAAAGAGACAGTTGAATTAAAGAAGAAAAAAAGAAAGAAAGATCGAGGGTAAGAACAACAGAAAAAGACCAAGCTCGTGCGCTAATCCACACTGAAGTCAGATGCACTAGGCTTGACTTTTTAGGGGCTTAACGGCAGTGCAGCACATTTTAAGTCATGACAGACAATGGCTGCTGTCTGAACGTTTAGCGAAGAAGTACACTGATCAACTGATTATGTGTAAGCAGTTAGGAAACAGGCAGTAAAACTTAATGGCAACCACTTTGTTTATTATATATATTATATTATATTATATATATATATATATATATATATATATATATATATAATATATATATATATATTAAAAATCTTGGAATTAAAATGCTGCATGTGAATTGTCAAGTATTTATGGCAAATCAAAAATGTTTCCATGAAATTGTTTTCGTCCAAAACACGCCCTAATCACTCTTTGATATGGATTGAAACTGTTTTTATTACTTTACTAAATCATCGGCTACTAAATGTTCATCATTGATTTTAGTCGCCAGATAGTATACTTTACCCTCTTTTTCTCCTTAGTCTCCTTTCCTTTCCTGTCTCTCACCCTTACCCCTACCTGTATTTCTCTTCATCTCTGGTTTTGTTCATTTAGTTTTTGATCTTGTTTTTCAGATTATCTGCTTTGGGCGGTGTATACATACTGGTGATTAGTGTTATTCACAGGTTGAACCAGCTGATTCTCTGTGTTTACTTGTACATTTGTTCGTTATTGATAAGTCAATTCAGAATTGACATTTCTAACCTTTAAATTGACCATCTTGTCGGTTTAAAGTTCTACATATACTTCTGTTGCTTAGTTGATTGCAATACCTTTATTAATCATTTTGGTAATACTAAAAGAACATTAACGTTTGTTAGCCAGAAATATCGTAGAATTACAGCACGCAAATCCAGCATAACTCAGATCAGTCAAGGGTCCAGAGTCCAGTGCTTAAATAACGCCTCTTCCTTTTACAAGTCTAAGTGCGATCAGTTCCTGCTACAGTTTGCACCAACTGAGTTGAGATGTGCTAGGATGGCATGGACAGCAGATGAGAGTAGCTGAATAATGGGGGGTGGGGGGTGGGGGGAATAGACAGCCGTGCTGCATAAAGCTCAGTTCTGAAACACTCTAATTTAAGATTGCATGCTGTGTGGCAATGTACTGAATATAAACAAACTAACGAAAAAAACCCAATGAACAGCTGAATTAAACCAATGAATAAATAATGAAAATAAACAAATAGTAAACGCAAAAACGAATAATCATCTAATCAACAAATACTATCTTTAATCACTTTCCAACATCTACCAACTATATTGGCAAACACACTCTGACTTCCCAACACATTTCTCTGGTCAACTTGAGCAAATTTCGGCTGATTTTCCCTACAGCATAGCTCCTAAAAGCCACTGCAGGCAGCAGGAGACAAGTGGCTCCTTGTCTCTCCTCTATCCGTTGAAGCCACCCACAAGTGCTGTTAAAGTTGCGAGGGTAACTGCTTTTTCCTTCTCTGTCAAGGGGCCAGTCCAGTGGGAACCCGGGGACTTGAAATTGGATGGGCAAACATTGCAGGCTGTTTGACGACTACAACATTAGATTTTTTTTTTAAATAAGAAAAAAACGGAAGATGTTGTATCTTGGTGGCGGCTGTACATCTAGGTTGTTTTTTTTGTTTTTTTTTAAATGTGCTTTACTGTAAAATCTTCAGTGGTGCCCAAACGCCAAACTGTCTTCATGACCATGGTTAGGTGAAGATAGAGTGAAGCTGAGACGATCTTTGAAATCAAAGAATGATTTACATTTGTAAATAGTTATATACCCGGTATTCAAACAATGCTTGTGAAATGTGCATATGACATTTTGATAGACCAAACCTACTGTTCTGATATTTCATACTTGGCTTATTGCAGTTTTGTTTGGAGGCATCAAAGTTCTATCAACATTCATACAAATGGACAGTGATCATTCTTAACCAGTATTTAAAATAATATGTGTCAAGAAACAACGCGCATGAGAAGAGGCAGTGTCCTCACCACTTATTTTCTTCACTAGAAATACACCGTAGTTCTGAAAACTTGGTACACAAATGACTAATGGTTTTTCCCTCCTACTCTTAATGTCTGGATAGTAAACTATAAAAGGTGTCCATTTTGAACGAATGTTGACATTAAGATATGGTTTTAGCATTATTGTCCTTTGTTACTGACAAGACAAATTGAATTTTTCAAAAACAAAATCTTGAGTGAGTTTTGCTTCTACATCATATGAAAAGACAGGAAGAGGTTAAACAGGAAAAAATGAAAATAGGAACAAAGAAAGAAAGAAGAGAAAGATAAAGCAAAAACGAAAAATGAAAGAATAACAAATTAACATTTGATTGAAAGAAAAAACAAAGAGCACTTATATTCAAATCAACATTCAGCATAATGATAATAATCATGTAACAATACTTCCAATACTAACAACTCTACATATTGTTTAAAAAGGACATTGATAATGACTACAACTATTATGACTACTTCTACAACTGCTACAGCTACTACCACTACACTACTGCTCCTACTACTACTACTACTACTACTACTACTACTACTACTACTACTACTACTACTACTACTACTACTACTTGTACCACTTCTACTGGGCAGCAAACCGCACTGTAAAGAAGAGAGAGGAAAACTACACCTGAAGTCCACTTCTTTATCTGCACTGGAGGAAAGCCAACCTGACACACCGTGGCTGTCTTGTCTGTGCCCAGCACAGACCATGCACAGGGAGCAGAAATCAGAGTCCCGGGGCCAGCCTGTATCGATTCCAGTACAGTTCACAGATGCCGGCAAAGCCATGGAGACAGACCATAGCCAGAAACAAAGTCGTGGAGTAATCCCTCCTGAATAATATCACTCCGCCACTTGTCCATCAGCAATGTGTGCTTGACATTTTACTTGTTGGATTTTTCTCCGCGCATCTCTCCTGCTCCCTTCTTCCCTCTCCCCCTCCATCTCTTCCACCTCCTCCTCCTCACCACTCTCATGATCCACTCACGCTTATTTTTCGCATCCTGACTGGCGTGTCAGACTCGCAGTTTGCACGCAGCACTGAAGCGTTTGGCTTTGGGGAGTATGGAGGAGGGCACGATAAGAAGGCAGAGTAGGGAGGAAGTGGTGGAAGAGGAAAGCGTGAATGGTGTGCGACCTTTCACACGCGCTGGCGCCGTAGGCAGAGAAGGCTCTTTGCCGCACTAATGCCATTTTGCTGCAGCAACCTATTACAGGAAGCAAGTCTCAGCTTCAGAGCTGGCCAGAGAATGCCTACTTATAGCCAATGTTACTTTATGGCGAATACATCTACTGCCGCTAAACAAGGTGATTCAGATACAGAACTATTGTTTTGATGTCAGCTCTTGACTGTTGTTTCCCCAAAGATTCTGAAAAGAGATGGAAACAGAATATGATACGTTTATTGTCCAGAGGTTCCAGAGATTGTCTAGTCGTTTCAATATCTTGATGTCATAATTCGAAATGTGTAAGAATGATGCCTTCATTTTATTTCTCCCGTTTTTACTATAAATGAATGTACCTGTAACCATGCTCATTAAACAGCCACACTGTTCCCATGGACATACACATCGAAGAGTTCAAACATACAGTAGAACTTTGGTAATAGTTTTTGTTTTTTTATATACTTGTTATATGAAGGAACTAAGCACTCGAACAATTCAGGATTTCAAATAATTGTTAATAATCTAGGTAGATTAGCCAGTTTTGGTTTTTCCTCACCAATTTTGGTACTTAATAAACAACTGCACTTATCAAATTCTCAAAAAAACGTGGGGAAAACCCCCGGAAATAGAACAAAAACAGCACTGTGCATTCATGCAAATGTATTCACTGGTGATATGCAAACATGTAGTCAATCCATACTGCAAAACATAATAATTATGATCCAGGTAATAAAACAGGTGTCTTTACGTGTACTTACAAGTTTTCACATTTCTAACAAAGCGCACAAAACTGTCATAAATCAGTTCATGCGTTGAGAGAGCACACAAAAGCATAAACATCTCTTATATGTGGTGTGTTTGAAATCCTGACTCTGTGCACCTTTAAACAGTTACAGATTTCCAAAAAGAGAAAACTACAAAAAAATTCTTAAAGCTGTAGTAAGCCCTATAACCTATATCAAGTGCATGTACGGTACATTATGTGATCTATCTATCATAGTGACTTGCACCTGTCACCACTCACAATCTAGCACATGGGGAGTATGTCTAGGTTAGCCACCATTGTGCAGAGTTAACATCTTAGCTCACAGCCCAGAAGATCTAGAGTTAGAGTGCTATATTCATAGAGATTTTTCTGACTCCAGCTGATTCCTACCCAGAGGGAGCTTGTTACGGGCTCTTTGGGAGGACTGCTATCACAGAGTCGAGTTTCATCCACTCTGCAGATGCAATTGTGAGAGCGTTGCTCAAATTACTAACCCAACACTGCAGGTGGCTAATCCCTTGGGCCTGATTGATATCGGGATATCCTATGATAAGAGATCTAGAGTAATGCCCTGTCCAGTAATAGCAAAATCATTTTATCATCTTCATTGATCATTATATAATAAAAACATTACCTCTGATTTGGTGGTCCAGCCGATCTGGTCTCATTGTGACCTCAGTCTCGGTTTCTCGCAAACAATTCCGTGCCTGTGGTGAGTCTGTGCCAAAGCCTTCAGGGATGGAAGTTTACCAGAGGTCATTGGAGGGACAAGGCAGAGTCAACATTCGGTGTAAATGTGGCTCCGTGACCAGGCTATTATTGCCGTTAATAAGGAGCTTAGTAGGGGGTGTCCTGCGTATGCTAACACAGAACAGCTCTACTAAAATCTCCCAAAGCAACCCATCATCAGTGCAGGGCCTGTCTGGCCGGTGCTCTCGTGACGACCTGGCACTGATAAGCTCCATAAAGACCTCTGATCCTGAGAATGCGACAAAGAGCGTCTGGGTACGGCTAGGGTGAAGAGACTGAGATGAGTGACGTGGGAACAGCAAAGAAGGAATGAAACAGAAGATGGAGACATAATGTGTTTTAAAAATCTAGATTGAGATGAAACTATATCCGGCAAACTTCTTCTTTCTAGAAGTGTATGTTATTGCTAGACTTTTACTCGCCTTGACAGAACAGTAATCTGTTGTTGCGATCTACTGCCATGGCTTTGCTTCTGCTTTGAATGGATGTCAATAGATCTTACGAGAGTCTAGTGTCTGACTCGATTCTGTGGCAACTTCTTTATTTCCGAAGTGCTAATGGGAGAGAGAGAAGAGAGAGAGAGAGAGAGAGAGAGAGAGAGAGAGAGAGGAGTAGAGAGAGAGATGAGAGGTAGAGTAGGAGAGAGAGATGAGAGAGAGTGAGAGAGGGACAAAAATAGAGAGACAGAGACAGAGAGACATAGACGTAGACGTCACACTACGGAAAGAGATCATCTGTCTGTACCTTTCAAACTCAGCTGCCACTCAGTCAAGGAACGTGACTTTGCATTGAAGTGTGTGCCGCCTAATGGATGCGCTAAGGCACTGATAGGATTTCTGAAATGCTGAAAATGCACCTTGGTAATGTGCATTTGAAAGCTGCAGAAAACCTTTATCGTAAGCTGCTTTTCTGGACTTGGGAATAAAGATTAGCTTTGTGTTGCTGCTGGTAAATCTCATGACAAAACGGCACCAGGAAATCCCTGTCTGTTCTGCTGCTTTGTTTCAGCCTTGCTTGTTGAGTTCCTAATTTTCTGTCTGTATGTATATGGCTGTAAAAGCTTTTGGGATGTATACAGTTTCAGTACCTGGGGACTGCAGATTGGCATCATGTATGTCTCCAGCCACCATTCGAGACAGCTATGATAGTGGTCTTCGTATAAATGGGTAGTAGATGGGTGTTTGTTTCCCTCATGTGTGCACAAGACTTTTAACTGAAGAAAATGCAAAGCAGAGAATCAAGGCTATTATGAAAATATGTGCTGAGAAACACTTTTTGGCTTGCATCAGTATTCCTCACTGTAACTAATACCTGAAACAAACAAATAGAGGAATAGACAGCTGGAGAGAAAGGGGAACGGAAAGACATAAAGGCAGACTGACAGATACAAAAGAGGACAGAAGTTAAAGAGAGACAAAAGCATAGATAGATACATTAATTGATAGATGATATGAATTATGTATAGACAGTAATAGATGAGTAGACAGACAGATAGACAGATAGACAGACAGATAGATAGATAGATAGATAGATAGATAGATAGATAGATAGATAGATAGATTGATAGATAGATTGATTGATAGACAGACAGATAGATAGTAGATGATAGATAGATAGATAGATAGATAGATAGATAGATAGATAGATAGATAGATAGATAGATAGATAGATAGATTAGACAGACAGACAGACAAACAGATAGATGACAGACAGACAGAGAGAGAGAGAGATAGATAGATGATAGTAGATAGATAGTAGACAGAAGACAGACAGACAGATGATGATAGATAGATAGATAGATAGATAGATAGACAGACAGACAGAAGACGACGGGTAGATAGATAGATAGTAGATATATAGATAGATAGATAGATAGTAGATAGATAGATGATATACTGATATAAATATGTATTTATATATATATATATATATATATATATATATATATATATATATATATACATATATATGTGTGTGTGTGTGTATGTATACATAGACACACACACACATACACACACAAAGTATGTATGTGTATGTGTAGCCGCACTGTGGGCAATATCTGCACACATCTGTTCTTTTACTGTACGCATCATGTCTCGTCGTCATCCTATAAGTCACGTGATCCATAACCTTTCATCTCACGTGACGAATGCCTCCATGACAAAATAATTCAGGCAGAACATTTGCTCGGAGTGGTCTGGCTCTCTCAGACTGATGCATTAGGGAGTGCTGACCCTCGCCTCCTTTGTGACCTCATACCTCCATCCCCACCCCTCGTCCGCATACTCAAACAAGAGAGAGAGAGAGAAGAGAGAGAGAAGAGAGAGGTAGAGAGAGAGAGAAGAGAGAGAGAGAGAGAGAGAGAGAGAGAGAGAGAGAGAGAGACAGATTAGAGAGAGAGGGGGACAGAGATAGACAGACAGACAGACAGTGACAAAAGGGGAGGGGGGGGGAGGTAGGGAGGAAGAGAGACGGAAAGTGAAATGGGAAGAGTCAGCCAATGTAGACAGACAGACAGACAGACAGACAGACAGACAGACAGACAAGAGAGGAGAGAAAGAGAGAGAGAGAGAGAGAGAGAGAGAGAGAGAAGAGGGGAGAGAGAGGAGAGAGAGAGAGAGAGAGAGAGAGAGAGAGAGAGAGAGAGAGAGAGAGAGAGAATGGATAGTCTTTTCTTGATTCATTGACCAAGGGCTACAGATCAACATTCCCGTACCTCTTTTCATCCGTGGAGACACACACACACAAAACACACACACACACACACACACACACACACACACACACACACACACACACTATATATATATATATATATATATATATTATATATATATATATATATATATATATATATATACATATATAAGTAAAAAAAAACACACCTAAACCCATAGAAGCCTAAACACGTTAAGTAGCTTCAAAGCCAGCAGGTAGGCTAATTACACGGCAACTCTGGTTGACTAATTTACAAATGAAGTACACTGCAATGAAATTCAGAAAATAAATTATACAAAAAGGGGCAAGCACAAATAAGTAAGTAAGTGAAAAAGTAGTTAAGTGGATAAGTGAGTAAGTGAATGAATAAGTTACTAGGTAGTTAAGTCACCATAAGCCAGTAAGTAGCTAGCTGACACAAAAACGAAATGACGCGCCAACTGATTAATTAGATAGCTTACTAATTAACAAACTAACGGGTTTTTTTGACAGGAACGGATGGCAACACTTACAAAACTGCATCCACAATACAATTCAAATCGAAAATTATTTCCAATATCGCACAAACAAAGAAGTTCACACGAATGCTGAATGTAAACAAGAATATAAGTGATTATACCATTATGCTCGAAATAAAAAGAATAAAATAAATAGATAAATACATCTAATGACATCACTAATTAAATGACAGAGAGGCAGACTTGGTGTATAACTGATTGTTTAATGAAAGATAGATTTACCTAATGACTGACAAAAAAATATAACTAACTGGTTAATAGATTGTTCAGCTTGGAAAAGGAACCATCTTCAGCTGTCCTCACATTGTAGCAAACCGACGCTATGGCCGAGTGGTTAAAACAAAGCGACTTCACTCCCATAGCTCCATGAAGTCGTGGGTTTGAAACTCGGCGGCATCTCAGAAATAAAATGTGTGGTATTTTGGCATGACGATCGCCCAAGTCAGCTTCAAGGGCAGAAATGTCAGTGCCTCAATTCACTTCAAATATAGACAGGCAGGAGTGGAGAAACTTTGTTGCTGCCCTACATGCCAAGAAGGCATAAAAAAGGCTTTGGATGATGATGGTGATGATGATGATGATGATGATGATGATGATGATGATGATGATGATGATGATGATGATGATATAGGTATGTAGAAGATTAAATATGTACGGTAAAGATCCTGTAGTTCATGTCAGGGTTCGGTAGGTTACAGAGTCAACAAACATACCAAGCATACATCCCAGAAATTGGAATGCGGCTACCTTCATGTGGAGAAAAACGGTCGAACACACACAATCTCACCATTGGCGGACCTCAGAGCACTAGCTGGGGATCAAGAAAAACCATTGTAGCTAGCGGGGAGTTGCATCCACATCATTCAGTGAAAAACTGAAATGAGGCAACGACATCCCACCTGACATCAAACCTGAATTAATTTTAATCTATTCTATCTATCTATCTATCTATCTATCTATCTATCTATCTATCTGTCTATCTGTCTATCTATCTATCTATCTATCTATCTATCTATCTAATCTCTCTCTCTCTTCTCTCTCTCTCTCTCTCTCTCTCTCGCTCTCTCTCTCTCTCTCTCTCTCTCATCTCTCTCTTCTCTCTCTCTCTCTCTCTCTCGGATTTAAAAGCACAAAGTGCTTATTCCATCATCTCGATAAAAGATGTAAATCAATCAATAATCAATCAAATCAAATCAATCAATCAAATCTGTCTTTGTCTGTCTGTCTGTCTGTCTGTCTGTCTGTCTGTCTGTCTGTCTAGTCTGTCGTCTGTCGTC
>CM060326.1:34255193-34257693 GCA_030674155.1 Stramonita haemastoma | reverse complement strand
AATCAGTCTGGATAAATTTCTTGTTTTTTTTTTCTGAACTGAAATACCTCAAATGCCATCTACACAAGGATCTTATGATTTCATAGCACTGACTTTCCAGGTAATTTGTAATAAATGGCCATCCTTCTTTATCACACGGTTTAATGACTATGCTTAACGCAGAGTGCTGTTGCTTTAATCCATTTGCATTGCATCATTCTGGTAATGACGTCATTACTCACATGGTAGCGTCATTGATGCTTCCATGAAGCCTTATTCTTCCCTTAAATATCTAAATCGTAACAGATGTACGCATTGAACACATGTCGTATGCTTTGCAAAAAAAAAAAGTGGTATTTTTTTAGTTTTGATGTATTGAATTAATGATATGAGAGAGAGAGAGAGAGAGAGAGAGAGAGAGAGAGAGAGAGAGAGAGAGAGAGAGAGAGAGAGAGAGAGAGAGAGAGAGAGAGAGAGAATCTCTTTATTCTTTTGTGTTTCAGACATTTCAGGTTAAGTGATTTTCCTAAAAAGCATAATCAAATTAAAAGCTGTTGTGACATTTGCCGGTCTCTTTAGGCTAAGTCTTTCTCTCTTTTTTCTTTCACACACACACACACACACACACACACACACCACGCACACACACACACACACACATTTTTCACCAGACTGACAAAAATAAAAAACCCATCCTACAGGACCTTGTGATCTCACAGAACGTATTTTCCAGTTATACGTCAGCTTAACTTTTACTTTCTCAAACCCTCACACAGCAACTATTATTGTCTGCCTTGTGAGCAAAAACTAAAATATGTTGTACCTCCGTTAAACGCATGACAAGTCAGGCCCAACGCATCCAGCTTTGGCGTGAGATATATAGCGTATCTTCTAGCCTTTTTTATTGACAAAAGAAGTCAAGAAAGCAGGGAATAGACAAGAAGAGAGTGGAAAAGAAGAAAAGGAACAAGGAAAAAAATAAGGGAAGGATAGAAAAGAAGGAATTCCTAGCACAGAATTTCCAGAAGGTGGGGGACGCTATTTTTGTACTGACAGTCCCCGGCATCCCCACTGCACCGATCTATAGGAGCTTCATTAATAACTGTTCCATTTTTTCCATTTGCTTGCATGGTTCTTTCTGCTCAAATTAGAGTGGAGTCCCTCTCCTCCATTACACATGTCGTCATTCCCTATTTGACGTGAGCACTCACATTGTAGCGTCATTATTGACGTTGCAATAACACTTTCTTTCTCTCTGTTGTCTTGATTAGAATAATGGCTTGTACGCGCTGAACCCTGGCCATGTGCTTCTGCAAAATTGTTTTCATGTGCCAGCTGGGGAAGAAAAAAAAAGAACAACAAAATAATAAACGTCTAAAAATGAAAACAACAATAACAAACAATGCACTGTTCTTGCAGAAATAGAAAATTACATAGGTGACCATTTATACCAAATAACTGATTCATCATTACAAATAAAAAGAAATAAATAGAAAAAAAAGAAAAAAGCAATAAGTTAGAAATTGATAAGTAAAAAAATACACAACTAACCCATTGTTCGGTAGACAGAAAAAGATAGGTGTTAAAGTGAACAAATTCAGAGAGAGAGAGAGAGAGAGAGAGAGAGAGAGGAGAGAGAGAGAGAGAGAGAGAGAGAGAGAGAGAGAGAGAGAGAGAGAGAGAGAGAGAGAGAATTTTTATTGAGTAATTGATAATGGTTATTTTCAAGGGGAGGGGACTAGTATTGATACACTTTTGCATTAATTTTTGGTTCTTCCCCTGAATAGGGATTTTTATGCTAACACTTTCGAGTAAAATTAATGAAGAAGCGAAATCAAAAGGTAGATAGG
Source organism: Stramonita haemastoma (assembly GCA_030674155.1). Taxonomy (NCBI): domain Eukaryota; kingdom Metazoa; phylum Mollusca; class Gastropoda; order Neogastropoda; family Muricidae; genus Stramonita; species Stramonita haemastoma. The sequence continues at coordinate 34,255,864 of CM060326.1, read as the reverse complement.
CAGACAGACCGAGAGACCGACGACGACCGACCGACCCACAGACAGACAGACAGACAGATAGATAGATAGATAGATAGATAGATAGAAAGATAGATAGATAGAGAGAGAGAGAGAGAGAGAGAGAGAGAAGAAGAGAGAGAGAGAGTAGATAGATAGATAGATAGATAGATAGATAGATAGATATATAGATAGATAGATAGATAGATAGATAGATGATAGATATGAGAAAGAAATAACGATGTAGATAGATAGATAAATAATGTATAGATAGACAGATAAGAGAGAGAGAGAGAGAGAGAGAGAGAGGAGAGATGAGAGAGAGAAGAGATAGAAGAGAGAGAGAGAGAGAGAGAGAGCGAGAGAAGAGAGAGAGCAGACAGCACAGACAGGCAGATAGTCGAACAGACAGACAGACAAAGAAGGGGAAATTGGCCGAGAATGGGTGACAAACAGACAAGAGTAGCAAACGGCCAAAGAACTCAGAACATCATCAATTATCTCCCAGATCGGAATAACTGATCACGAAATAGTCAACAAATGTCTGCATGTGTAGTAACTTGAAGCTCTTAGCTCTTTTTGTCTAATGCCGAATCATTGTCTTCATGCGTTACGCGTTGTGTTACTCTGTCACTGCTGTGACTCTGTGTCATGCTGAGTCATTTATCTCTATC
>CM060326.1:34240193-34247693 GCA_030674155.1 Stramonita haemastoma | reverse complement strand
CAAAATGTATAGAAAATTTTATGTGTAGGCCAATAACATAATTTTGCATTTATGGGTCTACACATTGAATTGTCAGAAATTGTCAAAAAAATTATTCTGTTTTAGTTGCTTTGTTTACATGAATGACAGAATAAGTTTTTAAGGTACTCTAGAGTTCTTAACCAATAGAATAGTCATTCAGTGTCTCTGACATACAATGTTTAGAAAAGTCTTAATTGTGTGGTTTAAACAAATGGAGAGACACACTAACAAAAGATAGACTCAAAGAAAGAATGAGTGAGAACTAAAGATATACTCAGAGACAGAGTAAGAGAGGGAGAAAGAGACAGAACCAAAGAGAGGCTCAGAGACAGAGGGATGGAGGATCAGATTCTTAGACAGACACAGCTTTATGAGTGAAACAATCCAGCAACACCTTTTGAGAATCTGCCCAAAGCACCTCCAGTTCCAGAGGAAGATGGTGTCATTGCAGACTGCTGGGATCTGCAGACGATGTGTAAATGATCATCAGCTGAAGCTGAGCAGTATCAATAATGCAGCAGAGTGCTACACACGTGTCGGTCCATTTACACGTGGACAGCTCTGTGGAGACTTGGCCGTGTGAAAGCAGCCTGCCTGTTAAGTACTGGGAACATCTCGATGTCTGGTTTTGAGTAAGACCATCAGTCAGATCTTAGCTTTCAGCTAAATATATCCATGCATATTTCGATGATAGGGGTATCTCACAATAATTTGTTATCTGCAATTCAATTATCTTTTTTTGTGCATGTTCTACTTATTCAGTGCTGAAAATTTGAATCCTGCTTGTGTATATCTTTTAACAAGCAGAATAATAGATAGACATATTTTTATAAGCAAAATAAACAGGTAATCAACACATCTTATTAACCCTTGCTGAATGCATAACTCAGTTTTCAGATCTGTGTATCTCTTTACATACTTATCTGCAATAGTTAAATGTCTAAAGCAGCAGTGGGATGGTGAACCGAAGATAAGCACTTATTGTCGGTATACATGTTTTTTGCATGTGTTCCGATGTGTACAATAGCCTTGCTTGTACTATGAGGCCAAAATATTAAGTGTGTCTAAACCATTGTTCCAGTTTAAATATCGTTTCCTCCCTAAATTTACTCAAATTTTTAAACAATTTTGAAAGATTTCCAGTGTAAGGCAATATATTAGTATAGACTGCCTCCCTTCACATGCAGTAAATATTCATATTTTTCTTTGTAAGCCATATACCTCCTGTCACCATTAGTTAAACTCTCAGTGTTCACTATTTAAAGTTTCTGTCTTGGTCAATGTGGCCATTGTTTATCTTGCTATTGTAGTATTCACATCTTTCCTTTGGAATACATTGTATTCACATGTAGCTTTCGGGATAGAAAAAGACAGAAAGACAACTAGGCAGACACAGACACCAGTACAAAGAAACAAAGACAGAGAGAAAGAGTTGGAGACAAAAATAAAGAGATGCACACATAACCAGATTCTCGCAAGAGGCAGCTAGGGGGAAGGGTTTTCCAGCTTACCAAACCAGTCAGCGACCTGTGAAGACACCCCCCTGCCGCATCAGACACACCAGGGCCACTCCACCTCCCCTGGGAACCCCTCAGCTGCCAGCTATGCCCATCAGCAGGTGTTGCACTCTCTGAATACTGCATGATATCCTCCTCAATCCCCAGCTCACCCCCAGTCCACCTGCCAGGCCATTTACGAGTGGACAAGCCTTCTGAGACTGCCGTGTGAACTGGACCTGAGTTGAAACTGATGACAGCAATAGGGCTTTGTTCAGCCATCCCTGTATTCTTCGTGGAATGCTCAGAAACCCAACAGCTACTGTTGTCTGTCATTTTTTTGCAAAAATGCCTTGTGCTGCTGTAAGGTACCTGACAAGTCATATCCATCGCATTTGACTTCAACGTAGGAGAGAAGTGTTGCCTTTAAAGCCTCTCTGGAGAAAGACAGTATAATGGACCAAGAAGGCAGAAAAAAGACAAGGAGATGACAGTAAGGAAGAAAACATGGCAGAAGCAGAGAGAGGGATAGGAAAGAGGGAGTTCCTAGCACAGTTTCCAAAAAATTGGAAAACTATACTGACAGGCCCCCGGCATCCCAAACTGTAACAGAGCAAATATTTTGCCTTTTAGAAGAGTAGTCCATTTTAGCTGGTGGGTGAGAATGTCAGAGCCTACAAAACTGCATATATAGGGGAACTGGACATGATTATAAAAGTATATCTTAGAAATCAATTTTCAAATTACTCAAATAAAAAGAGAATGTTTATATAGGCACTTTAGTGTTACTAGTGCTTAATGATTGATGAGATCATAATCTGACAGAAATTGGGAGTGCAGTACAGGTTCAAATATCCGCCCAGGTATCTGTTCATCGTGGTGATTATCCCGCTCGAAGTTAACATTTGTATTGACTACGACCTGCAATCCCCATTAGACAGGGCCAGAAAATAAGTTTCTTATACAGGCACTTCTTGTGCACATGTCAAACTTCCAGCAAGAAAGCTGCAACCAGGTGTGCCCCGGGCAAGTCCCCACAAGAATGAACTTGCTCAGAACATTCTTCCTGAAAACTCGGTGCAATGCTGAACAACTCGCTAGCCAAGAACTTTGGGGAAAGGCCACACATAGCTGCTAGCTGAACGCAATCATATTCTGCAGTGTTAATCGTTCCACAACAATCTTAAAAACACCATGTGGAGGAAGTGTGAAGTTTTCATCAACAATGATAAATGTGTTCAACAGGAAACTGTTCATGTGCATGCGCATGCATGATGCTACAAAGTGCTTTTGTTCAGTTAATTTAATATTGTGTTTTTGTTTCCTATTTCAGATTCAGAATGTTCATTTTTGCGTCTATTCACGTAGGTGTGGCATTTGCTTGCTCAAAGGCTAAAGCGTCATATTCTTTGCTCAGTGGTGAAAGTGTTCTACTGGTTGTTTTGTAGCGAAAGTGTTCTACTGGTTGTTTAGTAGCGAAAGTGTTCTACTGGTTGTTTAGTAGCGAAAGTGTTCTATTGGTTGTTTAGTAGCGAAAGTGTTCTACTCGTTGTTTAGTAGCGAAACTGTTCTACTGGTTGTTTAGTAGCGAAAGTGTCCTAATCATTGTTTAGTAACGAAAGTGTTCTACTGGTTGTTTAGTAGCGAAAGTGTCCTAATCGTTGTTTAGTAGCGAAACTGTTCTACTGGTTGTTTAGTAGTGAAAGTGTCCTAATCGTTGTTTAGTGGTGAAAGTGTTCTACTGGTTGTTTAGTAGCGAAAGTGTCCTATTCGTTTCCTAGTGGTACATGGTTAGCTGGAGATAAGAGTTCAAGTCCATAGAAGTGTCCCGTGTCCTTTCAGTAGACTGAGGTACTGATTCTACTAACTCTAAACCTCTTCAGTTACACTTACAAATCAAGATATCTCAGCGACTCCATATAAATAAAAACCTTGTGAATATATCAAACTATCATTCGCAAGCTTGTCCAGCATGCAATATGTTACCACGGGATGGATAAGTTCAGCGAGGTTCAACTTGCCCACTATAAATTCCGTGAAAGTTTAATGCAGTGCCCAAGCATCTCCCTAAGGGAAGAAGCAGATCGTTGCAAACACACTACGTAGTGTTAGTCATCTGACAGCTGGCTGAAAATGCCCTGTGGAGGAGTGTCAAGTTTTTACTAACCTCAAAAAACGAAACAATTGTTCATAATTGTGCACGCACGTGTATGATGCTGCAGAGTGCTTTGTGTTTAGTTTATCCAATATTGGAGGGTTTTTCTTCCCTTTCACTTTAAGAATTTCTGAGTTAATTTTCTTCTTTGCATCAGATAGCATGATGGTTATTAAGTCATTTTACTGATCTTGGATTACTGAGGCTTTGGGTTTGAGTCTCCACAGAGATCTCGGTCTAAAACAAAACATTCCCAATAAAATACACAGATATTGTCTTCACGTCTCTGTAGCTTTTTGGACAAGACACTAAAACCCATGTTTTGTACTCAAACACCCACAGGACATCTTTCACATTTTTGTTTTGTTTTCACTGTTTGTTTTCTTTGGGGTTTTGTTTGTTCCTCGACTAGAGCTCTGAGGTTCACCAAAAGTGAGATTTATCCGTATGCAACAGTCTTCCCTCCCCCCCCCCCCCCCCTCCGCCATTTCGGTTGTGAGACTCTGACTTCGAGAATGATGTTAAAAACAAAACACTTGGGTGAATTTGTTTTTAATAAAACGTGATCCCTTCCTACTGGCACGAGGTGGCCTACTATTCCGTAAGGAGGAACGGGTTTCAACATATGGGCAAAACAAAAAAAATCATGTGGGTTACAGCACACACACACACACACACACACACACACACACACACACACACACACACACACACACACACACACACACACACACACACTCACGCTCGCGCGCACACACACACACACACACACACACACACACACACACACACACACACACACACACACACACACACACACACACACACACACACACATATATAATTGTATGCATACACACACGCACATACGCGCGTATGCTTTTTCCCCAAGTGCATGTAGGGCATTGTGCGTCCTAGCGTTGTTGTATTTTCTCTCTGCTAATTTAGTTAATCGAAGCATTTTATGTTTTCGACTGTTTTGTAATCTTGTCATCTGTCATCCAAAACATTTGCTACAATCCATTTCGAGGTTATCCATTTTTAATGCATTTACACATTAAAGGGAGGTGTGTGTGTGTGTGTGTGTGTGTGTGTGTGTGTGTGTGTGTGTGTGTGTGTGTGTGTGTGTGTGTGTGTGTGTGTGTTGTGAGTGTGTGTGTTTGTGAGTGTGTGTGTGTGTGTGTGTGTGTGTGTGCGCGCTATTGCGCCGCGCATGTGTGTATGTGTGTATGCGTGCGCGTGCATTCTGTGTACTGCGTGTGTGTAATGCATGTGTGTGCATGCGGTTTGTGTGTGTATGAATATGAGAGAGAGAGAGGGAGACAGACAGAACAGACAGACAGACAGACAGAGACATAATAGAAAGAGAAAACAGAGAAATAGAGGGATAAAACGAAACACTCACCCGTGGGGATACCGGGGACCTGTCAGTATAGATAGCATCCCCATTTCTGGAAACTCTGTGGTAGGGATTCCCTCTTTTTTCTAACCATATTTTTGTTTCATAATGTCTCTCTCTGGTGTGCATTATGTTGTACAAATAATGTGTAACATTTCTAAATGTGATACAAAGCAGTCTGATTTGTTTCTGCATTGTTATAAGCCAGAAGGCTAATTAAGGCCATTATTCATGTTTTGAAGTGAAGATTAGCCAAATAAAACAGAAGTTTTTCAACTCCCCTTACTGCATAATTTCTTGTTATAAAAATATGGTTTGGAGTCATTTCTTGCATTTCATATTGCAAATGACACAACAGTCTGCTGAGAGCCTCAATCTTTGCGTTCATAATCATCAGTAACATCCCAAAATATTTAAGATATAAATTCTAAAAGCTAGACCAAGCAAATTTATGCACAGAGCAACCGATTTGTTACATTTAGGGAACGAATCTCCAATATGATCTAAAGTAACTCTTCCCAAGTAAGTAACATAACAAGCAGAACTGAGTGCACAGAAAGAACAGTGTAAAAGCTACCTTATGGTCCATGATAAAAAAAATCATCAAATCAACTGCTGGACCCAGAGCAAGGATAACAGCCACTTTCTCAGAAGAGAAGAACAGGTCATCATTCTAAGACTCAGAACTGGGCACAACAGCCTAATTACCACATGTCCACAAAGCTGAAGCTCCTTCTCCCTATGTGCATGTGGTAAAAATAAACCCACACTGGCGAACACATCCTTTAAAGTTACACGCTATACAGCGACCTGAGAAAGATAGTGTGGTCAACAGAGATAACCCTGCAAACCATTATTGTACAACACATGAGCAAAGCTGGAAAGGCCATGCCATTTCTTTACTCAAGCACATCTGATAGTGTTAAGGAGCAAGAGTTGAGAAGACTAGCAATACAGACCACAGAATGCTGGAAAAAGGGAATAATAATGCAAGTTTGCAAACACTCTGAAAAAGCAGCAGATAGAGAAGGCAGACAAAAAGTATGTAAAAGTACAAAAAGTAAGGAAGACAAATCATGCGCTGACATTTCTTACAGGAAACTAACTTATTTCCCTTGCATCGGCCAGACAAACTAAATTTCGTGCTGCACGAGCCATCGCGTGTTTCACCTCATCAATGACATGATATGGCCTTAAGGTTAAGGACGACTTGGTGCCATTTGTTTTTCTTATGGGAGACGTCAGTGATGATGTGTAAACGTTGACAATCTGAATGCCATCAGTTTATGTTTAGACTGTCTCTTAAGGGTATGGTTTGCACGCACGCGTGTGTGCGTGCGTGCGTGCGTGCGTGTGTGTGTATGTGTGTGTGTGTGTGTGTCTGTCAGTTTGTTTGTCGCACACATGTGCGTTTTTAATTACTTTATTTTAGGATAATGAGATAAGCAGGTATACGGGTTTTTTTAACACACAGTCCCCCAGCCTATGATTTTTCGCAATTTGGGGTTTGGTGAATTTCTTTATTACTATGTTTCTCTTGTGTACACGTTTGTCTGTGTAAGAAATGATATTACCATTAAAAATTGCCATCAACATCAACTCTGTTTAGTGCAGTTGTCTTTTCTTTTCCCATCTTTCTTTGTTGCTTTAACATTTTAGTAAGTCTCAATGAATGTAGGGGTTCCTTAGCAGTAAGAACTAGCATAGCTCTCAAATCGAACAAGACCTGCCAATGTCCTTAGATGTGAGTGTTGACAACATTTTTTTGATAGAATAATGTCTGGATATTATAAAGCTATTTTTGAGTAAATGTCATATGTAAGGGAATTATCAAAAGCATTTACAAAACCCGTATTTTTGGAAAATATTGTAAAATATATGCATTTAAATTAAAGGAGAAATCCGTCAAAAATTTGAAAGCACTTGATTCTTTACCCAACCCATGTAACAGACTATGTGTATCAACCCCACCCCCAAAACAAACAAACTTTCACTGTTTAAATTCATTTTGGGGTAATATTGTTGTGTTTTGTATAACAATTAGCATCTAGGTTAGAGCCAACAGGGTCTGTGATATAAGAAAGTTATGATGTCAAGGTTTGATAGAACAAAAAACAAACATTTCAAGCCAAAAAAAAATGTTTCACTGTAGTGGTTGACCTAGAGGATCTCGAGATCACATTGATTTGGTTCAAATATATATTTCATTATTCATTAATAGTATAAAGAACATAATCTGCTAAGCAACATTAAACTAGAACATAGATTGTGCTCAACTTCAACATTAGCATTCACGTTCACTTAATTTTGTTTTGACTCAAATGGTCAGTATCTGTTTTATTTTTTCCTGATATTGTGCTTTACAATTGGCCAAAATTAAACAATGCAGCTTACACACAACCACGTCCTTTATCTATCCACCCATTCAT
>CM060326.1:34217693-34227693 GCA_030674155.1 Stramonita haemastoma | reverse complement strand
CGTCGTCGTCGTCGCTGTCGAACACCCAGACAGCAATATTGTTGTCTTCCATATGAGCGAAAATGCATTGCGCTGCTAATAAGTGCTTGACATGCTAGGCCCAGCCCGTTCAACTACAGCATGGGAGAGACTTGGTATGTCTTAATTATTCTTGAAAAAAGGCAAGAAAATGGACCAAGAAAGCAAATAATAGACAAGAAAGAGGTAACAAGGAAAGAAAGGAACAAGTCAGAAATAAAGAGAGGAATAAAAAAAAAGAAAAGAGGAAATTCCTGGCACAGAATCTCCAGAAGACGGGGATGCTGTTTTTACTGACAGGTCCCTGCATCCACACGCGCAGGAGAAGTTCTTAAGACGAAACTATAAAAAAAGTTCGTTGAAAACACTACATAATGCCTTTCACACATGTAAAAGATCGCTTTTGCAGAGAAGTGGAACAGGAATGGCTGATGACACAGATGACAGGAATGTATCAAGCATGCACCCTGCTAGCTATCAAGAGTGACAGAAAAAAAACCCTATAACACTGGCTGTCAAGGTTTAACTTGCACGTGGCATGGTACCTGTAAATTTTGATACGCGCCTAAGGACTCCTCAAGGAGTTACTGGAGAAGTCATGTAAAAAAAAACAAACCCAACAGCTAAAGGTTAATACTCTGTCGCAGTCACTTACTGCGAGTGTAATCCTCACAGAAAGTAGGCCAGTCCATTTGTTTGTTCATGTCCCCTTTTGTTGCTTTTTTTAACGGCTGTCTTAGAAATTCAACATAAAAACTGAAAGATTTATGGGGATACCAAAACAGAAATAAAGGAAAAATCAATAGCTCTGTCTGGTTTGTACAGAAAGGTGACAAAAATCACAGTCACTACTAATTAGTTCAAAATAGGTGTTTTTGTTTCTGAAAAATATTGACTTGGCGAAGATGAAAATCTGAGTCAGCCTATATTCGCTCATTTAATTTTCTTTTTTGTTGTTTGGAAGAGCACAATACTGTAGCGTTAGTTCTACAAATATAGCTGAGAAGCACATGCTTTAGGAATATTGGAGCTGCAATATTATGTATAGGGTTAGCTTTGGTATCAACACTTATCTTGATATCCCTGTCATCAATAAGCATCTGCACTGGCCGAGACTGTCCTACAGGAAACAGTACAAGGAAGAAGATGAAGAAGCAGAATAAGAAAGTGATGGGAAGACAACATCAGAGAGTGGATCGGTCTTGAGTGGAACGACATACTATTATTTAAACGAAACGAAAGATGGGGGGAACTTTTGTAGTTTCAGGATCTACCAGACTATGGGATTATGAAGGTGAAGATGAACAAAAAGATAGCTGTGATATAACTCTACATGTGATGCTTTTTGATAAAAAAATATTAATAACTTGATTGAATTCAATAAAACAGCAATATAGATGTGCACTCTACTGACCTTTGACAGAACTTTGATATAGTTACATTTATGACTTTATTATTATATTCATTTATTATTATTATTATTATTTATGTATTATTTCGTTTATATCGAGATACGATAGCAATCATGTCTTTTCATCCGTCCTAGTAGACTCAACATTTTACTGATATTCAATATCACTTTGATATATAAATATACAGTTTACCGACTCTCCAATGTAGCATTCATGCATTTTAGTGAATACATATTTGGCACCATTCTGTCTAACAAACTCGGGTCTAAACAGTTTTCATATTCCACAAAAAATTGGTTTAGGTTTCTGTTGGTTTTAAGGACAAACTTCTTTTCAGTGCACTGCTTCAAAGCTTGTTATCGTCTTCTTTGTTTTAGCGCTTGACCACGACGAAAGAAGTCTTCTTCATTTTTACACCAACAGACACAATGTTTAGGACGCATTATGGCACATTGTGTTCTTGAAGATCAACCGTAACCCTGTACTCTGTACTCGAAGCGGTACATTTATCTCACTAGCAGTTTGTTCTCATTGTTTTAAGCTTCTCATGGGGCCTTTCTGTGATAGTTTTTTCTTCACAATTTTGATGCATTACTGCTTGTCTTCCTGTCCTTTCATTCCTTTCTGTCATCATTTGGGAATGGGGAGGGGGGGGGGGTGGAGAGGGGGGATCCTAGACCTGAAAACCTTTCACTGAGAGAAACATGAATTATGGCGGGTAGTCACGCCACGCCGTTTGTCTTGTTCACTTTTGTGACGAAGGAGAGAGAGAGAGAGAGAGAGAGAGAGAGAGAGAGAGAGAGAGAGAGAGAGAGAGAGAGGAGAGAGGAGAGAGAGAGAGAGAGAGAGAAGCACATGGAAACACACAGATAGATAGATAGATAGATAGATAGATAGATAGATAGATAGATAGATAGATAGATAGATAGATAGATAGATAGAAGACAGCAGAAAGAGAGAGAGGGACAGAGAGAGACAGAGAGACAGAAATAGAGAGACAGATAAATAGAGACAGAAAAAGAGAAAGACAGAAAGAACAGATAGGACTATTCATTCCTTTTTCAGCTGATAATTTCCCATTCCTGCTACTGACTCCAGGTGAGGCTATAGAAGAATCCTGTTCAGGACAACCTTACAGGCAAAGACGTTCGACACTCTATTACCTGCTTTCCGCCCCATTCACATTTCCCCCATTCATTACACAGTGAGTGGTGCTCTGGGTGCTAGTCCTTCGGATGAGGCAATATACTAAGGTCCTGTTGGTAAACACGTACTCAGCGCATATAGAAAAACACATGGCAACAAAGAAATGTCCCTTGAAAAAGTCTATAAAAAAGCCACTCTGATGAGGAAGAAAACAATACACAGACAGGAAAAGAAACAAAAATCGGTATCGCTCTACTTGTGTTGATGCGCTCTCCTCAGGAAGAGTGATCCGAATTTCACGAAGAGAAATTTATCGTGACTTAAAGTGGTCTACAAATACAAACAAATACATCATGCCCTTTTCCCCCACAGAGGATTTAAAAGATAATAACTCTCTCCAATGCTGAAGTCGGATGTGCTGGGTCTGACTTGTCAAGCGCTTAACTGCAGCGTCACGCTGCCGAAGTATCATTAAACCATTTCAGTGTTCATATTCAGTGTTCTCTCTCTCTCTCTCTCTCTCTCTCTCTCTCTCTCTCTCTCTCTCTCTCTCTCTCTCTCTCTCTCTCTCTCTCTCTCTCCTGTATATAATATTATTTAATATATATATTATAATATATATATATATATATATATAATCCCCTCCCCTCCCTCCCCTCCTCCTTCCTTCCCTCCCTTCCACCCCCCCCCCCCCCCCTCTCTCTCTCTGCTTTTCTTATTTCCTTGATAAAATGACTGGCAAATCACGTTGTAAAGTATGCCATTGTTTGCCGGTGGGAACAGAAGACAAGATTTACAAAACTGCTTACACCCTGGGACTGATGTAAAAAAAAAAAGCACACAAATGCTTATTCCATTACCCTCGAAAAAAAAATTAATATAAGAATAAGACAAGATAAGTAAATTCTTACAATTTTTAATCCAGTGTGTCTTAAACTTCTTGAATCTAGTCGACAACATCAACGACGACAGATACCGTTAAAGATGATGACACAACGACGGCGACAATGGCGACAAAATGTATGACGGTGATGACAAAACAACGACTGTATTAATGGCTTGGCTTGTGTGACATTTACACACTTTTGTAGATGATTCATTCTTTTTTCGTCTTTATCCTCGCTTATCTATATATCTGTTTTTAAGACTGTTTTACGGACTGTCTCTCTGATTTTGGAACTGTGTTTGTTTTATTTATTTTATGTATTTTCATCGAGAATGATGGAATAAGCAATCATTTTTTTTACATCCGTCCCCGTGTGTATGCATGTTTTGTAAAAATCATCTGTTCCCACCAGCACACGATGGCCTACTCTTCCGAAAAGCGGAACAAGATTTAACGTGTGGCAAGAAGTTCTTCGTGCGTTCGCACACGGGGTATCGGTTTATAGTTTCATCCGAAAGACTTTTGGGGAAGTGGAGTCCGCGCTGACGTGTGTGGCTGTACTAGCCAGGTCTCCAAACAGAATAGGCAATGGAATTATCAGCAGTTACCCACTGCAAGTAAATAGCATATGATGCGTACATACAATTCTGGTTCAAATTAATACACATGGATTCTTAGAGACTACCTCACAAAGCATATCAAATGTTTGGAATAAATATGATGGCGAACAATGCTGGGTTTCTAAAATTAGGAATTCATACACATAAATGAGCATGATATGTTTTGGTTACTTAAACCATGTAGTAGAAAAGTCTATACATCAAACTTGTAAAATAAACCTAAAAATATTACTGGCACCATTAAATATAGTATTAGGTGCGAAGAAGACTGTAAGGCTGTGTTGTTTTTAACAGATAATATATATATGGTGATATGAACAAATTTGTTTTTGTGTAGCAATAACACGAGTGCAATTCAGTGTTGTGCCGTTGAACAATAATGCATATTGTTATATATATCATTGATGGTATCGAGAGGTTAGGAAGTTAAAAAACAGGTTAGGAAAAGATTGCTAATCATGCTTCGTTTGCTCCACAGCATGCCATCAGTGGAGACCCAGGTGCTTGAAGACCGGGATTTACCCTATAAGGCGTCTCACAATTTACTGGTGTGTCCGAAAATAGTAACACTAGGCAGTGACAAGATTGCATGGGAGATAATCTAATCATCCCCTTGTCACGCTAAGTCTCGCGACACTAGATCTAGCATACAGACAAATGTTATCAACAAAATATCTCTCACATCTCGCTCACTCACTCACACACACACACACATGCACACTTACACACACACACACACACACACAACACACACACACACACACACACACACACACACACACAACACACATATGGGAGGATAATCTAATTAACTCCCCTGTCGCGCGAAGTCTCACACACTAGATCTACCACTCCCGGTACTAGCTTTACGGCACCCGGCTACTTTTCAAACAAAGTTATGCAGTGACCTGTTTGTAAATATTAATAAATATTGAACAACACTTTCAAAACATTCCCACTATTAAGGTTTTAGAAACCTTTTTTTAATTTAAAAAGGATTTCCGTTGCACTTAGTATTTCAAACTACAAAACCCCCACTGATAAAATACAATTTATCACGATTCATCTTTCATTGCAATGGAAATAAGAAACACTAATCAGACAGTTTTCAAGAAAGGGATTCTTACCTGTTAAACGCTATATTCAACACATTCTTGATCAAGAGCGGCATGAAATTCAATTGTTCCAGCTTACATAATATCATATAAGCTAATACAATGATTTCATTTTCAATATCGTTGTGAAACATCATTTTATAAAATACAATGATAGTCAACTGTTTTTATTACTTATGTCAGATGTATGCTTTGTATTGTGGGCTAAGCCTATATGCAGTAACAAAAAATTGAATCTGAATCTCTCTCTCTGTCTCTGCCTCTGTCTCTCTCTCTCTCTCTCTCCTCTCCTCTCCTCTCTCTCTCTCTCTCTCTGTATCCTCCTCTCTTCTCTCTCTGTCTGTCCTGTCTGTCTTGTCTATGTCTGTCTGTCTGTCTGTCTGTCTGTCTTCTGTCTTCTGCTCTCTCTCTCTCTCTCTCTCTCTCTCTCTCTCTCTCTCTCTCTCTCTCTCTCTCTATCAACTTGGAAATATGTTCTACGCACACCTACAGAAATGACTTTTCTCAAACAAGGCTGACCTTTACAGCAACAAGAACTTGATACGGTTGGCATTCTTGTTGTAATAATCATAGAGTGTTTTTTTTTACATAACAAGACTCCCCCAGCCCCCTTTCTTTGTAACATTGCAATCGGTAAGAACACTTTCTTTTTATTATTATTTTGTCCATAGTTTTCAAACAAGATGTAATAAATGACATAACAAGGAATGTGTAGGAGACAGAGCGGTGTGTGTTGTGTGTGTGTGTGTGTGTGTGTGTGTGTGTGTGTGTGTGTGCGCGCTGCGCGCGCGTACGTGCGTAAGCGCTTGTGGGTTTGTGTGTGTGTGTGCGTTGCGTGTGTGTGTGAGTGAGTGTGTGTATATGTGTTTAAGTGTGTGTGAGTGTGCGTGTGTGTTGGTATGTATGTGTTTTAGTGCGTGCAATCGTGTTCGTGTGTATGTGTACTCGCGCGCGTGCGTGTTTGTATGTGTATGCGTGTATGCGAGCATGTAATAAAGTAAGCGCGTCTGTGTGTGTACGCACACATGTAGGTATGTCTACTTCAAGCTTAGGTTTGGGAAGTCCGGGGATCAGTTTGTTACATCAGCAGAACTCAAAAGGGCCAAAAAGAGGAGCGTCCACTGCGATATTTTAGAAAGGTGGTGGTGATGCGACAGAAATGAACATGAAAATGATACGCTCTGGTCAGACAAACTGTATGATGTTGCGCATTTTCTGATCATAACACCTGGAGTGTCACCCAGAACATGTACAATGACTCACTCCTCCCACGTGTAGAAACGTGGGCAATAAAACGTGCGTAATGGACGCGAAGCTTGGGCGGTATGACTCTTTTCAAGGACCTCAGCATGCAGGCAGGCAGCAATAATATTCCCACATTTCCCCATAATCTCTGTCTGTCTGTCTGTCTGTCCGTCCGTCTGTCTGTCTATCTGTCTCTCTGTCTGTCTGTCTCTGTCTCTGTCTCTCTCTCTCCCTCTCTCTGTGTCTGTCTCTCCCTCTCTCTCTTGTCTCCCCGTCTGTCTGTCTGTCTGTCTCGTCTCTGTCTCTCTCTCTCGTCTCTCTCTCTTCTCTCCTCCTCTGTCTGTCTGTCTGTCTCTTTCTCTTTCTCTCTTTCTCTCTCCTACGCACACACACACACACACACACACACACACACACACACACACACACACACACACACACACACACACACACACACACACACTAACACAGAGTCTCTCCTCTCTTCCTTTAAATATTTTAACACAAAATATATTTCACTTGGCACTTTGATGCATCCCTGCAGATTCGCTGGTACCTCTTAGCAAATGAAATTGGAGTGGTAGGGCGGAGTTTGAACACTAGCATTGTTAGTGTTAGCTTCCCAACTAGTTTCAGAAGAACTTGGACAGATGGGTAGAGATACCGTGGTAGTTGGACCAACGTGCTATATGTATCCCTTTGGCTCTGTCTCTTTCTGTCTCTGTCTTTGTCTATCTCCCTCTGTCTCTTTCTTCTCGCCTTCTCCATATACAGCTGTTCTCTGTCTCTTATGTCACCTCTCTCTCTATCATCACATACTACAGCTTACTCTCTCTCTCTCTCTCTCCTCTCTTCTCATCTCTCTCTCTCTCTCTCTCTCTCTCTCTCTCTCTCTCTCCTCTCTCTCTCTAAGGCTGATGTTCAATAAACATTTTCATTTCATTTCATTTCATTTCATTTTCTCTCTCTCTCTCTCTCCTCTCTCCTCTCTCTCTTCTCCTCTCTCTCTCCTCTCTCTCTCTCTCTCTCTCTCTCTCTCTCTCTCTCTCTCTCTCTCTCTCTCTCTCTCTCTCAGTTACACACAAACATACACACCGCACAAGCACACACATACTCTCTCTCTCTCTCTCTCTTCTCTCTCTCTCTCTCTCTCTCTCTCTCTCTCCTCTCTCCTACTGTACATTATATGAAAACTTCATTTTATCAAAAGATTTTACGGAAGCAATTTGATAAAATTATCAATTTATTCTAATTTGTTAAACTTAATTTGCAATACCTGACATTACAATCTGCTAAAAGTCTGAGGAGAACATTCGATATCAAGAACTTTATTGAAACTTCAAAGCAAATTTTCCCCTACAAAAAGGGTTTGTTTGTTTGCTGGGCTTTTTGTGGTGTTTGGGTAGTTTGTTAGTTGATTTGGCTGGCTGTTAATATTGTTGATGTTGTAGCCTCTGTTGTTTTGACAGGACAACGCCGACATAATAACTGCGTCAACACGGTAATCACAACATTAAACAGTCGCCAACCTTATGGCTGTAGTTCCCCGTCGTCTATAATGTTGAATAACGCATATCGATCGCTGTCGGCTGAATGCAAACACCTTCAAATGTTCATTCCCTATGCACCCACTAATCGATTTTATGTGACACTCTCACTGGAACTGAATCACTAAACGTTCAGTTTTCTTAACTGAGTTAACCTAAAAACACGGTCTTAAAAGTGGGGATAAAGTATGGGAGAAACAGAGACCCTTAAAGTACTGGCAAGTCTGCACTTAGAGCTGACCTGGAAGATCCTAAACATCCTGACGCTTAATTCAACGGACGCCGCCGAGATTTGAACCCACGCATTCGACTTCATGGGCCTATTAGATTGAATTTGAAGAGTTTTAAACCATTCGGCCAGAGCGTCCGTTATAAATGAAAGCATACAATTTAAAAGGAAAGAAATAACCCAAAACACAAAATAAAGAGTAAACAAAACATCATAGCTGAGTATTAACGTCTGCAGGCGCAGGCGTGGTGTGTTTGATAATTATCAATTTGTTCAGCCTGCCGGCTTTTAAGGTAATTGCAATATGAAATAAATATGACAACATGGACAACACAGCCACAGGCATGGCCGATTGTTACAGATAAGGTGGGGGAGGAGGGAATCGAATCTGTGAGTGGGCGCGGCGTGTGCATGATTGTGTGTTCGTGTGTGTGTGTGTGTGTGTTGTGTGTGTGTGTGTGTGTGTGTGTGTTGTGTGTGTGTGTGTGTGTGTGTGTGTGCGGTGTGTGCATTGTGTGTGGGTGCGTGTGTGTGTGTGTGTGTGTGCGTGTGTGTGTGTGTGTGTGTGTGTGTGTGTGTGTGTGTGTGTGTGTGTGGTGTGTGTGTGTGTGTGTGTGTGTGTGTGTGTGTGTGTGTTGGTGTGTGTGGTGTGTGTAACTCTTGTAGTTGAGTTTAACAGTAGGGTTTAAAATAAAAGTATTGATGACAGTTTCTGCGCTATATTTACTACGAATATGTTGATGGAACTGTGTGGATCAGTGCTCTGGTGCTTACACCCCAATGCAGAAAATTAGAGACCCAAAGTCCATATCACCCTTGATACTGGTTTCACCGAGAATCGCACTTTTGATATTAGTCCTTTCTGTTGAGAAGACAAGAAAAAAAATCTACAATCGAAATGTCCTCTCTGCTAACACTCTCTTTGTTTTTATTATATTTTAGTATATTATGTTTATCGTACCATCGCCCTTTTTTATTTTCGTCCATTTCCAAATGGGTGAAAGCTTTAGTTTCTTCTGAATCTGAACCGTAATCTCTTTATGTTGACGTTAAATCCATGCCATTACCATTATTTAGATATTTCTTAGTTTTATGTGTACTTTGTGCCCCGTGTCATCATTACTTTTCCCTTGTACTTGGGCTTAAAAGGTAATCACAATAAATCATTGTAATTGCCATAGTAAAACAACACACACACACACACACACACGCACGCACGCACGCACGCACGCACGCACGCACGCACGCACGCACGCACGCACACACACACACACACTCTCTCTCTCCCTCTCTCTCTCTATCTCTCACTCTCTCTCCCTCTCTCTCTCTCTCTGTCTGTCTCCGTCTCTCTCTCTATTTAGAGAAAATCATTCATGCCATACAGCTCTCAGTAACCTTTTAGAACAGTGGCACTTAAATATAAACAATGATCTATTGACAGGAGTAGTCTTCGTGGACTTTGCCAAAGCCTTTGACACTATTGATCAGAATCTTTTGTTAAGGAAACTTACAATCTATGGCTTGGCCCCCAAAGCGCTTAAACTACTAACCTCTTTCCTTACTAATAGAAGACAAGCAGTCCTTCATGATTCGTTACTATCTTCACTAATGCCTGTCAAATTTGGTGTTCCACAGGGATCTGTTCTAGGCCCGATACTGTTTACAATATACGTCAATGATCTTCCTTTGCATCTTTCTTCTTGTTGTGAACTTTTTGCTGACGATACAACTTTGCACATTTCAGGAAAAGATGTGAAATCAGTATGCAAAGATCTACAAAAA
>CM060326.1:34210193-34212693 GCA_030674155.1 Stramonita haemastoma | reverse complement strand
TCCCGACCCCCTTCTCTCTCCATTCGCTGTCTCCGTGTATGTCTAAATTGGAAATTGTTAACAACCAGGAATGCATTAGAAAATTTACGAAATGCTATTGAATTAAAAGGAAAGAGGAAAACGTTGTTGGGTTGAATAACAATAGAAAATTTACGTATATGGGATTCAATGATGTTTGTTTGCATTAAGGTGTAACAAAATATAACAATGGTTCTTATTCTATACCAGTAACACAATGATTGCTTTGTTAACACAAAAATGGTCCTGAGCAATAAGAAATAGATGATTTTGGGAGTAAGAATCTTAGATGACGACTGATGTAATGATATTGCCTTAGAGTTGTTCTTGAGTATATCATGATCAGTGTATGCCCATTTTAACAAAAACAATTATAACTACAGAGAAACAAATAAAAAAAATGTTCTTTTTTTGAACATCAAATATTAGACATAAGTTGATTGTTCTGTATGTATGGTATGTACATTCAGTTAAACTGAGAACATATTTTAAGGAATCATTTTACTTTCTACTGTTTAAACTCCTTCAGCGATACAGTAAGTACCATCAATACAACTTGTTTGGATTTTACCCATGGAATTAAAAGAAATAACATATCCAATTCTAATTAATGGATAGACTTTCTCTCACTCTGTTTGTAAGTTCCTCAATGACTTCCGTATATATCTGTCTGTTTGCCTGTCTGTACGTCCGTCTGTCTGTCTATCTATCTGTCTCTTCTCTGTCTCTGTCTCTCTTTCTCTTCCCTCTCCCCCTCCTTTTTCTCCCATTTTCTCCGTCTGTTATTGTGTTTCCCTCTGTCTCCCCCCTCTCTCCTGACCGCTGCTCTACTATCTCTTGTCATGTATTAAATTCATCTATATTTATGCCCTCTTCCCTACTCACAACGCCCTCTCATCTCTGCTTTTTCCTATCTTTTTCTGTGACGCACACGTGGCCCCTGCTCTCTTTTGCTATGAATATTTCAGTGCAGATGTATTTTTCGTGACAATTTTATCAGTCCCCTAAAGATTCATTTACACCCTTTTAGCAAAGGATGCGGGGTGGCAAAAAATGGATTGCAAACGCATTGTACTGTTACTTTTCTTTGTGTTTTTTGTATACACATTTTGCGTTTGCTGCCGATATTTAAAGTGCTTTTTGGAACGAAAAGGACACATAGCGTAAAGGATAAACAAAGGAAAGAAAAAAAAAGATATGAATAATGAAAATTGCCTGCCAGAAATGTAATAGCAATTTGTTGTTGCTGCTGTTGTTGTTGCTCCCCTGCTTTATTGTATTTTTCTGTTATTTTCGGGGTCCAGAACATTTTTTAAATTATTTCAACTGTCTGTCTGCCTGTCTGTCTGGCCCCTCTATAATTATGTTTCTGTCTGTCATATGACCCACCCATCTCTCTTCTGTCTATTCTGCTATTTCTATTGTCTGTCTCTCTCTATTGACTCTAGTCTACTACGTTTTTTCTATCTATCTCTTTTCTCTATCTATCATCTCTATCTCCATCCATCCCTCCATCCTCTCATCCTCTCATCCATCCATCTCCATCATCATCCTCCATCATCATCCATCTCCATCCATCATCCATCCATCCATCCATCTCCATCCCTCTATCTATCTATCTATCTATCTATCATCTATCATCTATCTATCTTCTTCCTCTCTTTTCTTCTCTTCTTCTTCTGTCTAGTCTGTCTGTCTGATCTTCTATCTATCTATCTACTATCTATCTATTATCTATCTATCTATCTATCTATCTATCTATCTATCTATCTATCTATCTATCTATCTATCTTCTCTCCCCTCTCTCTCTATTTCTGTCTCTGTTTCTCTCTCTGTATCTCTGTATGTCTGTCTCTCTTTTTCATTCTCTCTCTCTGTCTCTGTCTGTCTGTCTGTCTGTCTGTCTGAATGTCTGTCTGTATTTTCCTTCTCCCTCTTACTCTCCCTCTCTATCTCTTTCCCCTTTCTCTATGTTCAAGCTGTTTTCTTTCTTCTTCCCTTCTTACTACTAGTGCTGTATAAATATGACAACCCTTTCCTGTTTATCACTTCCCCTTGACTCCATTTTTTCCGTTGTCTACTCTTTTTCCCTCAGAACACACACACACACACACACACACACACACACACACACACACACACACACACACACACACACACACACACACACACACACACACACACACACACACACAACACACACACACACACACACACACACACACACACACACACCATTGGTCCCTGCAAAAATCTTTTATCAATCGTAAAGAAGCGTAAACTTAAATGGTACGGGCATGTCACAAAATCAAAAAGAACTACAAAAACAATACTAAGTAGGAGGAAAAAAGGAAGAAGATCTAAGAAGAGATAGGAGGACAACACCAGCGAATGGACAGACCTAGAACTCAACAGAATTTGGGAAAGGTAGAACAGAGGAATGGAGGGAACTGGTTGTCAAGTCTTTAGGGGTGCCACTACG
>CM060326.1:34197693-34205193 GCA_030674155.1 Stramonita haemastoma | reverse complement strand
TCGTCAAGTTGAAGCAAGTGGAGATTAAATCTCCTCATGCAACACATCAATGAAGCTCCCCATCTCCCTTACCCCAACTTTCCTTCTCTGCATACTCTTACCACCACCCCCCCCCCCCCCCTTTATCCACCACCACCGTCCTGCTATCTGTTGTAAAAGATTATTGTTTGGTTTTGTCTTTTCAAATACTGACCTCTTTGACAAATCCTGCTTACTAGAGGAAGACAAGTGAAGATGCAGTGTTGGAAAAGTTTTGCTTGATTTCATGGTTAACTAAACAGTCAGAGGCTTAGGCAAAGAGAGAGACAAACTGGGAGACATGTAGTTATGCAGTCCGGCATCCAGCTAGATACCTATCCAGGCAGATGAACAAGACAAGCTGACCCACAGGCACAAAAGTGAGAAGGGCAGAGAGAGAGAGAGAGCGAGAGCGAGAGCGAGAGAGAGAGAGAGAGAGAGAGAGAGAGAGAGAGAGAAGAGAGAGAGAGAGAGAGACAGACAGACAGAAGACAGAGACAAGACAGACAGACAGACAGACAGACAGACAGACAGACAGACAGACAGACAGACGTACTGACAATTTACTGACAGACAGACCATCAGCCCAGACCAACATATGGACAGTCCACATGCTGAGGTTTTTAGCAAATCCTCCCTGGTTACCCACTTCACCACAAGCCTATCGATCGTGTTCTCTGCGCCGTTAATACATGGCAAAACACATTGGGAGTCTTTGTTTGGGAATTTGACTGCCTTGACACCTACACTCCCTCTGTTAGTTTGTCTGTCTGTCTGTCTGTCTGTCTAGTCTGTCAATCTTGGCATATGTGTAACAGAGACATACATGCACACAGACACACACACACAACACACACACAGACACACAGACACACAGACACACAGACACAGACACACACAAGACACACAGACAAAAGACACACAGAAACACACACACAAATACACACACACACACACACACACAAACAGACACAACACACACAGACACAACTAACCACCCCCACCACCCCCCCCCATCACACACACACAACACCACATACACACACAATGCACAAACAATACACAGACACCACCAAGTACACCACACAGCATCACACACACACACACACAAGATAAATAAATAAACAAATAGATATACAGAGTAAGCGAGTGAGCAAGAAGGAGAGAGAGAAGAGAGAGAAAAGAGACAGACAGACAGACAGACAGAAGACAGACAGACAGACAGACAGACAGACAGACGACGAGACGGACGGACGGACGGAGACGGACGGACGGACAGACGGACGGACGACGGATGGACGGACGGACGGACAAGTAAAGAGACAGATGGAAAGACAGACAGAGAGAGAAAACTCTTAACTCTTAAAATGGTTAAAGTGCATCTGCCTTATGCCACAGTACAATTCAAGGGGCAAAAACAGAAAGATGAAGAAAATGAAACATAACATCTCGCAAATTCAAATTTCACGCAGAACAAATCTGATGTCCCTTAAAAAAGGTGTACAAAAACAAATGACAATAAAAGTGAGATCAGGGGGCTCTTTTAAAGGGAGAATCGAATCCTTAATTCCTCATCATCCCTTGGGGGGAAGGGGGGAAGGGACAGACATACAACAACAGGGGAGGGAAATAAGAGAGGACCTGTCTGCTGAGAACATTAATAGAGATTTATAGGGACTTAATTATGAAGGATTCACTCGGTGCTATTGGTTCTTTCTCTGTAAGTGAAATGTGTGTGATGTGTGTGTGTGTGTTGTGTGTGTGTGTGTGTGTGTGTGTGTGTGTGTGTGTGTGTGTGTGTGTGTGTGTTGTGTGTTGTGTGTTGTGTGTTGTGTGTGTGTGTTGTTGTATTTATTATTTTTATTATTCTTTTATATCAGGATAATGGGATAAGTACCCTTTGTGTTTGTTTTTTAAATCCGTCCCCGTGTGTATGCAATTTGTAAATGCATTGTTCCCACCGGCACACGATGGCCTATTCTTACAAAAAGCGGAACAGAATTTAACGTGTGCGTAAGATGTTCTGCGTGCGTTCACCTCGGTTTATAGTCTCACCCGAGGGCCTTTGGGGAAGAATGGAGTCAGCATGATGTTAACTCCAGGAGAAAAATCCCTCACCCAAGTCGTACAAATTGCGAGCGCAATGTTCTGACCACTGTGTGTGTGTGTGTGTGTGTGTGTGTGTGTGTGTGTGTGTGTGTGTGTGTGTGTGTGTGTGTGTGTGTGTGTGTGTGTGTGTGTGTTGTGTGTGTGTGTGTGTGTTTTTATTTACTTATTCTTTTATATCGAGGATAATGGAATAAGCACTTATGTGTTTTTTTCATCCAGTCCCCTTGTGTATGCAGTTTTGTAAATGTCATCTGTTCCCATCTCTGTGTGTATGTGTGTATGTGTTGTATGTGTGTTTGTGTGTGTGTGTGTGTGTTGTGTGTGTGTGTTGTGTGTGTTGTTGTGTCTTTGTGTGTGTTTGTTTGTTTGTGTCTGTGTATTTACAAAAAAAAATTCTTTTCTTTAAAGCATGATGGAATAACATTTACCCAGTGCTCGTGTGTATGCAGTTTTGTAAATTTTGTCATCCAATCCCACCGGCACACAATGGCCTACTCCTCCGTAAAGTGCACTCTGTGTGTGTATGTGTGTGTAAGCGCGCAAGCGCGCGTGTGTGTATGTGTGTTGGTTGTGTGGTGTGTGTGTTTGGTGTGTGTGTGTGTGTGTGTGGTGTGTGTGTGTGTTTGTGTTGTGTTGTATGTTTGTGTATGTGTGTGAGCGTGTGTGAGCGCGTGTATGTGTGTAAGTTTTTTTTGTATGTGTGTGTTAGTGTGTGTTTATGTGTACTTTGTAAAAAAAAACAAACAATATAGAGCAATGTGGATAGACGGATACTGAGAGGGATACTAATACAGACAGAAGAAACTTTTAAGGCAGGGACAGAGACAACGACAATGATCAAAGCAATAGTGTGACTGCTTAGCTGCTGTGTTTACGTACAGTCCTTTCTGCACAGTCGACTTCAGGAGCCTGCTTTTGCTAATACTGTATGACTTAATAAACCTACTCACCACCCACCTTGGCCAAGTGGTTATAACCTCAGCTTTCCATTTGAAAGAGTTGAATCTCATAGCAGTTTCATAGGGATTTTTTTCTCTTACGCAGAGTGAATTTAGTATGGGATCAGTAGAAAGACACAGGACCGCACAG
Source organism: Stramonita haemastoma (assembly GCA_030674155.1). Lineage (NCBI taxonomy): Eukaryota > Metazoa > Mollusca > Gastropoda > Neogastropoda > Muricidae > Stramonita > Stramonita haemastoma. Next base: position 34,201,977 of record CM060326.1, on the reverse strand, counting down.
TGGGGCTTTAACTAAATTATGAATGCAATTTTGAGAGTGTTGCCTAAATCACCCGACCTATACTGCAAGTGTCTGTATCTCTCGGGCCCGTTTGACGCCGGGACATGTTATGACAGGATGCGCAGAGTATTTTCCTGGCACGTGGCTTAAAGCAGTGTACTTCATAGAAGCATTGTTACATCGTCCTCATCGTCATTGATCATCATACAAAACAGAAAACTTATCTATCATTCGGTGGTGCATAATGATGGGGCACAAAAAACAAGGATAAAAAAATAATCCGAAGGCTACTCTTGAATATGGAAATGCTTCAGCTATCAGTTTTCCCCGTGCTGGCGTTTTGAATAATTCCCAGTTCATGGGCACTGCTGTGTGTTTACCAACGCGCATCGATTGCAGTGGGTGTGCGGGTGATTGTGTCTCAAAACAAACACGGGCTTTTGTTTTTAGCCAGTGACTGCGCTTCGGATCTCTGGGAAAACGGTTGGAATGGGTGGAGCTGTGCTGTAATGTTGGATTGGCGTGGGGAGAGAAATCCTATCGGTTCTAGATTGCATTCATTGGTTAGTTCAGCCAAAACACTCAATGGGGGTGCGGGATAGAATAGTGGTTAGCGCACTGAGATCGTGATCTGACAAGTCTAGGTTCGAATCACATACAAGGCATCTGTTTGATATATTTTTTTTCTCCCAGAGCTAATATCAATATTGACTCTACTGCCGTGACTGCTCTTTGGATGAGACTATAAACCAAGGTCCCATGTACGAATGCACACATGATATCTTGCGCACAGGATACACACATACAATCCTTTTGAATATTAGACCATTGCGTGCCAATAAGAACAGATGACAACATTTGAGAAAAATACAACCTTCGTGCACACTGGTATCGTGTTTAGACATGATACTTGAAGTGGGGATGCGGCTATCTAAATGGCAGACAAAAACTGTAGCATATGCAGACATCTCTCTATTCGTCAGCCTCGGAGCTTTAAGCCAAGGAATGGAAAAAAACGCAAAAATACTGTATCATTTTGCTTATTCAATCTTTCATTGTGCGATTGTTTCGAGTGTGTTTGTGAGTGAGTGTGTGTGTATGTGCGTGTGTGTGTGTGTTGTGTGGTGTGTGTGTGTGTGTGTGTGTGGTGTGAGTGTGTGCGTGCGTGCGTGCGTGTGTGTGTGCGTGTGTGTGTGTGTTTGTATGTGTGTGTGTGTAAGTGTGTGTTTGCATGCATTGCGAACGCATGTGTGTAAGTACAGGCATTTCTTGAACATTTCCGAGCCATCATCTTTACGTGCATGAGACTAGACGCACATGACTGTGCATCATCTCCACTTCATTCCTTCAAGTCCTGGTTTGGGTTGAACGAGTACAGAACCCTTTCTTCATCTTGCTGTAATGATCAAGTTTCAGGCTTGCACAGCCTGAAACAATGCAGAGAACACACATGACATTTTAACCCCATTGCTGAACAGGGAAAAACACCGTCCCCGGAGTGCTGAGCTCTGTAGACAGGGGGGAGGGGGGGGAGACAGTTCTCTGTCTGTCTGTCTGTCTGTCTGTCTGTCTGTCTCTGTCTGTCTCTGTCTCCTGTTGTCTCTCATTGTGTCTGTCTCGCTCTCTCTGTCTGTATATGTCTCTCTCTCCCCTCTGCCCTCTCTCTCTCTGTCTCTCTCTGTGTCTCTCTCTGTCTTTCTCTCTGTGTCTCTGTCTCTTTCTCTGTCTGTCTGTCTTTTCTGTCTGTCTGTCAGTCTGTCTGTCTCTGTCTCTGTCTCTGTCTTTGTCTCTGTCTCTGTCTGTCTGTCTGTCTGTTTGTCTGTCTGTCTGTCTGTCTGTCTGTCTGTCTGTCTGTCTCTCTCTCTGTCTCTCTGTCTCTCTCTGTCTGTCTCTCTCTCTCTCCTCTCTCTCTTCTCTCCTCTCTCTCTCTCTCTCTCTCTCTCTCTCTCTCTCTCTCTCTCTCTCTCTCTCTCTCTCTCTCGGGAAATCAATGTGAGAGGGAACTATTGCGCAATTTCATCATTCATTCCCAGGAATAAAAGAGTGGTGGGGTGTTTGGAAAAAAAATGAAAGACCGTCTACTAGAGGATAGAGATCAAAAGGGAACACCATTTGGAGTTGACCAAGGCCAAAGCTTTGTCCTTAGTTATTGATGAACGCTAAGTGCCAAGATCTATATCGAAATGCTGTTATGCTTTAACATGTAACGCTGCTATTGTCTCAAGTCTGGAAGAGCGCTCAGTATATCAATCTGTACTCCCCTTTTCCAGAAGAGAAAGTTGCTTGAAGGCGGAGTGTGGCTATCTATAATACAGAAAGGTACTGAAAAAGAGTGGCTAAGACAACTTCTTATCTGTTGTGCCCCTTGTTGTCTGGTTTCCATGTTGGATGAGTAAAAACTATTCATGGTTTTCTTTTTGTTTTTGTTGAACTGGAGAAAGAAAAGCTGGACTGTTGACATGGTTATAAATTATGTAACCCGCTAAAAAGATATCAAGTAGTTTCAGTTGTACCTTCTGAGATGATTATTCAATTATACTCTGTGTGTGTATGTTTATGTGTGTGTGTGGGGGGGGGGGGGGGCGTGGGTGCGTGTGTGGTGTGTGTGTGCATGTGTGTGCGAACATATAACTATGGTATGTTCAGAGCATATATGTATATACACACACACAAAAAGACATTTATATATATATATATATATATATATATATATATATATATATATATATATATATATATATATATATATATATATATATATATATATAATAAACTATACCAACACGTGTTTATAAAAGATGTTGAGTTCAGTGAGTATATCATAGCTGTTTTTTATATACATTTTTATAATATCATTCCCTTTTGCGCTGTCACATGGTGACATAAAGCAGAAAACGCAAAGTACAGTTTAACCCTATTTCCAGACACAAGTAAACTGGCCCCTAGAGCCTGGAGCTCAGAGGAACGGCTATGGGATGACACAGTCTTTCTCGTGGGAAATCACTTTGAAACAAAACCACTGAGCCACCCTCAATCCTCCGGGAAAGGACAGAAGGGATCATAAATTAAGTGTGTGTGTGGTGCGTGCGTGCGTGTGTGTGTGTGTGTGTGTGTTGTGTGGTGTGTTGTGTGTGTTGTGTGTGTGTGTGTGTTGTGGTGGGTGTGTGTGGTGTGTGTGTGTGTGTGTGTGTGTTGTGTGTTTGTGTGTGTGTGTGTGTGTATGTGTGTGTGTGTGTTCTTGCATTGTGTGTTTGAGTGTGTGTGTGTGTTAGTGTGTGTGTAGTGTGTGTGTATATGTGGGTGTGTTTTGTATGTGTGTGAGTGTGTTTGTGTATGTGTGTGTGTGGTGTATTGTGTGTTGATGTGTTGTGTGTGTGTGTCTTTGGTGTGTGTGTGTGTGTGTGTCTGTGTGTGTCTGTGTCTGTGTCTGTGTGAGGTGTGTATGTGTGAAGAGGGGGGTGCGGGAAAAGGGAGAGATATTTGTCTGGAACGCAATACGGAACAAAAAGAGACACAAATCGGAAGGCAGAGGCCATAAGTCTTTCTTTCATACCAACATCAGTGATAGCTATTTCTCCTTTATCTCGACAAGGACCTGTAGGGGGTATTGAACTTATTTATTTACTTATCTATTTATTCTGTTTACTTACTTTATTTCAAGGACAAAGGAGTAAGCACTCATATGTTTTTAACACCGAGTCCTGAGTGTATGCAATTTTGAAATTCTGTCATCCGTTCGCGATGACACACAATGGCCTACTCTTCCGAAAAGTGGAACAGGTTTTAACGTGTGCACAAGATATTCTGCGTTCATTCGCACACGGGATCTCGGTTTGTAGTAGTACTACCATAAAAACCATTTTGTGGGGAATGGAGTCGGGGCTAATGTTAACTACAGAGGAAAAATATTCCAGATTTTGTACGTGTGAGTGTATGTATATAGATATGTGTGTGCGTTTGTGTGTGTGTGTGTGTGTTGTGTGTGTGTGTACGCGCGCGTGCATGGGAGGGGGCTGTGGAGGAGAGTGCGTGCGTGCAGATGAATCCGTGTGTGCGTGCGCGCGCGCCTACGCGCATGTGTGTGTGTGTTTGAGACGTTTGCAAGTATAACTGTTGTTAACCACGCCACCAAACAGGTAGCGATGCTCTAACTTTGAAAGATTTTCTCTCTGATGATAAAGCTACAGGCCTTTTCTTAAGGGCTTTGGGAGAAAGAAAGAGATAAAGAAAGAGATAGTTCAATTGATATATTTAAAACAATTTAACCAGTTAGTGAAGTCTGAA
>CM060326.1:34185193-34190193 GCA_030674155.1 Stramonita haemastoma | reverse complement strand
GTTTTCCTCTACTTGCAATCCGTACAAGGCTTCACAGTTGACATTGAAATGTGTGCGAGGTGACAGTCCTGTGTGGTACTTTGATTGGTTTTCTTGACAAGATTCAACGCTATATCAATTACCTACATTATCACTATTAGTACTTAATGGTCAGTAGGGATGAAAACACTATGATTGATGTAGACTGAGTTGGTTGTTTCTATCTGTTTATGTCTATGCATTAGTTTCTTTTTTTTCTAAAATGTTGATTGTCCACATGCTAATCGTGTCAGTTTGTAAAACAAAAGCCGTCTACATGATGGGATTTTTTATGTTTATTTGGGAAGGGGGGTGGGGGTCTGATTGTTTCCAACGTGTGGATGTCAATGGACGACTTTTTTCATCTGTTGATGTTCACGTGTTTCTTGAGTTCATATGGTGATGTGTTCGAGTGTTCTGGTTGTTTTAAGTCTGTTGATCTCCTGGGAAAGTGTTGTGGAGAAACAGGTCAAGCTCTCTCCTCAAATACACGGAGCCATGTTTCCTGCTGGTATCCTACTGTGCTGTTGCGAAGTTTCGTTGCAGTATCTGATTCAAGTGTAGCGTACTGACCTCTCGTCTCCTCTGATGTTTCTTTCTTTGTCCTCTGTTCCCTGTTGTCTCTTTCCTTCATCTTTCCTGTTTGTCTTTTATTCTTTTGCTCATTTCTCATTCCTTCTCTGCTCTGATTTACTTCTCTCCTCCACCTCTCTGTCTCTCTCTGTCTCTCTCTATTTCTCTCTCTCTGTCTCTCTCTGTCTCTTCTGTCTCTTCTGTCTCTGTCTGTCTCTATCTGTCTCTGTCTCTCTCTCTCTTTCTCTATCCCCCTCCCTCTCTCTCTGTCTCTACCCACTATTCCCCTTCCCTCATGGGTCTGTCTATCTCTCTATTTGTTATCGTAGTCACTACTGTTGTGTAACTAAGTGTTTGTTGCTTATTACAGATACTCTTGTCTTGTCCTTTATTCTTCGTTGTCTCTCTTCCATCCCACACTCTCTCTGTCTCTTCCCTACCTCATGTTCCGTCCTTTCTTCTGGTCTGAAATATCTCTCTATTGTGATGTAAGTCAGATTCTTTTGTAATAGTTTTGTTGTCTCTCATTTCTTGTGTTGTCTCTTGTTATTGTTTTTCATCCCACCCAATATACTACAGTTCGACAACCCCTTCATGTTCTAATGTCCTTTCTAAATCTCTCTCGAGTTGAGTTGTTGAGTTTTCTCTCTCTTCTTCTTCTCATTCTCTCTCTCTCTTCTCTTCTCTCTGTCTTCTCTCTTCTCTCTTTCTCTTCTTCTCTCTCTCTCTCTCTCTCTCTCTCTCTCTCTCTCTCTCTCTCTCTTCTCTTTCTTTCTTTCTCTCTTCATTCATCTTTTTCTGTCTCTCTGTCTGTTCTCGTCTGTCTATCTGCTTCTGTTTCTCTCTCTCTCTCTCGTCTCTCTATCTCTCTGCTCTCTCTCTGTCTCTGTCTCTCTCTCTCTTTTTGTCTGTCTGTCTCTGTCTGTCTTTTGTCTTCTGTCTTCTGTCTTCTCGTCTCTGTCTCTCTATCTCTCTCTTCCCGACACCCTGCATTATTCAAGTGACTGTCCCAACACGCTTTCTTCCTTTGGTTTCTTTTATCTCTTGTTTTTGTGCTGTCTTTACATGAAGTTTTCTTTTACCTCTCTCCGTTTGCTTTTTGCTTTCCGTTTTCATGGTATTCGTAATGCTCTTTTTTGTGTGTGCACAGTTCCAAATCCAATTTGTCTAACACTTCCTCCCATTTTTATCCTTGTGACAGAGCAGTTCTTCCGCCGCTTCTTATACATTGACTTTGTTACTGTCTGCTCTTCCTGCAGGCATCAGAAACCTCAGAGAAAGCAGTAGGATAAGGTTGTCTCTGTTTTTGGTGTACATGCGCTGGTTCTTACCATCGGTCCCTGTGCGTTTTGAACGGTTATAAACAGCGGCAGTTCTTTTCTCACAAATGGATGGGTTATGTAAGCCTAGACACTGCTGGAATTCCAACCTAGGAGTACATTAGTCCATGGGATTGAAGTCGAGCTGTCTTAACCACTCGGCTATAGCGTCCGTCAAAAAACTGTCATGAACGTTGCGTGCACGATAAACTTCCACTCTATTTTCTAGCAATATTACCTCGTTTTTTTCATAGGCTACCATAAACAGTTACATTTCTTTTTATTTGTTTTAAATTGCTCAGAAGTCCGGACAAAAAATGTCACTGATGGAAATTAAGCAGCACTTTATTTTCTTTCAAACTGTCTTTTCTTTCACACAATAGCTTTTACATAATGGTTTGAATACATTCATATTGATTTTTTTATTGTGTTTAACAAATATGATGCTACACGATGTACATCATCATTTTATTCATCTTACCTCTGTCTTGCAATTTCGTTTACTTTTGTGTACATACTTTTTTTTTAAAGAACGCTATATTTCTCATAGTCACACGGCATAAAACAATGCCGGTTATTTTGTGCAATGAAAACGCGCAAACCTGGCACCACATTAATAATTCTTGTGATCTTTGCTGGCAACTTATACTAAGCAATATTTTCTCTATAGAATTGTATTTTATTGTATATCACTTTAAGGCACAGTAGATTTCTCTGCATGAAATTCGGGCTTCTTTCCCTATGGAGAGTGCATCGCCACAAGTGCAGTCCGACGAACTATGTTTTTCTTCTTCTGTTTGCGACTATACGTATTAGAGTGTCTTTTTCTACATAATGTTGCAAGAACTACTCTCTTGTTGCCCTGAGTTCCTTTACGTTTGCTAAAGAATTATGTGCAACATACTAGATCTCGTTTTATCGTTTTATTCGAAAGACTAGCACCCAGACCACCACTCACGGTCAAGTGTATGGGAGAACAGTTTCTGGCACAAACAGGGATCAAACCACCTTTACACTTTGAACCCGGATTTAATTGTCCCAACCGAGAAGCAGGTTTCCATTGCTCTAGATCACAAATTGATTAAAATGTACATTTTTTTATGACTGCATCAAAACTTTGGAGTGGGAACAAACTGAAGGCAGAAGCATGTTCCATTATTTTACACCAGAGAAAGAAGGAGCAGACTTTGTGGTGCCTCGCCTTACTTCTCAAAGAAAAAGGGATCGGCTGGTTACGTACTGCACCCGTAATTGAATCAAAAGCGTGGTGGAAATCCATTTTGTTGATGCCTCGCTGGGTATGCGGTATAATAAGCCGTGCATTCCGCTTGCTTATACACAAGCATGCACAAGAAGCATTGGCTTATTCTGCGCGTGTTCACATCTGTTTGATGCAACCAACCGTCAGTTTGCTACTTTTGTTTTTTTTTTGGGGGGGTGTTGTCAGAGGTAGCAAGCAAGTTGGAAACGATCCTCAGAAAGCTGAATAATTTACAGCTATATCTTTATTACATATCTTGTTTTATGTCAGAGAAAAGGGGATCGGCTGCTTACGCACTGTACCCGTAATTCAATCAAATGCGTGGTGAAAATCCATTCTGTTGATACCTTGCTGGGTACACGGTATTGTGAGCAGTGCATTGTTTACACAAAGGTGTGCACAAAAGGCATGGGCTTTTAATTCTGTGTGTGTACACATACACCTGTTTTATAAACAAAGTGCCAGTTCGCCACTTTAGATTTTGTTGTCAAGGGTAAGTCAGCAAGTTGGAAACGGTTCTCCGAAAGCTGAATAATTGAAAGCTGTATCTTTACTTGTGCCACACCATGCCGCTGTGAGGAGGACATGTCGCTAGGGAAAAGATGTTATCACCCGATTATTTTCCTCCCTTGACTCTTTGCACTCTTTGATGTGGTTCCTCTCCCCCCCCTCTCCCTCCCCCTCCCTCCCTCCCTCCCTCCCCCCCCTCTCTCTCTCTCTCTCTCTCCTCTCTCTCTCTCTCTCTCTCTCTCTCTCTCTCTCTCTCTCTCTCTCTCTCTCTCTCTCTCATCAGAGTTTTCTTCTACCCCGTGGTATTTCTAATGTCATACACCAAGTGTACTATTGCCTATTTCTCCCTCTGCCTTTCCTGAGTCTAGCATTTCAATTTATAAATACTTTTCCATAGAGTGTCAATTTTGAAACTTCTTTCATAGAACCGCTTTGTTTTTATTGTAAGTGAATAACATAACACTGAAAAGGGGTCTTCAGTGCAATGCGACTCATTACGTGGTGGCAGGCCACAGTTCTGAACAAGGAATCGTTCAGAATTGACATTAAATTACAAAAGACACCTCGAGGAGATGCAGGGGGACTCTTAGATATTTGAAGGTATTAGGAGGTGTTGAGTTCTGAACTTAAAATTTATATCACCAGATGCACTGAAACTGAATGAAGTGAAAGCCCTGGTAATTTTGGCTTTCGTGGTTGGTAGGGCCGTAAACAAAATGGAATGGAATGACATTTACAAAACAGACAGCATTTAAACTGAATACCCTAGAGGATGCATTTCATTCACCAGCTCACACGTTTTAAACTTATGAGATCATAAGTGTAAAAAAAAGACTTGCTGCAAGCCAATTTCACAGGTAACTTAATAAAATGCCATACTAAGTCCTTCCTAGTATGTTGCGCAACTAGCCAGCAGAACAGCCAGAGTGAGAGGGTAGATTCGATTTGTTTAAACAAGGCATGTACATGATGCATAGCCTCTATATCTGCGAGCTTTCCTTCACAGCTCTCTTATGTCACCTACGCCAGCCTGGCGCCTCTGATTTCGCTGTAGGCAGAAGTGGAGGACTGGGGAATAATGGGGGACGTGAATAATTGAGGAGGGAGTTGTCACTCTGGGCTATAACCGTTGAAGCATACACCTCGGTTGGGAGACGGACGTTCTCACCTGTTTCTCTCCCTTGTCTGTAGGCACTCTGTATGAGTGTGTGCGTGTGTGTGCGCGCGCGCGCGTGTGTGTGTGTGTTAGTTCAGTCTGTCTCTTTTGCATGTCTAGTCCAGATTGTTCTTCAGCATAGCTATGTCTATTTCTTTTTTTC
>CM060326.1:34141180-34185093 GCA_030674155.1 Stramonita haemastoma | reverse complement strand
TTTCACCACGCACTACTGGGATGTTATTGTCATTTGACAATTCATGTGCCTTGATACATATTTAACACTCCTATGGAGTGTTTGTTGTGTATTAGGAGGAAGCAATCTGATTTTTTTTTTTTTACAATGTTTGCTTCTTGCTTCGTGGTATTGCTGTCTTTGTCTTCAATATTGCTGGATGTGGTTCAAATCTTTTTTCTTCCATTATCAAAAAGATAATATGTCATTGCTGTTAGAATTTTTCTGATACCTTAGGAATATCGCTTTACCCATTTTTATGAGCCATTTTTATTTGCTAACCAAGTGTATTATTCATGGCACTCTATTTCATTTTTATTCTAAATGGTTTATCCGTCTTTTGGTGTTATATCACCTAAAATTGCTCGTGATCATGGAGACGTGATCTTTCTACCAGTGTGACAGCTACATAGAATATAATTTATATGGCCATCACATAGTAAGTGTTCAGAATGTAGTCTCTATCTAGCCAGCATCACATCTGTATGGAATACATTCCTGGAGATAAACAGTGCAAATTGGGCATCAAGAACGATAGTACAATGACATTTCTTGCAGATGTCACTGGAGCGATCATGACATAGCTATTTATACGCTTCACAGCATGGCGAACAAAAATAATGGGGAAACTCAGCCATCGCAGATTAATGAAAAGGTTCAAAATAGTTTAACCATTTGAAATAACCATAGGGCAATTTAGTCAATCTACTCGAGGAAGACCTAGAAAGTCACAAAAGAAAAAAAATCATATGATAATCAATGAAGACATTGTAGAGGTCCCAGGAAGGTGCCAATATAACTTTAAGTCATTGGTAACAAGCACAAGCTCAGAGATCAATATTGCACAGCGTGTTTGGCAAAGTGAAACCAGAACGGAACAAAAGCAGATTTAGCCTACATCTTCATGATCAAATAATACCATTCTTTCTAGGAACTTTAATAATTGTGTTTCGCTTTCAATCCAAGATCTTTGTTGTTAAGAGTCCTAACAAGACCATAACCATATAAAGAGTAGTATTTCTTTTCCTAGAATAAAGAGTATCGGCTTCTACGTAAGGATTTTATCACAGGAGGGATACAATATCAGATTATAGTAAAAGCAAAATATTAGATTATAAACAGAAGAATGTAACAAAACAACAGTTTAATTTAAGCCCAATAGGTTTGTTTACGTAAAACATTTGAAAAAAAAAGCTTTCATCCCTCGCGAGGCATACGTAAAATTATTTTGTAGAAATCCACTTTGCTAATGCTGTGCTGGATGTACAGCCCACTAAGCAGTAAATTCAGTTTGTTTACATCAAGTACATTGTATGTTGCAAATCCGTATCCGTGTGGCTTCGCTGCTGTTTTATATAACCTGAGTAAGTCTGCACATTCGAGTTTGCCGTCAGTGGAAGTTGAAAAGTGGAGAATAATGGGGGAATGAATAATTGAACATTGTGTTCTGGCTGTGCACTACACTACTACCAGTCACATCCTCCGGTGTGGAAAGACCATTCTCACCCACTCTGCTCCGGCTCTCTTGGGGCCCATTCCTCTTATTTATCCCCTTTAGTGTCCCTGCCGTTGTGTGTGTGTTGTGTGTGTGTGTGTGTGTGTGTGTGTGTGTGTGTGTGTGTGTGTGTGTGTGTGTGTGTGTGTGTGTTGTGTATTTATTTTATTTTTTTTATTTATTTATATCTTTATTTTTTTATACGGAGGATAATGGAATAAGCAATCATATACTATGTGTGTGTGTATGTGCGCGCGCGCGTGCGCGCCCGCGTGTGTGCGTGTGTGTGTGTGTGTGAGAGTGTGTGTTGTGTGTACGTACGCGCGCGTGTACATGTGGGTCTGAGGATGTGTATGTGTGTGTGTGTGTGGTGTGTGTGTGTGTGTGTGTGTGTGTGTGTTGTGTGTGTGTGTGTGTGTGTGTGATTGCCGACACACGCGTGTGGAAGTCTGTGTATGTGTATTTGTGTGTATATGTGTGTGCCAGCACACGCGTGTATGAGTGTGTGTGTGTGTGTGTGTGTGTTGCGTGTGTGTGTGTGTGTGTGTGTGTGTGTGTGTGTGTGTGTGTGTGTGTGTGTGTGTGTGTGTGTGTGTGTGTGTGTGTGTGAGAGAGTTTCCATTTGTCTCTTTTCCTCCATTATTTGTAGCCGCATTTATGTGGACACCATTCATTGTTTTCTTTTTTTTCCACCATTTTTTCTGTCTTTCTCTCTCCCTCTCTTCACTTGCACTTGTAGTCTCTTATTTCCTCTGTACCCACCTTTGTTTCCTTCTGTATCTGTTTCTCTGTTTGTTTGTCTGTATCCCCCCCTCTCTATCCATCTCTCTTTCTTTCTCTCTCTCTCTGTCTCTCTCTCTCTCCCTCTCTCTCTCTCTCTCTCCCTCTCTCTCTCTCTCCCTCTCTCTCTCTCGCTCCCTCTCTCTCCCTCTCTCTCCCTTTCTCTCCCTATCTCTCTCTCTCTCTTTCTCTCTGGAGAAGAAAACCTAAGTGCCCCAAGAGATGGCAGACTGTCAGCACTTGAAGACTGCAGTCTGTTCGATTAGAGGCCATGGCAACAGTCTGCACTGCAGCAGAGGAAGATATCCAGATAACATTAGCTAGAGTGACCAGCCGCCATGGCGCAGTGGTTAGCGTCGTGGATTCCGGACTGGAAGGTCGCGGGTTCGAATCCCATAAGTCATAGGGATTTTTTCGGGCTCCGGCCGGCTCCTACCCAGAGTGAGTGTGCTGTGGGCTCAGTGGGGAGACTGGGACCACACAGTCGAGCTTCATCCACTTTACGGATGCGAATTTGAGAGTGTTGCTCAAATTACCTGACCAACACTGCAGGTGTCTGTATCTCTCGGGCCTGGTTGACGCCGGGATATATTATGACAGTAAGCGTAGAGAACAACCCTGTCAAGTAGTCTCAAAGCGGATGCACCTCCACAGCAGCATCATTACATCATCCTCATCATCATTGATCATCATGCAATAATAAAAATTGCCTCTGATTCGGTGGCCTCCGTTGCTCTGGTCTCATGGTGACCTCAGATTCGGTTTCCCCATACGCTTCTGTGCCTGTGGTGAATTTGTGTCAAAGCCTTTGGGGTTGGGGGTTCGTGGGGAGGCGGTCGTTGGAGGGACGTTGTGGTGGTCGCCACCTTGGGTGGGTGACTCACTCAGTCTGGCTCCGCGACTGAGCTAATACTGTCGTTAGTAGGGGGCTTAGTAGGTGGTGTCCTGCGTATGTTAGCTCAGAACAGGCACCACTGAACACCACCAAAGTGACCCAGCAGAAGTGCAGGGCCCCTCTGGCTGGTGGCTCCGCGGCGGCCTAATATTGATGAGCTCCCTGTGGACTCCCGACCCCGGGGGTGAGACACAACGAATCTGGGTATGGCTGTGGCGGGGAGATTGAAATGAGCGGCGTGGGAACAGCAGTACGGGAACGTCACAGAAGACGAGGCAGCAAAAAAAAACAACAACAAAAAAAACAAAAAAACATTAGCTAGAGTGACCCCAGACCAGATACCGTACCTCATTTCCATCCTAATTACCAATGGATCTCAATCAGCTTGCTGTACAATACATGATACCAGAAGGAGGAAAGCACGCATAAGATATTAAGAAGTATAACATTCTTCCCAAAATCTTGATGATATATATATATATATATATATATATATATATATGTATATGTATATATATATATTTATATATATATTTATATATTTTATATATATATTTATATATATCTTCCAGTTCAAAGGTTTCTTTGTTCTTACAAGTGTTAGAGCAAGTACCCCCTACACTACGCGCATCTATACACCAGCTTTAAAGAATGCGTTTCCCTTTTAATGGAATACAGTTTTTTATGCTAAGACCCTGCGCGAATAAACCCAATCCCAAAATTACAGTTCAAAGCATAAAATGAGTCTGATAAACATTGCAACCCTCCACTTACATCAATATTTGAGTAAAAAAAAAACCCTTTCCTTTTGCCGAAGCCCAGTGTTCAAATCAGACGCTTTGCAGAACTTGATTCTGCTAATGCCTTACTGGTTAAATGGCCAGCTGGGAGGTCATTGTAATTTGCTAAGACAAAGTGTGGCGTGGATTTTTTCTTCTGTGTGTGTGAGCTTTTAAACATGTCTTACATGACCTAAGTCAGTTTGCACCTCTGATTCTGCTGTCAGAAGGAAAGGAGAAGTGGGGAGTAATGGGAGAAATGAATAATTGAACATCGTGTTCTCGCTGTGCACCACGCCGCTGCAAGTCAAAACCTCCACAGGGAGAGAGAAGTATTCTCGCCCATTGTCCTCCCTAGTCCTCTGAGATCCGTCTGTGTTATTTGTGTCTTTTCTGCCGCTCTGTGTGTGTGTGTGTGTGAGTGTGTGTGTGTGTGTGTATGTGTGTGTGTGTGTGTGTGTGTGTGTGTTTATGTGTGTGTTTATGTGTGTGTTTGTTTATGTGTGTGTTTGTTTGTGTGTGAGTGTGTGTGTGTGTTTGTTTGTTTGTGTGTGTGCGTGTGTGTGTGAGTGTGTGTGTGTGTGTGTGAGTGTGAGTGTGTGTGCTTGTATATATATATATATATATATATATATATATATATATTTATGTAACAGAGTGCAGATATTTGATCTGCCGCGACTCTGTACAACTTCTCGGCAACGACAGCACGATCAGACAGTGGGAATGTGGCCTCTGAAAAGAGGCTGCATAAATACTACATTTTACCGCTATGGGCAAAGTGCATGCAGAGGTCGGCTTTCGACCACCCCCCAACGATACATGGGACGCCACTTTGTAACAGAGTGCAGATATTTGATCTGCCGTGACTCTGTACAACTTCTCGGCGACGACAGCACGGTCAGACAATGGGAATGTGGCCTCTAGAAAGAGGCTGCATAAATACTACATTTTACCGCTACAGGCAAAGTGCATACAGAGAACGGCTTTCGACCACCCCCCAACGATACAGAACGTCGCACAATTCACAGGTGTGGATCCAAACGTTACACCCACGACGCTGCGATTGGCAGTTCCGATTCGCAAGGGAAGTAATCTAATTACCGCCCTGCCACATCCACCACCGCTGACTTTGTGCCGCGTCCCGAGGCACAGTGGGTACTGACCAGCGTATTTGACGCTCAGATCAGTAGCCCCAAAGTTCTTTCCATCCTGCTCGCAGCGCCACTTTGTGAAGATCTGCCGCGACTCTGTACAACTTCTCGGCAACGACAGCACGATCAGACAGTGGGAATGTGGCCTCTGAAAAGAGGCTGCATAAATACTACATTTTACCGCTATGGGCAAAGTGCATGCAGAGAACAGCTTTCGACCACCCCCCAACGATACAGAACGTCGCACAATTCACAGGTGTGGATCCAAACGTTGCACCCACGACGCTGCGATTGGCAGTTCCGATCGCAAGGAAGTAATCTAATTACCACCCTGCCACATCCACCACCGCTGACTTTGTGCCGCGTCCTGAGGCACAGTGGGTACTGACCAGCGTATTTGACGCTCAGATCAGTAATCCCAAGTTCTTTCCATCCTGTCGGCGACGCCACTTTGTAACAGAGTGCAGATATTTGATCTGACGCGACTCTGTACAACTTCTCGGCGACAACAGCACGGTCAGACAGTGGGAATGTGGCCTCTAGAAAGAGGCTGCATAAATACTACATTTTACCGCTACGGGCAAAGTGCATGCAGAGAACGGCTTTCGACCACCCCCCAACGATACAGAACGTCGCACAATTCACAGGTGTGGATCCAAACGTTACACCCATGACGCTGCGATTGGCAGTTCCGATCGCAAGGGAAGTAATCGCAAGGGAAGTAATCTAATTACCGCCCTGCCAGATATATATATATATATATATACATATATATATATATATATCTGTGTGTGTGTGTGTTAGGCTATCTGTGTCTGATTTTTTCCTTTCTATCTACTTTTGTATCTTTCCGATTCTACCCCTCAACCTCCTTTCGGATCCGCATTATTTCACATAAACATAAACTGTTTACAATGTCAGTGATATTCTTTTGTGTATTTTTTTCACAATGTCACACATTTCATTTCTAGTGGATTCATGTAATAGTTCTGTTGCTGGGTTGAATTTGTAAGCGTTCTTGTAAGCAATTAACATTGAATCTGTTGTCACTACTATTGCATTTTTTCTTCTCTTGTATAAGGACGCACTCAAGCTAATCTGAGAGGCATTAACATCAACTATTTTAAAACATAAAACACAAAGCTAGGCCATAGATCTAGATAAGTCACTTATAAAAGGTGATGCCTAGCATGCATTTGTGATGAGGCACTCAGTCGTATTAGGTGATGCTTTTTTTTGGTAACATACCTGGTACTGTCATAAACTTTATATTGACAATTTTAGCTGCATAGTTGATCTTACCAGTTTTGATTCTAAACATGTCAAAGCATTTCGTCTTTATTCCACAATCCAGCTAGTCGTTAGTTCCTTGAAATATAGATGGGGATTGTTACGATCCTTGAATTAACATCAAAGTGCAGAGCCGGTAATGCCTTGAGTCTTCTTGTCAAGCCGAAGTCAGATGTGCTGAGCCTGACTTATCAGGCATAAAATTAATGGCAGCAAAAGGCATTTCTGCTCAATAACAGACAATAGTTGCTGTCTGAGCTTGCGAAGAAGAAGAAGAAGAAGAAGAAGAAGAAGAAGAAGAAGAAGAAGAAGAAGAAGAACAAGAACAAAACAAGAAGAAGAGAAGAAGAAGAACAAGAACAAGAACAAGAACAAGAAGAACAAGAAGGACAACAACAACAACAACAACAACAACAACAAAAACAACACAAGAAGACTTTAACAACAGCAACAACAACACCAAAAGCAACAACAGAAACAAGCTTTTAGTGTGCGTATTACACATTGTAGGCATCCGTTTGTTACAAGTGTTTCCACTGGACTGAGTATGACATAAGCGTTAAGCTTGTTGGTTCCCAAAATGATGTACTGCATTGTTGTGTTATGATGCTTTTCTACTCAACATAGTTGTAAACATACATAATGTGGTCGAACAAAAATGCATGTTAAAAAATCATGTACTTTATGCAGCTGTTTGCTGGGTTACAAATAATATATATAATATATATAAAATATATATATATATATATATATATATATATATATATATAATAATATATATATATAATATATATATGATAAGAATGCTTTCTGTACAGGAACAGGGATTGGCTTCATCAGGTTCAGTTTACCCATCAGAAAGATTCTGAACAGTTAGTTTAGTGCCCCAGCAAATCCCCAGGAAGCTAAGAGAGGAGACAGATCGGAGACAGAGATTTGACAGTCTTTATTGAGTGACTCTTTCAATCCGCGATGGCTGCTACGCAAATGCAGGTTTCATTAAGTGTGTCAAACTTTCCTTCAAGCATGGAAAGAAACTAGGGAAACTGTCCTGATTTTTACCTCAGAAACTTTGGTGAGAGGGATGATCTGCGCCATGTCTAGGAGAAAGTAGATCTGCTACTTACAGCACTGTACGGATAATCAAATCAAGCGCTCCCTTAAAATCCATTCCACCCATGTCTTGGGGCAGAGTGAGAGATAAATTCAATTTGTTTTAGAGGCAAAGCAGCCGACATGGCGCAGTGGTTAAAACCTTGGGCTACGGACTGGAAGGTCGTGGGTTTGAACCCTGTAAGAGTCTGATGGATTTGTTCCTTTATTCCGCCTGATTCTTCCCAGTGTGAAAGGGCTGTGGGCTCATCGGGAAGGATAAGACCACACGGTTGAGGTTCACCTACGTTACAGATGCGAACATGAGAATGTTGCTCAAATTACCTGACCAACACTACAGGTGACTGTATCTTTCAGGCCCGGTTGACGCCGGGATATATTATAATAGGAAGCGCAGAGTTCATCCCTGTTAAATAGTGTCCATGCACATACACTGTCATAACGACATCATTACATCATCCTCATCAATATTTATCGTCATACTATCAAAGAAAATTATCTCTGATTCCCTGCATGGTGACCTCACGTTTGGTTTCCTCGCAGATTCCTGTGCCTGTTGGGAGTTCGTGTTACAGCCTTTGGGGATTTGGGTTCGTGGGAAAAGGTCGTTGGAAGAACGCATGGTGGTCACCGACTTAGGTAGGCGTCTCACTCAGCTGATCGCTTACTGTCGTGTAGGGGGAACACTATGATAGTTAAAAGCAGCCACCAGTCAACACCACCAAAGTGGCCCAGCAGCAGTACAGGGCCCCTCCGACTGGTGGTCCTGTGGCGGCTGACGTTTACAGACTCCCTTTAAACTCCTGACTCTGAGGATACGGCGTAACCAATGAAGGAAAGGCTGGAGGAAAAGGTTGAAGTGAATGGCGCGGGGACAGTAGGACAAAGAGGCAACCGCAGGTGAGACAGAATATATAATGTGGTTTGGACAAAAGCTGTTCATTATACGTGGCTTTTCCGGTGTGCGATTACAACTGTCTTATGTAACCTTCGTCAAATCAGCGTTTCTGGTTTGCTTGGAAGCAGAAGTCGACAGGCGGGGAATGAGAGTGGAAGTAAACACATTAGGCCTAACATGGAGAAGTCGCTGTTCACCACACCGTTATCAGGAACAAAATCTGCTTGGAGATGAATGTTCTCACCCGTTTCCCTCCCTTGTCTCCTGGAGCTCTCATGTAGTGTTTATTCCAGCTCTCTCTCTCTCTCTCTCTCTCTCTCTCTCTCTCTCTCTCTCTCTCTCTCTCTCTCTCTCTCTCTCTCTCTCTCTCTCTCTCTCTCTCTCTCTCTCTCTCTCTCTCTCTCTCTCTCTCTCTTTATTTCTATTGATTTCGTTTAGGTTCACTTCCTTATGATTTAGAGGCTTTGTTAAATAGACCTATTCAAAATAATTGTGCAAACAATGACACAAAGTGCGTAAAGTCAAGAAAAAGGATTACGTTTGTCCGAGAGATATGTTCTATAGCAGCTTTACTACCACTGTCTTAAAAATTATCTCACCTATTGACATCACACCCTGCTGGGAATCAAATGGAGCAACCCCCCTCCCCTTAAAGATTATTTCAATAATGCAGGGCGCCACCTTCAATATGCTGGCACCTAGAGATGCTGAGGTCTCTGTTGCCTCATTCCCCTACGACCACATGAATTATGAGACACCTTTACCTTTATTTACCTATATTGCTACAGATTGCTGGGAATCATTTACACAACACTTTAATTAGTGATATGCTTTTAACTGAAATTCTTTATTTTTTTCTGATATAAGATTTGGAGCGATTGGCATTCAAACGATGTATAGATGTCTGACATAACACCAGAACCAGCACATACAATCCTTTTTGGATATCCAATGGTCCGAACGTTTGAGCGCTATTCACATATTATCTCCTTATTTCTTTGCCAGTTTCTTTCTGTCTCTCTCTGTATCTGTGTATGTGTCTCTCTCTGTCTCTAAATCTGTGTTTCTTTCTGTGTCCTCTCTGTCTCTCCCTCTGTGTCTCTGCCTCTCTCTCCCTCTCTGTCTCTATCCCTGTAAAGTTCTTCCCCCCTATCTCTCTCTCTCTCTCTCTCTCTCTCTCTCTCTCTCTCTCTCTCTCCTCTCTCTCTCTCTCTCTCTCTCTCTGGGGACGGGGTAGCCTAGTGGTCAGAACATTGCGCTCGCAATTTGACGACCAGGGTTCGATTCCTGTTAAGGGGGATTTTTTCCTCTGGAGTTAACATCAGTGCTGACTCCACTCTCCCCAAAAGTCCATCGGATGAGACTATAAACCGAGTCCTAATGTGCCAATGCACGCAGGACATTTTGCGTACACGTTAAATCCTGTTCCGCTTTTTGTAATAGTAGGCCATGGTATGCCGGTGGGAACAGATGACAAGATTTACAACACTGCATACATACGGGGACTGGATGTAAAAAAAAAGCACACGAGTGCTTATTCCATTATCCTTGATATAAGAGAATGAAAGAATCTCTCTGTCTCTCTGTCTCTGTCGCTGTCTCTCTCTTTCTGTATCTCTGTCTATGTCTATGTTTCTGTCTGTCTGTCTGTCTGTCTATCTGTCTGTCTGTCTGTCTGTCTCTCTGTCTCTGTCTCTGTCTCTGTCTGTCTGTCTGTCCTCTCTTTCCCCATCTTTTGCATGAAAGTCTATCTGTCTCTTTCTCCGTGTTAAAATTTCTAGAATATATCCCTAAATATTTACGGGAATGGAAAACAAAAGTCTCGTTTGTTTTGAACTGTGCCAAAGAAAGGGACTAAGATGCTACATGTCAAAAAGGCTCCATTAAAGAATGAAACGGTGAAACTTGGCCTTAAAGAGACTAAGGACAAGTTAAGCGATCATACGCCCCTCCCTTCCCCCCTCCCCCCCCCCCCCCACCCACCTGAGGATGTCCAAGGGCAAGTCATTATAAGAAAGATGTCACACCTTTTGGAATTTCTGTGATTGAAAATCTCTCTGTTATATCACTCTCTTTGTTTCTGTCTTGTTCCTTTCATCCTGTCGCCTCCTTGTCTGCTTCTGCCTTTTTCCCCCAGAAGGACTAGAAAGATGACATTTTTTCTGGAGCCTAACATTTGGGTCTGTCATTGTCGCCGTAGCCTTATGAACTG
The DNA here is from genome assembly GCA_030674155.1 of Stramonita haemastoma. NCBI lineage: Eukaryota > Metazoa > Mollusca > Gastropoda > Neogastropoda > Muricidae > Stramonita > Stramonita haemastoma. The sequence continues at coordinate 34,174,459 of CM060326.1, read as the reverse complement.
TAGTGTGGCCTGAATTGTCAGGCGCGTGATTGCAGTGGAACGTAGTTTCATTTATATGACAGAAAACTGTAATTACTGTTCGAGCTTTCAAAGAAGAAGAAGAAGAAGAGAGAAGAAGAAGAGAAGAGAAGAAGAAGAAGAAGAAGAAGAAGAAGAAGAAGAAGAAGAAGAAGATGATGATGATGAGAGAAGATGAAGAAGAAGAAGAAGAAGAAGAAGAAGAAGAAGAAGAAGAAGAAGAAGAAGAGAAGAAGAGAGAAGAAGAAGAAGAGAAGAAGAAGAAGAGAAGAAGAAGAAGAAGAAGAAGAAGAAGAAGAAGAAAGAAGAAAACGAACAACAACAACAACAACAACAACAACGACAACAACAACAACAACAACAACGACGACGACAAAAGGAACAAACAAAAAAAAAAAAAAAAAGACGAAGAAAAAGAAAAAAAATAAAGAAAAAGAAAGCCACAAGCCAGATAACGCTTAACACTTTTGCAGGGTCTCTCAGATGCATTAGCTAGTACTGGTTCCTTGTAACACACACTGAACACCCGTCATGCACACACCCCGACAATAATGACTTTCCCAGCTGACATCCCACGACTTAACCACTGGTCTCTCATCCGATGGTTACGAAGCAGAACCCGGATTTACGCGCTGTGTCAAATGGTACTTTCAGAGGTTTAGCACCCAATCCTTTGGAGAAAAGGGTGAGATCTACCATGTCCTCGACAAAAGTGAAGCTGCTCTTTACCTACTGCACAGGTAATCGAATCAAATGCTACCTGGAAATCCATTACGTTAATGTCTCGCTGGCTACAGGGCAGAGTGAGAGCCAGATTCGATTTGTTTGGACAAGGCGTGTTCATGATGCATGGCTTTTTCGGCCAGCTTTCACAGCTCTCTTATGTAACCTACATACCTCTGGCGCTTCTGATTTCGCTTGTGGGCAGAAGCCGCGCGGCAACTGGGGAATAATCGGGGAGAAAATGAATAATTGAACATGGAGTTGTCACGGTGTGCTCCGCCACTGTGGGCAGACAACTCTGCTGGGAGATGGACAGCTCTCGCCCGTTTCTCTCCCCTGTCTGCGGGTGTTCTTTTGGTGTTGACCATTCCGGGTCTGTCTGTTTGTTTGTCTGTTTGCATGTTGGTTTTTTTTTCAGTCTTTTTATTGTGGTATTTCTGTGTTTTGCTGATGTTGAATTTTCTTTTTTTTATCACGTTCTCCCCTCTCCTTCATCTCAGAGCTTCTTTAGAGTTCAAACTGTCTGTGTCTTTACCTTTGGTCTTTTCTCTGAGTGCTTTTCCCCGATCGTTTTATGTCTGTTCGGCTGTCTTTCTCCATGTAAATAAAATATAGCTCCCATTCTCTCTCTCTCTGTCTCTGTCTCTCTCCCCTATGTCTTCTGTCTCTCATAGTTTTAGTACTGTATTCCCAAACCAGGCAAGGCAACAAAAAAGCGACTGCTTATACATGTCTTCAAACTAAAAGTCATTCAGTCAGTCTCTCTCTCTTCTCTCTCTCTCTTCTCTCTCCTCTCTCTCCTCTCTCTCCTTCTCTCTCTCTCTCTCTCTCTCTGCCCCGTGTGTGAACGCACGCAGAACATCTTGCGCACACGTTAAATCCTTTCCGCTTTTCGTAAGAGTAGCCATCGTGTCCCGGTGGGAACAGATGACAATATTTATAAAACTGCATCACACGGGACCGGATGAAAAAAAAGCACATGATTGCTTATTCTGTTATCCTCGATATAAAAGAATGATAATAAATAATATAATAATGTGTATCTGTCTGTCTGTCTGTCTGTCTGTCTGTCTGTCTGTCTGTCTTCTGTCTGTCTGTCTGTCTGTCTCTCTCTCTCTCTCCTCTCTCTCTCTCTCTCTCTCTCCTCTCTCTTTCTCTCTCTCAATCCTCTCTCTCTCTCTCTCTCTTTTCCTTCTCTCTCTCAAGTTGTATAAGTATGGACTGATGCCAAGTGTGGTGTCTGCTAACTTGAACAGAGATGTAATGTAACATGAATGTGTATCAAACTCTAAACTTGTCCAAGATATGCTCATTGCGAACACGAGTCTCAATGAATCGTTGTTTTTTCTTTTTTGATCACATTTTGCATACCAATATACTGGTTTTCCCCATTCCCCCCCAACTCCATGTATTGTGGCCTAGGGCCAATGTGCATATTAAACGTGTTCAGTATTCAGTGTTTAGTGTTCTCTCTCTTGTCTCTCTGTGTCTCTCTGTCTCTGTCTCTGTCCCTGTCTGCTGTCTGTCTGTCTGTCTGTCTGTCTGTCTGTCTGTCTCTCTCTCTCTCTCTCTCTCTCTCTCTCTCTCTCTCTCTCTCTCTCTCTCTCTCTCTCTCTCTCTCTCTCTCTCTCTTCACTTATTTCGTTAGTCATGAGTTTTGAATATACATATCAATAGTGTGCTCTAATAAGTTCTCGCCAAGGTATTATAGCAAAGCCTTGTTAAAGTTTACGAGAAGCTATATTTCATGTTTTGCATCTTTCCAATTTTGCCCATGGAAGTGTATTGTGGCCGAAGGCCATGTACTTTGAACAATTTCAGTGTTCAGTTCTCTCTGCCTCTATCTCTGTATTCAGTTTATATTTGCATCCCCTTCCTCTATCAGTGTTTCTGCAAGCTTCAGTCTGACTGTCTGTCTTGTCATATTAGTGTGTGTGTGTGTGTGTGTGTGTGTGTGTGTGTGTGTGTGTGTGTGTGTGTGTGTGTTATGTGTGTCTCGTGTGTGTGCGTGCATGCGCGCATGTGGGTGTATGTGTGCGCGTTTGTGTGTATATGTGTATACGTGTGCGTGCTGCCTGCCTGCATCTGTGTCGTGTGTGTCTGTGTGCGTGCTTGCGCGTGTGTATAATGTGTGTACGTGCATGTGTGTGGCTATGTGTCTATGCGTCTGTCTGTTAATCTGTCTGCGTGCGCGTAAAAAAAAAAACTGTGTGAAAAGCGAAACGTCTAAGTGCGGCAGGCGACCAGAGGAAGAGTGACTGACTGCGAGCGAGGGTGACAAAACACGTGGCGTGTGGGGAAAGCAGGTCTGAGAGTAGAGGACAGGGGAGGAGAGGACAGGGAGGAGAGGGTGGTGGCCAGCATCGATTGTCGCTAGCTGCTGGCAGCAGGCACAGGAAGGGAGTTTCTGTGCGCGGGGATTTGAAGCCTGCTGTCCCCCTCCTCATCTCAGGGGTCGTGCCTGCTGCTTCTTTGCGAGGAACACAGCCTCCACTTCGTCACTAGGAACATGGCCGCATATCCGTTTGTTTTTGTAGTTGTTGTTGTTTTCTTTTTGTCGGAAGCAGGCGTAGTGCGTGTGCGATGCTTCTTCGCGCTTAAAGTGGAAACTCGATGTGACAATTGCTGTTCTGTGCTTTAGTGTCCATCTGTGGAATTTGTCGAGCCAAGAGATTTGTGTGTGTGTTGGTTTTGGGTATGTGTGTATGTGGTTTAAGGGGGTTTGTCGTGTTTTAAGATATAAGTGTTCGAGAGTGTTCTATTTTTAGGATTTATGTAATACTACACTGGCAAGTGTTAACTTTGTTCAGTAGTTTTATGATATCGGTGGACTAAAAATGTCATAATATAGGCTAGTGTCACTTTTTCTTCGTACACGAAGTGATGCTAAAGTATTTTGATGTGCTGGAATTGACTTAGTCAAATATGCTAGTCAGCTTAAGCTTATAGAGGTACTAATTTTAAGTAGCTTTATTTTCTATTTTTTAACCTGTCCTAGTTGCTGGTAAATGCAGCTTCAGCAGTTTATTTGCACTGGTCAAGCAAAGATCCTAAAATTTGGAGACACTAGTTCTGATCTATTTTTCAGTTTTTCGTCACAAAGTGTACTTTTGGTAACTCGAAAAATGTGATTTGGAACTTTTTCCAACACAGATTAACCCTTTCCTTTCTTTTTCAAAGCAAATGTCTAAGAAAGTTTTATTTGCTTACAAAAAGAAACGAAACCCCACAATGATAAAAAAACACATAGGATCCGATAAGGAGTTTAAAACTTAAACGTGGTCAGAATATTTTGCGTCAGGTTTTAGTCTTTATGGTTTGTTTCAAACAGGACTTTTTAAAAATTGATACACTGCGTGTGATTTGAGCACTGCCTCTTTCATCCCCTGCCTGGGTTTAAAACAAAAGGTTCCACTGCATATTTAGAAAACACGTAGTTTTCCACATAGTGTAAACAACTAAGTCTTATTCTTTGTTTTTTTTGTACCAATTTTTGACATAAAGAGTGGCATCTATCCTTATTTTATCTTGTTTACTTGTCCCCTCAATAAATTCTCAGTAAACACGCCGTGTGTGTAAGACTCATTTTTTTCATAGGTGCCTAAACAGGAAAATCAATACAACAAATGCTAAAAGAAACAAGCCCATCTACGCGTATGTACAAAATGCCAAGGACTCATAAATAAATCCATATTGAAAGATCAAAGTCGTGAACATACATTTCTTCTTTCTTTTTTTTTTCTTTTTAGTCCTAGCGTCACGTGCTTTTGTGTGTTTCTCCAGACCCCTAAACTGCTTTGATCCTCAGAGAACACGGATCCCTGTCCTCCTGTCATTCCCGCCATCATTGTCGGCCTGGAAATGGCATTTCCGGTGTTCTGGGCGCTGATTGGCTGGCTTGTGCCGCGGGCGATGGCGTTGAATATTTCAATTGGTGAGTACAGGGGATTTGGGTGCTGTGATGTCATGTGAAGTCAGATGGCAATGTCCCTGCAAGGGCATTGACTGTTTGTTGCTTTCCTCGTTTGTGTCGTTCAGGCTTTTGTTTTTGGTTCAACTGTGTTATTGTCTGTCTTGTCTGTCTGTGTTTTTTTCAGTCTTTTAATGCTTGTATACACCGTAAGAGTACATCTCGCTCTCTCTGTGTCTTGTGTGTGTGTCTCTCTCTGTGCCCTTTTTCTTTCTCTTCTCTCTCTCTCTCTCTCTCTCTCTCTCTCTCTCTCTCTCTCTCTCTCTCTCTCTCTCTTCTCTCTCTCTCTCTCTCTCTCTCTCTCTTCTTTCTTTCTTTCTTTCTTTCTTTCTTTTCTTTCTTTCTTTCTTTCTTCGTCTTTCTGTCTCTTCTTTCTTTCTTTCTTTCTTTTTTCTTTCTTTCTTTCTTTCTTTCTTTTTCTTTCCTCTTGGATCTATATTTTGCCTTTTTATGGGCTATATATATCATTGTTATTGTGGTCTGCTCGTATACCAATCTTTAACATGCTTTTTTATGTGGTGTATTTACAGATATACCGTTGTATTTATAGTGGTTTCCTGGTATATATTAAATGCTGTTCTTGTCTGTATCCGATTCAGTGTTTCTCTCTGCTGCTGTTTTTATTCCTTTCGCTCTGTTTCTACTTGTATCAGTCTGTTTGTCAGTCTGTATGTAAGTTTCTCTGTCTCTATGTATCTCTCTGTATCTGTCTCGGTCTCTCCGTCCCTTTGTCTCTGTCTATCTCTCTTTATGTCTATCAGTCTTTCTCGTTCTCTCTCTGCCACTTTTTCTCTTTCTGTCTTTGTATGTCTGTCTGTCTCTCACTGTCTCTCTGTCTCTGTCTGTCTGTCTCTCTTTCTATCAATCTCTCTAGTTCTCTCTATCCTTTTCTCTCTCTCTCTCGCCTCCTTCTTTCTCTAAGCCTACATATTTGCTATTTTAAAATCTGTCTTTTTACCTTATGAATGATTGTATGCCAGTTAGGACCTGTGTCTGTTTATCTAGTTTTACATTTATCTATGCCTATGCTTGGCTCTCTATCTCTCTTCTCTGTCTCTCTGACTCTCTGTCTCTGTCTGTCTCTCTCTCCCTCCCTCTCTCTTTATCTCTCTCTATGTCTCTCTCTCTGTCCTCTTTTTTTCTCTCTCTCTCTCTCTCTCTCTCTCTCTCTCTCTCTCTCTCTCTCTCTCTCTCTGTCTCTCTCTCTCTCTCTCTCTCTCTCTCTCTCTCTCGCTCTTGTGTCTCTCTCTATTTCTCTCTCTCTCTGTGTTTGTCTTTCTGTCTGCCTGTCTGTCTGTCTGTCTCTTTTTGTCATTATTTTGTGTGATGCCAGATTACGTTTTTACTATTGTACCCTCTTTTTAACCCCTTTCAGTTGACGTGGGCGAAAACTGCATGCTATAAATCATCAGAATCTCCCTCCCTACCTCTCTCTCTCTCTCCTTCTCTCTCTGTCTTTGTCTCTCTATCTATCTCTGTCTCTCTCTGTGTTTATCCGTCTGTCTGTCTGTCTGTCTGTCTATCTGTAAGTCAGTCAGTCTGTCTGTCTGTCTGTGTGTCTATATCTTTCTCTGTCTCTGTGCAATCTGTTTCCGGTTGTCTTTGTCTCTGTGTGCATTTCCCTTACTCTCTTAATCTCTCTCTCTGTATTTCTCTGTCTCTCTGTGTCTTTCTTTATGACTATATATCCGTCTCTGTCTCTATCTGTCAGTTAATCTCTGTCCGTCACTACCCCCCGTCCTCTCTCTCTCTCTGTGTTTATCTGTCTCATTTTGTGTGTGTATTTCTGTCTGTCTCTGCCTTTATCTGTGTTTTCGGTCTGCATGGTGCATCTGTCTGTCTTTTTGTTTGTTCCTGTACATGTTGTTTGTCTTTGTCTCCTGCTCTATCTGTCTGTTTATGTGCCTGTCTGTCTGTATGTATGTATCTCTCTCGCTCTCTCTCTCTCCCTCTCTCTGTCTCTCTGTTTTATCTGCGTCTGTGCTTCAGTGTTTTTTTTCTTTCTGCGTCTTTGTCGTTGCTCTGTATCTCTTTCTGCACATCTCTTTCTCTGTCTCTGTTTCTGAATGATCGTTTGATCCTTTCTTCCTCTCTTCTCTCTCTCTCTCTCTCTCTCTCTCTTCTCTCTCTCCTCTCTCTCTCTCTCTCTCTCTTCCTCTCTCTCTCTCTCTCTCTCTCTCTCTCTCTCTCTCTTCCTCTCTTCTCTCTCTCTCTCTCTCTCTTCTCTCTCTCTCTCTCTCTCTCTCTTCTCTCTCTCTTCTCTCTCACTCTTTTAGTTTCTGGTTTCAGTCTGTTTGTGTGAGGTTTCTTTTCTTTTCGGGGTATTTCTGTGATTTTTTTTTTTTAAAATTGGGGCTTAATGTAAAGAAGCCTCTGGCTTATCCAATTACGACAAATGAAATTTTCGAATTTGAGATCTCCTCTTCCCCCCTCACCCATTCTCTCTCGGTCACTCGGTCTCTCGGTCTCTCGTCTCTCGTTCTCTCGTTCTCTCGTCTCGTGTCTGTCGTTGTCTGTCTGTCTGTCTGTCTCTCTCTCTCCTCTCTCTCTCTCTCTCTTTCCCTCTCCTCTCTCTCTCTCTGTCTCTCTCTCTCTCGTCTCTCTCTCTCTGTCTCTCTCCTTTCCTCTCCTCTCTCTCTCTCTCTCTCTTCTCTCTCTCTCCTCTCTCTCTCTCTCTCTCTCTCTCTCTCTCTCTCCTCTCTCCTCTCTCTCTCTCTTCTCTCTCTCTCTCTCTCTCTCTCTCTCTCTTCTCTCTGTTTCTGTCTCTGCCTGCCTGTCTACCTGCTTGCCTGTCTGTTTGTCTGTCTGTCTGTATATATGTATGTCTGTCTATCTGTTCTTCCTCTCTGTTTCTCTTTCTGTCTTTCTTTCTTGGAAACGGAAGGTCATAATACATAGTCAAACTAATTTTTGTTCTGATTCCCAAGTGGTATATGGTATATCTAAAACAAGAAGGCCCTTCAAGCTACTTAAACAAAACATTTCCCCTTACCGACCCATGTCTGGCCTGAAGTTGGAATATGGCTACCTTCATGGTGAGCAGAAAATGATTACCTATGCAAAATATAAACTATTTGTGAACATCGGAGATCTAATCGAAGAACAAAAAAAAAAAGAAATAAATTGCTACTTTTTTTTTCTGCAACGGGTACAGCCTAAGCCTAAGATGTTCATGTTCAAAGCTAAAGGGGAGACTATGGAAGGATACCATCAGGCGTAGAGTAGACAGCAGCAGTTCTAATGAAGTTGGGGATAGGATGACGATCAGCGTGACTGTCTTGTTCTCTTGATGTCAAACCTCGCCCCCCCCACTTTCCCCTCCTCCGACACCTTCTCACTTTGCAAGCATGCCCCTCCTCTCTCTCTGTGTCTCTGTCTCTCTGTCTTTGTTTCTCTGTTTGTCTGTCTGTCTGTCTGTCTGTCTGTCTGTCTGTCTGTCTGTCTGTCTCTCGCCTTCTCTCTCTCTCTCTCGCCTTCTCTCTCTCTTTGTGGCTTTGTCTGTTTCTCCCTGTTTCTCTCTCCCCCCCCCCCCCCCTCTCTCAGTCATATTCTCTTTCTCTTCTTTCACTCCCTCTGTCCTTCTATTTGTCTGTCTGTCTTTTCTCTCTCTCTAACTCTGTGTTTCTCTCTCCCTCTGTCTCTGTCTAAGTATATCTGTCTGTGTCTGTCTGTCTATCTCTCTGTCTCTGTCTCTTTCTCTCTCCCTCTGTCTCTGTCACTGCCTGTCTGTCTGTCTGTCTCTCTGTTTCACCCTCCCTCTGTGTCTGTTTCTCTTTCCCTAAGTCTCTGCCTCTCTATTTCTTTATTTTTTCTCTTTCTCCCTGTCTTTTTCTCCCTTCCCCTCTCTCTGTATCTCTTACTCTATGTCTCCCTCTCTCCTCTGTTTCTGTCCGTCTTTCTATTTCTCCTTCTCTGTCTCTCTTTGTGTCTGTGTGTTCTGTCAGTCTGTCCCTCTGTCTTTCTATCTCTCGCTGTGTGCCTGTGTGTCTGCCTGTCTGTCCTAGCCTAGCTCCCTCACCTGCTTGAGGCGTTCTCTATCATTGTGTCTGGAGATGTGGTGTGGCCTTTTGTACTGCCTGTGATGTAGAAAGTTTTCTTTTGATGGGTTTTTTATCTTTGCTTTTCTTTTTGCTGTCTCAAGTTTCAGAAACAAATTCTTCTTTTTTTCGTTCTTTTCAGCTCTCTGTCTCTCTCAGTCTGTATGCTACTTTTACTGTCTCTGTTTATCTGTGTTTCTTATTATTTGTCCCCCGTCCCACTCCCAATCTCTGTCTATTTCCTTCTATTTTTCTTTGCCTCTCTGTCTCTCTATCTTTCTGTCTGTTTTGTCTGTCTGTCTGTGTTCTCTCTCTTTTTTTGCACTTCTTTCCCCCTTCTCTGTTTATATCTCTCTCTTTCTCGCCCCTCTCTCTCTCTCTCTTTGGCTTGCTTACGCACTCATTCACTGACTTTCTTGCTCTTTATTTCATTCTTTTTTTTCCTACTTTGCCTGTCTGACGTCCTTCGTCTCTCTCTCAGTCTATCTCCTTGTGTGTGTCTTTGTCTCTGTCTTTCTTATCATCTCTGTCCCTTTCTTCCATATTTCCTTCTCTCTCTCTCTGTGTCTTTCTCTCTTATGTCTTTCTATTCTATATATCTAGCTAGCTACTATATATATGTCCTGTCTGTCTATCTATAAATCTCTCTCTCACTCCCTATCTCTCTATGTCTATCTCTATCTCTCTCTTCTTTTTTTATTTCTCTAATGTTGTTAGTTTCTGAGAGCTTTCCTCTTTACAATTTTATTGCCATGTTTTTAAAAAGAGAATGTCAGTTTTGTTTGTGTGGGATCCACAATTTTGGACAGCCCTACAAGACCTTTTGTCAGGAGTTTCAAAACTTTTTGTGCGAACTAATGACCTTTATATTCTTTGACATATGTTAAGTCATCAACAAGCACGCATACACACATTCTCATATGCAGGCATGCCCGCCTCTTCCTCACGCACTCATGCGCGCGAAAGTGCATTTATACACACACACGCACGCACACACACGCGGACACACACACGCACGCAACACACACACACACACACACACACACCACACACACACACACACACACACACACACACACACACACAACATACATACACACACACACTGCTAACAGCTTGTAACAAGTTAAACTTCTACACAGAACTTCTCATGATTCGCATCGCTAGCTATTCGTGCAGCCAGATAGCTTCAAGGAAGAAGAGAATAGAAAAAAAATGAAAACTAAAATAAAAATTAAAAATCCCGCCCCTAATCTATGCTGCAACTTTTTTCAGTGCTGTCTTTCTGTGGATTGCTCAGTGTGGATAATAGGCTCATCACTGATGAAAACACTAAACAGTAAGTGTTCAAGAGAGGAACGTTCATATTAGGCTAAAGTATGAATGATTATCCAGATTGTCCTTAGTTTTGAGAAAAAAAAGCATGAAATAGAAAGCTCTCTTTAGAAACCAAAGAGACAAGGAGACGGAGGCAACAGAGAGGGAGAAAAGAGAGAGAAGAGAGAGAGAGAGAGAGAGAGAGAGAAGAGAGAGAGAGAAGAGAGAGAGAGAGAGGGAGAGAGAGAGAAGAGAGAGAGAGAGAGAGAGAGAGAGAGAGAGAGAAGAGAGAGAGAGAGAGAGAGAGAGGTATTTTACCAGAACCTTGAACAAATTGTAAAAAATATATCTGGGCACAGACTGTATTTCCAACAAAAACATATTGTTCTTGTGAGTAGGCAGAGCACGAAAGCGAAACAGCATTTTAATCTGAAAAAAAACACCATTCCGAAGAAAACCAGATGCAAGCTTGTTTACAACATCTAATTGCCCATGGCATGAATATCTGGTCATCCCCAGACGCGCAAGCCATCAAAAGCCCAGCAGAAAGCAATCAGACACTGTCACCATATGCAAAGAAGACGACAAAGTTGATGTCTCTACTAAGGCGCGGGGCAAAATGGTATCAGATCTTTTTACCGCACCCTATTGCTTTTCCGCCCCTACACATAGCTTACACATAGCCCAGACATCATAATTGAGATCTGGTTTGGTTTCGCTTTTGTTTCTCTCCACACGCTCTTCTCAAACCACCACCACTTTTTTTTCATCCTTACTTTTGCAAATGTTTGAGTGAAGCATTTTGTTCCTAGTATCCAGGACTGCAGCACATATCTAGAGGTAGCAGACTTACCCAAAAAAGAGAGAAGCTCGGGTTCGATCATCGTTTGTGCTTGAAGCTTACTGGGTAGTATGGGTGCTAGTCTTTCGGTTGAGATGATAATCTCAAACTTGTGTGCAATACGAATTTAGTGTATGTAAAAGAACCCCCCTACAACAAGAGCGTTTTTCTGAGAAAAAATTACATAAATAAGCTACTACGATAGGGAAACAAATACATATGCAGAGAGAAAAAGAACAACAAAAGAGAAACTGGTGGACACCACTCTTGTGATGACGCACTCTCCCCGGGAAGAGCAGTCTGACTGTCATGAAGAGAAATGTACCGTGACTTAAAGTGGTATACCAGTACAATTACCCGTCCTGCATTTTCCTTCTTTCTCTGCTGTGGCGGAGTCCTTCATTGAAACAGCATCTCCACCTTTTGGCAATTTGTTGCTGGAATATCCTCTTATCTATCCCTTTTTTGTTTCTGCTTTGTTCCTTTTCTCCCTTTCAACTCCTTGTTTATACTATGGTTTTGCTTTCCTGGTACATTATTCTGCCCTTTCCTCAAACAAGACTTAAAAGATGAGAGTTTTTTTCTCAGCTGAAGTAGGATCGATGGGCCATGGCTTGTCAGGCGCTTAACGGCAGCAAAAGGCACTTTCCCTATATAACAGACAACTATTGTTGATGCCTGAGCGTTTGGTAAAGAACAAAAAAAAGCTGGTGTGGCATACAAATTGGAAAAGGACCATTGCCCTTTCGAGACAATGAGTAGCACTTTCTTTGTTTGAGTATTCCCAGCATTAGCACCGCGAGGGCTTCCCGGAACATGCACATGGGTCTTATTCCTCACCCCAAAATTGTTGTTAGTATACACTGATTGATAAGATGTCTGCATTGTCCTCTGTCATGTTTCTGTTCCTGTCGTGTCTGTTGTCTTCTTGTCTGTCTTCTTGTCTTCTGTTTGTGTTCTTTCTCTGTCTCTGTCTTCTGCTTTGTCCTTTCTTGCTTCTGTCCTTCTCTTCTCTCTCTCCTCTCATCTCTCTCTCTCTCTCTCTCTCTCTCTCTCTCTCTCTCTCCTCTCTCTCTCTCTCTCTCCTCCTCTCCCTCCTCTCTCTCTTCATCTGCCTGTCTTCTGCTCTTCTGTCTGCTCTGTCTGTCTGCTGTCGTCTGTCTTTCCCACTCTTTCTGTTTATTGCCCATTGTGCAAGCGATTGAAAGCACCACAGAGACGAGGGGTTCTGGTGATGACATCTCCCGCACAGGAGTGACAGCCTTGATAACAGTAGCGCGGTAGTGGCCTTCATTGTTGCTGGAAAGGACAACACGGTGCCAGCGTTTTCCCTTTTCATTTTATTCCTTTTATTCTTCGTTCATCCAACTTTGTATGTTTGACTTCGCATGTGTGATTTTCCTTCTCTGCGAGTTATAGTTTCCAGGTTTGCTGAACGAAATTATTTCCCTGTTAAGTATTTTTTGTTTCTTTTTTTGTGTGGGGATGTAGTTTTTCTTCGCTTTGTAATGAGATAAATATGGGAGGTGAAACTTTCCCGCTTTTGCTAAAAGACATTTGTTTTGTGCTTGTCCAATTCTTTTGTGTTTCTGTTTCTGTTACGCTATTTCTCTCTGTGACCCCGCCTTCATGTCTGTGTGCATCTGTCTGTTTCTTTATCTGTTTGTCTCTCTATCTCTGTCTCTGCTGCTGTTTCTGTCTCCCTGTGTCTCTATGTCTCTGTCTGTCTGTCTGTTTGCCTGTCTGTATTAATGTCTATCTCTCTGTGTGTCTCTGTATGTCTGCTGTCTGTCTGTCTGTCTGTCTATCTGTCTGTCTGTCTGCGTTTGTGTGTGTCTCTCTGTCTCTCTTTGCTTCTCTCTGTCTCTCTCTCCTGTTTATGTCACTCTGTCTCTGTCTCTCTCATTCTCTCCATTAACCAGAAGTTTTGAGAGTCATTGATATTGACGAGAAAGGCATGTTGATGTTGACAAAGCATGCAAAGCAGATAACAATCTTGATGATCGTGAGTGCAGTCGATAATCAAGTGCTGTTGTCATTTGGATAACACGATGCAATACCTTAATTTCTGATTTGCGCTGATATGCTTTTTCACGCCTGTTTTCCTGTTCAGCTGCTAGAACTCCGAAGTTTAGTAAAAATGAGATTTCTGTATGTGACCGTTTTTACTGACAATGAAGGTAGCGTCATTCGGACTTCGGGAAGGTGTGCTGGGTATGTTCTTGTTTCGTAATCCCCCCGATATCCGGGATCTCTAGCGATGCATAACTTTATTTCCTCGCTTGCATTTGTATATGCACGAAGGGAACTAAAGGAATGGCAGGTTTGCACTTGAAGTTGACCAGTATAAATCGTACAAGAAATCCCACCCTATATTCATCAGACGCCACCAAGATTCGAGCCCAGAACTTCATGGACACTTGAGATTGAAGTCAAAAGGTCTTAACCACTCGGCTATAGCGTGCATCCTGCATACAATTAGTTTTTGCTGGTTTTTTTTTCTTTGACTTCAGATGTGATGGCCCAGGCTAAAAGCTGTGTCAGTTACAGATGTCAGCTAATTGCAAAAGCCCACTCTAAAATGTTGTCTTGTTGTAAAATGGTGTGTTGAGATTGCCTTCAGCCATGACAAGCTCTTAACATGACAACCTGCGCTCTTCTTTAAAGGGGGAAAATCCTCTAAAGTTGGATTATAGCAGCCTCTATGGCGAGGTGCTTGAAAACAGTCATACTCACAAACTTCTCATTCAGTGTGCAATTTCAATCTCACATTGGTTCCTAGGTGGGATAAGTGAGTTAAGAGTTCACATTGTGGGTGACCCTCAGAGTGTTACGCTGGGGAACGCAACAACAACAACAACAACAACTTCATGTGTGCTGTGCTATGTGGGCAGAGGTGAAAAAGGGGGAGGTTTTACCCACAAAGTACTGACAGACTACTCCTCCACAAGTCGTCGCGAAAGCTTTGTCTTAGATTTAGTTTGGTGTTACTATTCTGGCCTTCTCCTGTGGTATTAGAGATAATATTTTTCCACTTTGCTAAAAGCCCAGGGTTTTTTTCTCGTTAGCTTCCTGTCTGTTTTCTCTCAAAGTCGTCATGGCTGTTTTGCTGTTTGTCGGTCTGTCTACCTGTCAGGGCTGTTTCTTTGTCTAATTTGTCTATCTTTTTGTCTGTCTGTCTCTCTTTTCTTCTCTGTCTCTCTTTTCCTCTATTTCCCTTTCTCTTCCATTTTCTCTCTTTTCGCTCTCACCTCCTTATTTTCCAATCTGCTTTTTTCCATTTCTCTCTTTTTTTTCTCGTGATTTTTCTATCTGTATGAATGTAATTCTCTTTATCTGTTTTTGCCTCTTTCTGGGTCCGTATCGACTATCTGTCTCTGTCTGTCTACCTCTTTCTCTATCTCACTATGAATAGACAGAACCATTATGCATGAAAAACCAATACTAGTTTAAATGAGGAAAAGAAATATACATTTCTCTCTTGTTGAACTAACTCAATACTCTAACATGTTACTCTATTCTACCACTCCCCCCAACCTCACCATTCTATCTCTCTCTCTCTCTTCTTCTTGTTGTGCTCGTGTGTCTGCTGCTGTCTCGTCTCTGTCTGCTGTGTCTCTTCTCTCTCTCGTCTCTCTTCTCGTCTCGTCTCTTCTCTCTCTCTCTCTCTCTCTCTCTCTCTCTCTCTTCTCTCTCTCTCTGTCTCTGTCTCTTCTCTCTCTCTCTGCTGACAACGATTCTACTCATATCTCCTCCTGTTAAAAGCCCTGATTCTCTTTCCATTTCTCTCTAAGAAAGATTTATTCTCTGTCACTTATCTCTCTGTCTGTTTTTGCTGCTATTGTCAGTCCATAGTGCTGTTTCTTTCTTCTTTGTCATCTTCTCTGTCTCCTTCACTTCTCTTTCTCTGTTTTTGTCTCTTCTTCGTCGTCTCTGTCTGTCTTTGTTCTCTCTGTGTCCCTCTCTGTCTCCTTATCTCTCTTCTTGTGTCTTCTCTCTTCTTCTCTCCTCTCTTCTTCGTCAGTCCCCTGTCTGTCTTTTCTTCGCTCTGTCTCTCTTCTCTCTCTCTCTCTCTTCATCTCTCATCTTCTGTCTGTCTGTCTGTCTCTGTCTCTCTCCTGTCCTCTGTCTCCTTCTCTCTCTTTTCTCTCTCTCTCTCTTCTCTCTCTCTCTCCTCTCTCTCTCTCTCTCCTCCTCTCTCTCCTCTCTCTCTCTCCTCTCCTCTCTCCTCTCTTCCTCTCTCTTTATTGCTTCACTCTTTGCCACGTAAACTGCTCACGCTAAGGGAACAGCTAAAAGGGATGAACTTAGGTGTTGTCATATTGCCCGTAAATCCTATGACAGCTTTGATGACTTTGGCAGAAATGTTGATGATGGCTGTCATTGGCTGGACATTTTTCTCCCATTATCGTTGCCGTTTTCTTTGCCTCTGCCATTTTGTTATGTCACGGTTTTTTGTTTTTGTTTTCGCTTGGGTTTTCAATCTGCTTTGTTTTCTGTCATTGGAGCTTATTCTCTTTATCTCATCGATTTCTTATTACGTTGTTCCTTGGACATCCTGTCTTTCTGTCTGTCTCTGCATCTCTAGCTGTAGCTCTGTCTTCACTAATACATAATTATTATGACCTCTGTGGTCGGCGGGTTTCTGAGCTTCTCGATCTATTTCTCTATTGTATATAGAGTATTATGCGTGTGTATTGTGTGTGCGTGTGCGTGTGCGTGCGTGCGTGTGTGTGTGGCGTGTGTGTGCGTGTGTTAATGTTAGAAAAACCCTGAGATCTCATAAATGCAATAAAAACAGCCATTTGAAAGCCCTTTAGAGTTCAACATTGCTTAGTGGATACAGCAAATAGGGGAATCCGCGAAAGCCCCAACTGGAAAGTCCAGCAGAAAGAAGATAGCCTTTCACAGCACTCCTGTAGGCAAGTCTGGTCTGCCAATCAGTGCCACTATACCGGCAGTGAGAGGGGAGGGCTTGTGTTAGGCCTGTTTGTCTGCTTCTTTTAACGATGTGTTCTGTACCCTATACTACATTGACAAGATCGAGTTTTAAAGACAGGCTTGCGTTTCTTTAAGAGTTAATCTGTTATAAAATAGTACGTTATTTTCTTGAACTTTTGTCCTTGCATGCTTATCTTTGCTACAAAACTCTCTAAGTAGTGTAGAAGCGCAAAATATTTGTTGCTAAAATGACGTATAGTTTCATTTTTAACAAACGTGCTTAAAAGAAAAGGCAAAGAACTGGATTTGTCATGTCGTGCACTCAAATCAGATAACATTCTTTACAAGTTTGTGACCGTGCTGTTTCTAGCTAAATGACATGTTTTGTTTGTCTCTGTATATTTTCCTTCTTTTTCATCTATTCCCCAAACTATTCTCCACCCGTTTTTCTGTTTGTAAGGTATTTTCCCCATTTCTCTTGGTTTTGGATTCTGTTTCCATTTCCCTCATGATTGCAAAGAAATATAAAAACCCGACATGGTTTTGCTACTGTTTTAGAATTCGATTCTTCTTTTTTCAACTTTCCTCCAAAAGCCAGAAATGCTTTTTCGGTGTTCACTTTTCTTTAGTTAATCAGTCCAAATGAGCAAGTCATTAAAAAACCTGAAAAATAGTCAGATGCTGGCGTTGAATGCAGATCGTTCTTGACTGCAGGGCATTGTTTAACAAGTGTTGTCATAGGAGGGTAGAATCAGAATTTGCTGGCTTTCTCTCACTGCTTTTCCTTTGCTCATGCTTCATGCCATTCTCTTTTTTGCTTTCCCAAAGGTGCGAGATTTTTGTTTCTGATGTAAAGCTGCTTCAAGGATTATTTCTACGTCTACCGGTCGTCTTTCTGCCTAGTGTTGATACTTTTCCCTTTGTTTTGAAGTGTCGAGAGATTTTACAGCTTCCCTTCTACTTCTGGCAACTTTCCTCCGTGGTCATACGTTTTTGGTTGATTGTTACTGCTGTGCAAGTCGGACAAACCCTAAACTGTAATATGTACCTAATTATGACTGCAAGCTTATACTCGATCCTGACACCAAGACAGTGAGTAGACAGTAATGTCAGTGGCTAGGATACAAGATTTCTTCATCTAGGTTTCTCCTCGTATAATTATCTTTGAGCAGTTGCTCTTGTATCTTCGACTTGTATGACAATGTTATGTACACCATTTTTATGAAGTCAATTTTATCTGTCTTGCTGTATAGCTGTAGTGTGTTCTATTTTCGTTGTGGTATTGCCTCTCTCATCTAAAGTTTATATATTTTACTCTCTGATCCTGAAAGCTGAAAGAAAGGATGTTCCCAGTTCCCGATTCCATCTCCTGCTTGGGATGTTCATGCTCCTTTTATGCCTCTCTTGGGTAATGGACTAATCTGCCTCATGCTGAGATAAAACGGTTCAGCCCTGAATCCTTTCGATAAATAGACTTGTGTAGTGTAATGCAGGCCACCTGAAGGCCCTAAGAGGCTATGATGACTGCATGTATACCCGAAGACGATAATTATGATGATCACAAAGCATTCCTTCGTAAATAGGCAATTTGGCCAGCCAGTTGTGTGTCTGTCTGTCTCTGTCTGTTTTTCTGTCGTTGTCTGTCTGTTTTCTGTCTGTCTGTCTGTCTGTTCTCTTTGTCTGTCTGTCTGTCTGTCTGTCTCTGTCTCTCTCTCGTCTCTCTGTTCTCTCTCTCTCTATCGTTTTACTCCAAAGTGTTTCTTATCACCAATAATCACTTGACAATGAGAAACTTTTGTTCTCAAATCACTCTCAAATACTATCTCCACCTAAGCAATAACCACCAGAAGCAGTTTTTCTCCTCTGTTCTGTGTGGGTGTTCCCTCTTTGATTTTGCCTAGAAGTAATAGATAGGTTACTTGCCAACTTTTTGGAAACCTGAATTTAATCTTGTTTTTTGTACCCCCTTCTTGCCATCGATCACGGTCTGTCTGCCTGCCCCTACCTACCTCAGGCTGTCTGTTATTGCTCCTGTGGGCATCGGTCATTTGTCTTCCTGCCATTACTGTAGCCGCTCTCTTCTTACTGAGTCTGGTGTGATGTATGTGGTGTGATGTGATGTGTGTGGTGTGTTGATGTGGGTGGTGTGTGTGGTGTGGTGTGGTGTGATGTGGTGTGGTGTGGTGTTGGTGCGGTGTGGTGTGATGTGGTGTGATACTGCCTCTCCGCCTTTGGTCTGAAAGGTCAGGGATGTCACTGCTCCATTTTGTTCACTAAAAGCCTTTGAAGTGGTGTTGCTGGCTCAGTTTATCTATGTGACTTTGAAGTGTGTGTTGTGTCTGTGGTGCGTGGGCTGCGGTGTGGTGCGCGCTTGTGTGTGTGTGTTTTGCGCTTGCGCGCGCGCGTGTGTATGAATATAGTTTGTATGTATGTCGAAGTAAAGTCAGTTAAAGTCAAAGCCAAAATTTTATTTCCAGACAGTACATTAAATAAGCAAAGAAATTACTTGTTTTTTTCAAGCCATCTATCTACAAACAAAAATACATTATCAAACAATGCCAGACGCTTTACCAGTGTTTATTAAGACGTTCGGTTTCAATCCCATAGGTTTGAATCTCCAATCGTCTGGAGAAGTAAAGGTGGGGATTTCTACGATCTCCCAGCTTAACCTCAAGTGCAGACCACTCAGTGCCTTATTTCTTTTCGTTGATAATACATACTGAAGAAAGACATGCTTGTTAAAGATCCCAAATTTCCATGTCAGCTTTCGGTGAGGTTACGCAAACACGAACGTTTCCAGCACACATCCCCGAAATTGGTATGCATATAGCTTTACGGTGCCCGCCCTCCCCAAACCCCCCCCAAAAAAAAACAAAACAAAAAAAACAAACAACAAACAAACAAAAAATACAAAAACCAAAACTAAAACCAAACAAAGCGGTCGCACACATACACAAAATATCACCAATGCTCAAATCTTTAACTCTAGCTAATGAACGAGAAAAAAAAGGGAAAAAAAAGAATTAAATGAGAGTTGGCAAAACAGCAGTCAACAGCACTTCTGACAATCATTGCCTCTTGTGTTTCACTGAAGCTCTGCATTCTGGACAAGAAAGAGAGAAAAAAAGAGGAAGTGGGCTGCTGTCATTGCGTGCAAGCCCTAACTTGACAGCTAGCGGTGATGGCCTCAGCTCTGTGAGTGATGACGGCTGTCAGGGGCTGGACATTCCTCCATCATCTTCTTCTTTCGCCTTTTTTCTTTTGTATGCTTCTGCACACTTTAGACTGTTCTCTCTTTTTGAAGTGCCCCAACACAGCTTTGAAGCCTTTTTCTCTGTGTTTACGGTTCTGTTTTCTGCTGGTTCTTGACTCTCCTTTTGGTTTCTTAAAAAATGAGGATTTCAGGTGTGACTTTTCTTTTCTTTTTGTATTTAAATTATGTTTTTTTTTAATGTGTCTGTATCTGTCTATCTCTCTGTATCTCTCTGTTTATCTGTCTTGTTGTCTGTCTGTCTGTCCGTCTGTATCTATCCATCCATCAATCCATCAATCCACCATCCATCCATCCATCCATCCATCCATCCATCCATCCATCCATCCATCCATCCATCCATCCATCCATCCATCCATCCATCTATCTATCTATCTATCTATCTATCTATCTATCTATCTATCTATCTATCGATCTGCTTCCTACTACCTACCTACGTAGTACTACGTATCTTACTATCCTACCTACTCTACCTACCTACTACCTACTACCTACCTACCTACCTACCTACCTACTACCTACTTACCACTACCTGTCGTCTGTCTGTTCGATTGTACTACTACTATCTATCTACTATCTACTATCTACTATCTACTATCTATCCTATCTATCTACTATCTATCTATCTATCTATCTATCTATCTATACATACATACTAGTCACCAGATCCGTCTATCTATCTATCTATCTATCTATCTATCTATCTATCTATCTATCTATCTATCTATCTATCTATCTATCTATCTATCTATCTATCTATCTATCTATCTATTCTATCTATCATACATAAGTCAGCCAGACCGTCTTTTAGTCTATCTGTCTGTCCATTGTGTGTGTCTGTCTTGTCTGTTGTGTCTTGTTTATATATATATATATATATATATATATATATATAATATATATATATATATATATATATTATAATGTAGACCTACCTCAACGGTATAATAAACAGAATTTCACATTTGGCGAACCTCTGAGCTCAAGCAAAGGAACGAAAAGAAGAACCCACCCTTGTGGAGATGAGGAATATTTTATTACCATCTGAGTTATGTAGACTCATTTGACGCAACAAAACAAACATCATCTTTAATTATCGTTCTGCATTCTACTTCTCATTTTCCTTTCCTCATAATATTCATTCACATTATCTAATGATATATTTTTATTCTGATATGATTATGTCGCTTAACTTATCTATATATTCTTTTTACGTTTTTCGTCTCTGGTTTCAATTTTTTACTTACTAATTTTCCCTGAATTGATCACATAAGACACATATATAGAGTAAATAAAATTCATCTCCTATTTTCTTACGGTATTCATTTTTCTTTTATTCTCTTTTGTGTGTGTGTGTGTGTGTGTGTGTTGTGTGTGTGTGTGTGTGTGTGTGTGTGTGTGTGTGTGTGTGTGTGTGTGTGTGTGTGTGTGCTTGCGTGTGTAAGTTAAACGAAAGCTTGGGAAATCATAAATAGAGGAAAACGCAACCGCAACTGTCATTACCGTGATGGTGACCTGAATAAAGCTAAAGCGACGAAATATCAAATAAAATATCGGACGGTTTGAATTTTTTTCGTGGAAACAACACACTATGATGCTTTAAATGATATTGCTGTTATGCAATCATGAGTCTTTTTTTCAGAATTAAAGAATGTGAGAGACAAGGGGAGTGTAATCATGCTGTCATAGGTGTCAAATCAGACAACAGTGTCAATTTAAGACGTGACTGTCATTTGATGAATAGCGTGATCTAAGAGTGTCACTTTTCTATCTCTATTCTTTCCTCCTTCCCCAACCTGCTTTCACCCAACCTAATCCCTTTTAAGGCATTCCTCCTCTGTTCTCTTGGTTCTTTTTATCCTCTTTTGTCTCCTCCTGTAACTGCACAAGATATTGTTTTCCCCTTTCTCGGCTAAAGCAGCGAGGTACGTTCATCACTGGTTAGATTTTCCGTATGTATGCGATCAGTTTTTGCCTACCATGAAGGTAACCGCTTTCAGAATTCGTGATGTGTGCTGGGTATAATCATGTTTCCGTAACCCAGTCACCGCTGACATAAATTACGGGACCTTGGACGTGCACACACACACACACACACACACACACACACACACACACACACACACACACACACACACACACACACACACACACACACACAATACACAACACATAAAACACACACATCAACACAATATATACATAATAATTAATACATATAATAATATATATATATATATATATATATATATATATATATATATATATATATAATATATATATATATATATATATATATATGTGCAGTGATGTAAGCAGCAATTTCCGTCATCTCCTTTCTTGTCCTTTTCTGTTATGACGTCCTTTTTACACTTCCTCAACTAAAAAAGACCATTGTTATCGAATCTCTCAAGGATACAGAGTCATCTATATGTTAACCTTGCAACCTTGTTCTGTGGTGTCGTTTTCTCTTTCACTTTGCTGTGGAGAGTTCTTTGTGTACTTCTGATCTTACCTGAAAACCCAGAAATGGTGTTTATTTTTTCTTTGGTTATATTTTTGCACGATGATACGCCCTGATTTCTAGATGTATCAGTCTGCTTTTACATTGCTGTCTTGGTGTTAGAGGACATCTGTTTTTCCGCCATGAACATAGTCGCCCTATCCTCAATATTGTGTGATTATTGCTATCATTTGATTTCATCCTAGAGGGTTAGGTGTGATATTGCTGCTGTCTTTATCCTAAGTGGGGATGATGCTGTTGTTTCCTGACGCAGTGCGTGTCTCTATTTTACTGGTGTGACGTCCTGCTTCTTACGTTCTGAAGTGTAAAGGATGTCACGGCTTTACTTTCCCTGTATCCTGAAAAAAAATTCTTGCCTGTTTAAATGTATTTTTGATTACGACTATGCAGCCCACCCGAAGCCGAAAGGAGAGCTTTTAGATGCTGCATTAGCATGTACACTAATTAAGAACAGGATAAGGTCAAAGCGGCAAGCAGCGGATAAAGAAAGTGGATACGATTTTTTTTTTTTTTTCATTTTTTCATCTCCCTCTTCCTCTCTCTTTGAATCGTCCGTCTCTCTTTTCAGCCTATTGCTGTATGCCTCCCTCATGGAATGTATTCCCATTTTTTTCACTTCAGCTTTCTAACTGTAGAAGCTGTGTCTCGTGGTCTATGGGGTTTTGCCTCTGTCACGCTGTATTCTTGTTGTTCCCAAGTGTCCTTTTTTAATTCTACGCTTCTCGGCGTGTTTAGAGTAGTCAGGTTGTTTTTGTTCGTGTTTCATTTGAACTAGTAAGTTTTTCGTCTTCAGGCTGACATGGTAGCAGCTGTGCCCTTAATTCCTGCCTGTTTATGAACACTGTTGTGTATTCATTACAGGTCAAAGTAATGTCTTTACGACGCGCGTTGTCACTCATACTGCCAAACCTGATGACATTATAAAAATATATATGAAGATATTGAATGACAAACTACTGTCAGGGGTCACCGTACAGGTAATTTCTTTTCTTTTACACCTCTTTCTTTTATCTTGTTCTTGCTTTCATCCACACTTTATCATTTCCTCAAGAAGAGAAGCTGTAGTTCTTATGGTTGTCTAAATTGCTAGTCATTTCTCTCTCATCCACACCCCTATAGGTTGGTGGTCTAGAGGTAGCGCACCTGCCTAGAAAGCAAAACTAAATTCCAAGTGTGTGGGAGTTCGATCACCATTTTAGCCCGAACTTCTCCCCCAACCACGAGACCGTAAGTGGTGGTCTGGGTGCTAGTCTTTCGGATAGGACGATAAACCAAGACGCCATATGCAACACGCATTTAGCTCATCTAAAAATAAACCCACAGCAATAAGAAAGCTGTTCATGGCAAATTTCTGTAGAAAAAAAGCCATTTCATATGCAAAGATACACACAGACAGGAAACAATGGGTGGGCGCTGCTTTTGTGGCAACGCAACCTCCCTGTGGAGAGCAGCCCGAATTTCACGCAGAGAAATCTTCTGTGACTTGAAGTGGTATACAATGCAATACAATACAATGTAATACAAAGCAATACATTACAATACAATGCAATATAATACAATGCAATGCAATACAGTTCAACACAACACAACACAATACAAAGACAGTTCATACAGTACAATATGTATTATATATATAATATATATATATATATATATATATATATATATAATACAATAATTATATATATATATACAATAAATTGCAATAACTTCAAGAGTGGTTTCTTTTTGTTGTGTGTGACGTTCCTTGTCTGACATAACTGCGGGCTGTTATTACAGAGATCTGACTCTCAATTTTCCTACAGGCATAGATTCAAGTTGGTCTTGTTACTATAACCCCTATATTGCACTGTCCATTCTACAACAGCGCTTGGTTATTGGGATCTTTCAGTGGTGCTGTTTTCCCCCTTCCTGTGGGTATTGAAGTCATCTGTTTGCTGTCATGACTGTAGTAGCCCTGGCCCTAGCATGTGTGATGCTGGCTGTCTACCTTTTTACGAGATGGTCAGGGATGCTACTTTTTTTGCTTCTCTGTAAAAGCCTGGAAGTGATTTCGCTGGTTTACAAGTGGGTACAAGGTGTGTGTGTGTGTGTGGTGTGTGTGTGTGTGTGTGTGTGTGTGTGTGTGTGTGTGTGTGTGTGTGTGTGTGCGTGCGTGTGTGGCCTGCTTGTAAATACATATATATGTATACTAATATTATATATATATTATATATATATACTGTGTGTGTGAGTGTGTGTGTATGTGTGTGTGCTTGCTTGTAAATATCTATCTTTGTACATATATATATAGATCTACTCTCTCTCTCTCTCTCTCTCATCTCTCTCTCTCACCTCTCTACTATCTACTATATTATATATATATATATATATATTATATATAAAATGTGTGTGTGCGTGTGTGTTTTGTGTTTGTGTATGTGTGCGTGCGTGCGTGCTTGCTGTGTGTGTATGCGTGTGTGTTTGGGAGGGATGTATGTGTATGTCTGTGTAAACGCGCACGCACGCACACGCACACACGCACGCACGCATGTGTGTGTGTGTTTATGCGTGTGTGTGCTTGTGTGTGTGTGATGTGTGTTTGTATGTATCTATTTCTGATATTTGTGGCAGGGGATTCTACAGACATAATCCAAGGTCCCTATACATCATTTCCACCCTGTCTTCCCTTCATCTTGCTTCATCCATGAGCTTTCCTGATTCTGCTTTATCAGGCTTTGAAAGATTTTGTTTTCTCTCACATCATCTCCTGTACGGTGAAGGTTATTTCAGGATTTTTACTCTAAAGGTTGCGGGATTTAACTGTAGGGTGTGTATGTCCTCTAATGGTCTGCTGCCAGACTTTCGGTTCTGTATAGAATTGCTTGTTTCCCTGATGCTATGTTGTTTGGATTTTTGGCCCGAAAGGTTTCCATAGTACTGCGTTTTGCAGATCCATGGAAAGCTTGGATAGATACTTTTTATGATCTTTCTGTGTCTCTGTTGATATCATTTTAGTATGTCTTGTCTCTGTCTCTGCGGCTATCTCTATTCTCTATCTCTCTCTCTCCCTCTCCCTCTCTCTCCCCCCTCTCTTTCTCCCTTTCTCTCTCTCTCCGTCTCTCTTTCTGTCTCTCTCTCTGTCTGTACTCTCTCTTCTATCTCTTTCTGTGCCTCTGATTCTGTCTGCCTGCCTCTCTGTCTGTCTGTCTGTCTGTCTCTGTCTGTCTGTCTGTCTGTCTGTCTGTCTGTCTGTCTGTCTGTCTGTCTGTCTGTCTGTCTTCTCTCTTTTCTGTCTCTCTCTCTCTCTCTCTCTCTCTCTCTCTCTCTCCTCTCTCTCTCTCCTCTCTCTCTCTCTCTCTCCTCTCCTCTCTCTCTCTCTCTCTCTCTCTCTCTCGGTCCGATTGTCTTCCCCCTCTCTGTCTGCCCCCACCCCCCCTCTCTCCCTCTCTCTAATTGTCTCACTCCCTCTGTTACAGTCAAAGCTAATCTTGAGAGTCAATAATTGCGCTTTTCTCTTCAAAGAAATGTGTGAAAGCCATTTGAAGCTAAAAGGAAGACTTTTATTATTATAGTAGCTTACATACTCCAGGACCGCCAAAACACCTGGTGCATTTATGAATAATTACCTTAAGTGGATGAGATACCCTATTTGCTTTCTTTCCTTTCTCTGTCTGTCTCTGTTTCTGTCTCTCTCTGTTTATCTTCTGTGTATCTGTCTCTCTCTTTCACTATCGTTCTCTCCTTTATCATCTTTAATCAACCATCTAGCCTTACCCCTAACTATCCATTTTCTTGCTGCTCTCTCTGCGCAATACTGGCTTTTCTTTACTCTTTTGCTTGATGTTTTGTGTTGTTTTTAGTTTTGTCCTTACTTCATTTTCGGAGAATCTACTCTCCCTTGCTTTTGTTCTTCCTCTGTAAAGCTGTTTTTTTTATGGATGTGCCTTGTTCCTTTTATTTTGAGTTAAAACATACATTTCCTTGCCTTTTTTTTGTACGTGTCAAGTTATTTCTGTTACGTTTCCCCCCTGCTCTTTCCGATTTCAGCATTCACTTGTTTTCTTTTGACGGATCATTCGTTTGTTCATGACTTGGTTTTTGTTCCAATCCTTCAGACATCAGTGTCTTTTCTTTTTTCACGTAATGACTGTAGAAGATGTCGCCATGCATGTTGTGTGGCGTGGCCTAGATGCTTTTGCCCTGGTATGTTAAAGATGCTGCTATGCTGCAGTTTGGGTATCGTGCCTGCCCTGTGTTGGCCCCTCCATCAGTTGTTCTCATATTCTGCTTGTCCTCGTCTCTCTCTTTGTTCCTGTCTGTCCCTTTTTGTTGTCTGTCTATCTGTCTGTCTGTCGTCTGTCTGTCTGTCTGCTCTTTCTCTGTCTCTGTCTCTGTTTCTCTCTCTCTTGTTTCTCTGTCTCTTTGTCTCTCTCCTCTTTCTCTCATTCTTTCCTCTTCGTCTCTTCTCTTCTCTCTTTTTTGTCCTGTTCTTCTCTTCTCTCCTCTCTGTCTGTCTGTCTGTCCTTCTGTCTTCTGTCTCTGTCTCTGTCTTCTGTCCTCTGTCTCTCTCTCTCTCTCTCTCTCTCTCTCTCTCTCTCTCTCTCTCTCTCTCTCTCTCTTTCCTCCCTCCATCTCTCTCTCTCACTCCCTCTTTCCACCCCCCCACCTTTCTCTCTTCATCCCCCCACTCTCTCTCTCTCTCTCCATCCCTCCCCTCCCTCTCTCTCATCCCCCCCTCTCTCTCTCTTTCTCTTTTCCTCCCTCTCTCCCCCCCTCCCTCCCCATGCCTCTCATATCCTGAGGCAATCTTGCCAGATGAGGGAGCCTTTGAGTTAATGGTACATCTGTACAGCACAGTACAGGGCAATGAAAATCAATGGGGAGGCAGCCCGATACCTTGGTGGCATGCAAACCAGATGACAGGGTGATGAATCAATGGCGTTAGGGGCCATTCCCGTGTCAGTGGCTGAGAGACACCATACTGCTTTGGTTTGTTTCTTTATTCTCTTTCCGATTTTTTACAATATTTTGTTCAGCTTGAACAAACATTTCTACACAGGGCTTGTATTTTGTCTTGGTATTTTGATTTTGTGAGATTTTGTTCTTGTTTCTTATGCTTTTTTTGTGTTGTGTGTGTTTCCCAGCTTTACACCTAAGGGGTCACCCAGAAAGTGCACTCTGACTCACTCATCCCATCTGGAATCAATGTGTGATTGAAATTTCACACTGAATGAGAAGCTTGCAGGCATGACTGTTTTAAGTACCTTGCAATAAATATAGGCAGCCATACTCCAATTCATAGGAATTTTTATGCTTTGAATTTGCATTGCCTTGTTTTTTTCGTTGTTGGTGTCGTTTTTTGTTGGGTTTTTGGCTTAATCGTTTTGTTTCCAACTTGCTACATACTAAGTGCGTAAGACTGTTATATGTTTTGCTTCGTTTCTATCATTTTTAAAAAAATGTTGTTGGCCTCAAACATAGAACCTCTAACTTTCTTGCAGCCCTAGGGTTTCACGTTTCTCTGTTTTATGGGGGATCATATCAACACCACTTGCCCTTTCAGTAGTGCAGAAGTCGTGTTCCAAATGGTATGTGGTATCGCCTCCCTCAGTGTCATCACAGATGGGGACAGAGATGACGCTTCTGAACTTTCCTCGTTGAGCTACAGCTCGGAAGCTGAAGTGTTCGTCTCTCTGTCTGTTTGTCTGTCTGTCTCTCTCTCTGTCTGTCTCTCTTTCTGTTTGTCTCTTTCTCTCTCCATCTATGTCTCTGTCTCTGTCTCTGTCTCTGTCTCTCTCTCTGCATGTGTGGGTCTCCCTGTCTGTCTCTATCTTTTTCTCTGTCTGTATGCATTTGTTTTTCATTCTATTGTCTGTCTCTCTTCTGTCTGTCTGTCTGTCTTCCTGTCTGCCTGTCTGTCTCTCTCTGTCTCTCCTCTTCTCTGTCTTGTCTTTTGTCTGTCTGTCTGTCTGTCTGTCTGTCTCTGTCTGTCTCTGTCTCTGTCTCGTCTCTCTCGTCTCTGTCTCTTCTCTCTCTCTCCTCTCTCTCTCTCTCTCTCTCTCTCTCCTCTCTCTCTCTCTCCTCCCTCTCTCTCTCTTCTCTATCTCTCTGTCTTGATCAGAAGCAGTCTGCTGTCGGTAAGAACTGTTCTGTCTTAATTGTACAGCTGTGCAAGCTAATGAAAGCCAAGGAAGATGTTGCCAGATGTTACATCCTCTGCAAACCCAGCCACAGTTTGATCATTCTTCGGCATTCACCAGTAATTGCTGTCGGTGGCTGTGAAGGAAGGCGCATTTTTCTGGGGTTTTTTTGATTGTTGTTTCTTTTTCAAGAATTTTCATCTTTTTTTCTGCTTTTTCTCTGTCTCCAGTCTCGACCATGCCTTTCTTTAACCTTTGCACATGGATATAGTTACATGGTTTTTTTTTTTTTTTTTTTCAGTTTATGTTTTTGTGACGCTCCTGCCTAGAAAGTGAAATGTCGGGGTTTAATGTATGTGTGGTGGTTTGAACCCTGTTTATGCTGGAAACGCTTTATACACATTCCTGTAGACCGTGAGCGGTGGTCTGGGTACTATACTTTTGGGAAAAGAGATAGATTGAGGTTTCGTGCATTCAGGTGCTCTACATAGTCTTGCGAGGGAAGCTCTCTTGGTGCTGCGGGCTTTTATACGTGGCCACGGCAACAAGAGAATTGCCCAATGCAAAATTGTGTAGACAAAAGCTACTCTGTTAGAGAGACAAATGCACAACTGGCAGGAAAAAAAATGGGTGGCGCTGCTGTTCTGGTGACGCATTCTCTCCATGGACAGCAGCTAAATTTCACAAGGAGGAATCTGCCGTGACTTAAAATGGTATACAGCGCAGTACTGTACAAGAGTAAAGTACAGTGCAATGCAGCGCAGTACAGTACAGTACAGTACAGTACAGTACAGTACAGTACAGTACAGTACAGTGCAGTACAGTACAGTACAGTACAGTGCAAGAAACCCCATACAGTACAGTCATACAGTACAGTACAGTGCAGTACAGTACAGTACAGTACAGTGCAGTAGCATACAGTACAGTACAGTACAGTACAGTACAGTACAGTACAGTACAGTACAGTACAGTACAGTACAATGCAATGCAATGCAATGCAACACAATACAATACAAAACAATACAATTTTCGTTACTTTCACTTTGAAAATGGATCGGTGGTCTAAATGGATTGGTGGTCTAAGTGGTGACGCGCCTTGCCTAGAAAGCAAAAAGTCCGGGTCGGAGTGTGCGGTGGTTCGTCCCCCGTTTGGGCTCCCAACTTTTCCCCCCATCCATTAGACCCTGAGTGGTGGTCTGGGCGCTAGTCTTTCGGATGAGACAATAAACCGAGGTCCCGTGTGTTACGCATCACTATTTAGCGCACGTAAAAGAACCCACGGCAACAAGGGGGTTGACCTTGGCAAAATTCTGTAGACAAAAGCCACTCTGATCAGGAAACGAATACAGTTGCATACAGGAAAAAAAAAAGGTAGACGCTGCACTTGTGGCGACGCGCTGTCCTCGGGGAGAGCAGCCCGAATTTCACGAAGAGAAATCTGCTGTGACATAAAGTGGTACAAAATACAAATACAAAAATACAAACATGCATCCCTGCCTTCGTATATTCGTAAGGTTGGGGCTTTCGATTGTTTTGCTTTGCTTTGTCTTTGCATTTTGTTTTGTTTTGTTTTTTTCTTATCCAAATGATTTGAAAGATTTATTTCAATACTTTCTTTTCATACGTGAGGCCGTTACACATTTTTAATTTGGTTGTTCTTTTTTTTTCTTATCATTCTGACACCGAACATGTTTTTTCTCATTTACATTCCATAAAGCTTTATGTTTCTTCTTGCTGTTTTCGATGTAAGAACTTCTTCCTCTGCTCCTGTGCTTGCAAAAGGCCCTGTCAACAATTGCGTGTGGTCTTGCCTCTCTGAGTTTGTGTCAGAGGTTCTGCTTCTCCACTTTCCTTCAAAAAGAAACGTGTGTTGATCCCTAGACTTGTCTCCGTTTGTCTATCCATTAATCTGTCTTTCTGTCTGTTTGTCTGTATCTTTATGTCACGGTCTCTCTATCTGTCTCTCTCTCTCTATCTCTTTCTCTCTCTTGCTCCCCCCCCCCCTCTCTCTCTCTCCCTCTCTCTCTCTCTCTCCCCCTCTATCTTTCTCTTTCTCAGTCAGAAGCAGTCATGCTAGTGGAGGTCGTCTGTGGTGGCCTTACATCTGCACAAACAAGCAAAAACCGGTGTGGAGGCAGCCAGATGCTACCCCCTTTTATGCAAAGCTGCAGACAGTTCCATCAGTCCGCAGCATCTTGGGGGTCAGGACCATCTGCGACTGGGCTATCACATCTTTCACTTCTCTTCCCTTCCCTCTCCCCCCCCCTGTTCCTTGACCTATCACTTCCTATATTAAGCGTAAGGCTGGTTTTTTTCGTGTGTTTGTTTCGGTTTGCTGTCTTAAGATAGTGGACACTTTGTTTTAAATTTCTCTATGATTTGTTTATGTTTTGGGGGTATTCAACATGCATTCTTTTTCCTTTTTACATTTATGTGACTGTTTACGAGTTTAGCGTTTGTTATCATCATTTTTGAAGGTCTTTGATTGCTTCCTTACATGTAGAAGGTTGTTATATAACATGAAATTTTTATAGGTTGAGTCTAGTTAAGCAAAGAAATCGAAGCCCTTGCATTGAAATCATTCACACGCCTGCGAAAGTTCACAAATAAGATGAAAAGATTCTAAATTCACACACACACACACACACACTACACACACACACCACACACACACACACACACATACACACGCACACACACACACGCAATACGCACAGCACACACGCACACACAAACACACAGGGACTTTTTCTCTGAGTTAACATCAGTGCTGACTCACTCTCCATCAAAAGTCCTTCGATGAGACTTTAAAACGAGGCCTCGTGTGCAAACGCCACAAAGAACATCTTGCGCACCTGTTAAACCGTGTTCCGCTCTTGGTAACAGTAGGCACGTGTGCCAGTGGAACAGATACCAGATCACAAAATGCTATACACGGGGACTGGAGTAAAAAAGCACATGAGTGCTTATTTCTCATCTTGTATAAAAGAATAAATAAAAACATACATACACTACATACATACATAATACATACATACATACATCTACATACTACATACATACCACATACATATACATACAACATACATCAACATAAACATACATAATACACACATACATACAAAACATACATAATCATACATACATACATACATAACATACTTACATACTTACATACATACATACATACATACATACATACATACATACATACATACATACATACATACATACCTACATACCCACATACCTACATACATACATACATACAGACATACAGACATACAGACATACAGACATACATACATACACACACAGATAGGTGTAGTGATGGAGGAAGATCCTATGTAGGGAATAAGTGTTGTCTATGCTAGATTTAAAAGTGTCAAGTGAAGGATATTGGCGAAAGGATAGATGGAGGTCGTTCCAAATAGATGGACCAGAAATAGTGAAAGAACGACGACTGACACTTGATTCTCTCATATGCTTCATTTTCTAATCGATATTTTTTGCTTCGCAGTTCTTTCTTCCTCCTTGTATTCACAATGCTACAGTTTTCTTATTACTTAGTATCGTGTCACTTTGTTTCCCGTACATGTGTGCAAAAGCTCTGTCCACAATATTGTGTGATCTTTTCTCTCTTAATCTATTTCAGATATGTCAGAGGGGACTAATACCCAGGGGATTAGAGCACTGAGCTCGGGATCTGATGGTCTGGTTCAAGCCACCACCGAAGCGAATATTTGACGGTTTTTTTCCCCTAGAGTTAATATCAGTGTCGACTCAACTGCTTAGGATGTCCTTTGTATGAGATCATAAACCGATCTCGTATTGGAATACACACATAACATCTTTTACACACGTTAAAACCCATTTCATCGTTTCTTAAGAGTGGAGTATTTGTACCTGTCAGAACGGATGACAAACTTGACAAAAAATGACTAAAATACTGATGTGTTTAAGCTTCAACCCAGAAGTCGGAATGTGGCTACCTTAACGGTGAGCAAACGGTAGCATAAGTCCAAAATCTCAGCATTGGTGACCCTCAGAGTTCTAGCTTAGGAACAGGAAAAAACAACAACTGTTTCTTACCATTCTCTAACAGCCTGGAAGCAATCGTGTTTGTTTGCGCTCCCTGGGCACTAGCTTTTTTGTCTGCCAATCACCGTCTCAGTGTATTTTTGTCTGTTGTCTGTCTGTCTCTGTCTGTCTGTCTGTCTGTCAGTCTGTCTTCTGTCGTCTGTCTGTCTGTCTGTCTCTGTCTGTCTTCTCTCCTCTCTCTCCTCTCCCCTCTCTCTCCTCTCTCTCTCTCCTCTCTCCTCTCTCTCTCTCTCTCTCTCTCTCTTCTCTCTCTCTCTCTCTCTCTCTCTCTCCTCTCTCTCTCTTTTCTCCCAGTGTTCAGTGTTTCAGTGTTCTCCCCCAATCAGTGGCAAGATTGCTGGATGAGGGAAGGTGTTTTGTGTTAATCTTTGGTCCATGCAATCTGAGGACAGTCCACGTGGAGACAGCCAGATGCTAGCCTGGCTCTAGACTTGAGGTCAGCTTGATAACTCTCTGGCACTAAGGGGTAATTGCTGGCAGGGTTTGCAGTACTAGAGGATCTTTTTCCGTATGTCTGTCCTATTTCCCTTTTCCCAGCTTTGACCGCACATTTCCCTGGTTGTTTCCTTTTTCTGTATGCTCTTTTTGTTTTGTTTGGTTAGGTTTTGTTTTGTTACAGCTTTTTTCTTTTGTTCTTTGTCTTGTCTTTCGCTTTGAATATCTTTTTTTAGATTGTGTTGTTTTTTTCTTTTGTTCTTGTTCCTTTCTTTTTCCTTATTTGGTTTTCACTATATGTATGATTGTTTCCTTACATACGAAAGAATGTTTTTTCTGTTTGTTTTATTACGTTCCTTAAAAAAATCCATATTTCTTGGCTTTTAGTTTCTTGACTTCTGAACACTTAAAATCATTCTTTTATTATTTCAGATAATAATTATATATCTTTTGCCGTGAATGCAGAATCTGTGTTTTCAGCCTTGTTGACGCTGCCTTTCTTTGTTTATTCTGACTTGTCAGAGCTGCTGCTTTTCAATTGTTCTCAAAGCCAGAGAGCAATTACTTTTGTTTGATACCTTTCAACCTTGTCTGGGTTACATGTTGATCTCTCTGTCTGTTGGTCTGTCTATTTGTCTGTCTGTTCTGTCTGTCTCTTACCGACTGCTGTCTATATCCTGCTTAATGAGGAGCTTTTTGCTTTAAATGTACATCTGTGACCATCCACCACAAAATGAGTCGCACTGCGTCTATCACTTTTTGCTAGAAACTGTTTGAGGCAGATTGGGTCAGTCTGTCGATTTATAAAATTTTAATTGATTATAAAATCTTTTTATACTTTATTCTGAGGTATTAAATCGTGAAAAATTTTCCCTTGATTTTAAATGCATTTCTAAACACCCAACCCTCATTCTGACCACCCATTTTAATGTAAATTTTGACAATTTCTCAGTATCTTTGGTCACTCCCTGGTTAATAT
>CM060326.1:34123680-34136180 GCA_030674155.1 Stramonita haemastoma | reverse complement strand
AGTACGCTTTAAAATCTTCCAACTGTTAGTACGCTTTAGAATTTTTACTGTTAGTACGCTTTAGAATCTTCCAACTGTTAGTACGCTTTAGAATTTTTAGACTGTTAGTACGCTTTAGAATCTTCCAACTGTTAGTACGCTTTAGAATCTTCCAACTGTTAGTACGCTTTAGAATTTTTAGACTGTTAGTACGCTTTAGAATCTTCCAACTGTTAGTACGCTTTAGAACTTTTAGACTGTTAGTACGCTTTAGAATCTTCCAACTGTTAGTACGCTTTAGGAATTTTTAGACTGTTAGTACGCTTTAGAATTTTCAGACTGTTACTACGCTTTAGAATTTTTAGACTGTTACTACGCTTTAGAATTTTTAGACTGTTACTACGCTTTAGAATTTTGTAGAGTGCTACTAATAGTACACTCTGGACATTTTAGGCTGTTGGAACACTCTATTTGTTTAAACTGCTGTACGCTTTAGAATGTCTAGACTGTACACTTTGGAGTAGTTTTTTTTTACAGACTGTACAGTTTAGGATTTTCTATCTGTAAAGCTTTTAGACTGCATGCTTGTCTGGTTAAATGTTTGTATTCAAATACATTATCATTCAGGCAGCCATATCCTTGCTTCAGAGAATGTTTCCTCTTGAATGTAGAGTACAGGCTGCTGTGCCAAGTTTATCGTGGATGAAAACATTTCCACATGACATGAGGAAGCCTAGCACATGTTGGAACGGGCGTTAGGGCTCTGCTGACATCACTGACTGACAAAGCGAAAGCTGTGTTCTGGGCAATGGCAGTGTGATGAATCCACGGCATTCCGTCACAGTTGCTGTGGCTGGTTGCAATTTGATGACGCCCTAAGACGAAATGAGCCCCATAGTACCTGACCCATTTTTTCTGCTTGGGAGCAGTTTTAGGCAGCTGGAGGTCAGGTTGTTAATTTTGAGATTTTGATTGATAAAATATAAGACAATAGCTTCATTTTAACTGGAACTGAAGCATCAGGGTGGAATCTTATTTCCTTTTGCTGTTAAAAACGCGTGTAAAAATACCCGACTCTCCATCCTCCTGTTTCGATGTAAAAATTCGCTAATTTTCTCTTTTTTTCTAGAGTCTAGTATTTTAATTGTTAATAATCTTTTTCCATACAATGGCCATTTCCAATTGTTTTTACTTTAACAGTTTAAATGCTTTTTTTAGTATTGGGGCTGACAGTGTATCAACAGTTAAAACTGACCTGAGGAGCGATGTGACTTATTATGGTGTGGAAGTTCTACAGTGGAGGTTTATCTCTTCTGTCTCTCTCGTTCTCTCTTTCTCCCTTTTGCGTCATACGTTTCTTGATTCCTTTCATGTCTCTGGGGATTTTTTTTTTGTTCTTTGTCTTTTCCCTGTTTCGCTTTTTGAATACACTCCCTCGCCTCATTGTGTCTGTAATGCTGGCTTTCGTGCTGGTTTTGTTTACAGTGGAGCTGGCTATTTCTTTCACCTCTGTTCTGTTCTGCTGTCGTTTTCGCTTTGATAATGGGTTCGAATTGCTTTCTGACATGCGTGAGGCTGCTATGTTTTGGGACTAAAGTTGATTTGTTTCCAAATCTGCTTTGTTTTGTTCGGATTCAATTGGCCATGGGAATCTATATCCTTGCTTTCCTTCAAGAGTAAATGTTTGCTTTACCCCAATTTTATTCTTTCTCTCTTTTGGACATTAGTGTCGCTTCTTCTTCTCAAGTAATTGCAGAAACTCTGTCCACAGTGCTGTGTGGGGGCTGCTTCTACTGATGTGATCTGATGTCTCAGAGACTTTCTTTCGTCATTTTCTTAAAAGCGTGGAGGCATCGTGTGATTTGGTCTTCCCAAGCCTTAGGTGTTTTTGCGTATAACTGTCTTGTCTGTCTGTCTGTCTATCGATTTGTCTGTATCTCTCTCTCCTTCTATCTTTCTGTCACCCCCACTCACTCTCTCTCTCTCTCTCTCTCCTCCTCTCTCTCTCTCCTCTCTCTCTCTCTCTCTCTCTTCTCTCTCTCTCTCTCTCTCTCTCTCTCTCTCTCTCTCTCCAGCAGCAATCGTTATAATCGCCCAAGCCATTAGAGGCCAACTGGAATGCAACCCGATGCGGTTGTGGCATGCACACAAATTACACAACACCCTTGATAACTTCAAGGCATTTTTGACAACGGCAATTACTGCCTGCATGGCTGAACCTGAGAATTGCTTTGCTGCCACTGACTGCTGTCTTCCTGCTGAGAAGGGTCCTCCTCCTCTTCCTCCCTCCTCTCCTCCTCTCCTCCTTCTCTTCTCTTCTTCTCTTCTTCTTCTTCTTCTTCTTCTTCTTCTTCTTCTCTTCTTCTTCTTCTTCTTCTCCTCCTCTCCTCCCTCTTCTCTCTCTTCTTCCCCTTCTCTTCTTCTTCTTCTTCTTCTTCTTCTTCTTCTTCTTCTTCTTCTTCTTCTTCTTCTTCTTCTTCTTCTTCTTCTTCTTCTTCTTCTCTCTCCTCTTCTTCTCTCCTCCTCTCTCTCCTCTCCTCTTCTCTTCTCCTCTTCTTCTTCTTCTTCTTCTTCTTCTTCTTCTTCTTCTTCTTCTGTTTGAACGCTCAGGCATTAACCACTCTTCTCTGTCATATGAGCGTAAATGCGTTGCGCTACCGTTAAGCACCAGACAAGTCAGGCCTAGTACATGCAACTTAGGCGCAAGATAGAGAACTGAGATATTTTATTCTTTCCGGGGAAAAATGGCAGGAAATGTTCCAAGAAGGCAACAAAAAAGACAAGAAGGATGTAACAGGAAGAAAAGAAACAAGGCAAAAACAAAAAGAAGGTCAGAAAAGAAGAAAATCCTAGTACATAATTTCCAGAAGATGGGGATGCTATTTATACTGACAGGCTCCCACATCCCCACAAGGAGTGGGTGTTAGAGAGGGATGGGCTCTGTCTGCCAGATTAAACTCTCAACTATGTACAGCCTGAAAACTTTTCACTGACTCCTCATAGAGTTAAGAAAGAAATGATATTGTTTCGTGTTTCATTATTCTCTTTTTACATGAGATACCTTCCCCATCAACATGTAGTAGGAGGATGATTTTCTCTTTTTTCTCATTATCTTCCAAGTTGCTAAGAGTAAAATGAATCTCTACAGTAACTGTAGAAGCTCTCTCCACCGTACCTTGGTGTGGCTGGGCTTTTTGCTCCGATGTCGGAGATGTTATTTCATCCGCGTCATTTACAGCAGGGCCATGTTCTTGCCCGCTCTGTTGTTTTGGGTTTCGTTTTTTCTATTCTGTTCTGACCAGTTCTCTCATTTTCTGTCCGTCTGTTTGCATGCTTGTCTGTTCCTTAGGGCGTTTGATTACCTGTCTACTTTTCTGTGTCATGTTTGATTTTGTGTCGTTAATTATTGTTCTGTCCTTTTTATCCCCTATTCCCCATTTCCATTTTTGTTTCGTTTCTGTCCCCCTTTCTTCTATCTTTCTTTTTTTTTCTGTCTCTTTCTTTTATTATCTATTTCTTTTTCTCCCAGTTTCTCTCTCTGTCTGTCTGCCTGTTGTCTTCTGCTGTCTGTCTGTCTGTCTGAACACACACACACACACACACACACACACACACACACACACACACACACAACACACACACCACAACACCGCACACTACCACACACACACATCTCTCTCTCTCTCTCTCTCTCTCTCTCTCTCTCTTCTCTCTCTCTCTCTCTCCTGTCTTCTCTTCTTCTCTCTTCTCTGTCTTTCTTTCTTTCTGCTGCTGTTTTTTCTGTCTTGTCTTCTTTCCTTCTTTCTTCTTTTTCTTTCTTCTTTCTTTCTTTTCTTTCTTATCTTCTTCTTTCTTCTTTCTTTTTCTTCTTCTCTCGTCTTCTCTTCTCTTCTTCTTCCTTCTCTTCTCTTCTCTTTCTTCTTTCTTCTTTCTCTTCTCTTCTTCCTACCTCCTCTTATTCTCTTATCTCCTTCATCCTACTCCTCCTCCTCTCTTCGTTCTTCTTTCTTGTCTCAATTATTCCTAGCAAGAACACCAAAGACGCTTTATCTCGTTTTGTATTGAATATCAAGAGTTGATTGAAAGCATAATTTAGACGATTGGTTTAAATCTGTCGTCGTTAGCTGGGTATGTACTAATAGTTGAACTAATTGAACACACTTTAAGTCGCAAATAGATTTTTTCTGCGTCGACTGGAGCTCTTGTCCCTTGAGAATCACGTCACCAAGGAGCAGCGCCACCACCGATAATCTGTCTCTCTCTGTCTCGCTCTCTGTACTTTCTCTTTCTCTCTCTGTCTCTCTCTCTGTTGTATTCTTCTTTCTTCTTTATTCTTTTTTTTCTTTCTTTCTTTCTTTCTTTCTTTTTTTCTTTTTCTTTCTTCTTTCTTTCTTTTTCTTTCTTCCTCTTTTCTTTCTTTCTTTTTCTCTTTCTTCTTTCTTTCTTTCTCTTTCTTTCTTTCTTTCTTTCTTTCTTTCTTTCTTTCTTCTTTTCTTTCTTCTTCTTTCGTCTTCTTCTGTCTCTGTCTTTTCTTCTTTTCTGTCTTTCTTGTCTTTCTTCTTTCTTTCTTTCTTCTTCTTTCTTCTTCTTACAAGTTTATCTACTTTTTTTCGGTGTATGCAACTCTTCGGTTTTTTCTTCAAAAGCGCACAAAATCATCACCATTTTCCCCTTTTCTTGTTTTCCTGCGTGACTCACTGGTCAAATTTACAATGAGATCTTTCAAAACAAGATTTAACGCTTTGGACTACATGACAATCTCATTAAGAGAAATCTGAGACTGCATTCTTTTTGTAAATGAAGCAGTACATTTTCTGCTGGAGGAAAATTGAATCAGGAGAATAAGCTGACAGATAACAAAATCATAAAACAAGACGAGAGAGAGAGAGAGAGAGAGAGAGAGAGAGAGAGAGAGAGAGAGAGAGAGAGAGAGAGAGAGAGAGAGAGAGAGAGAGAGAGAGAGAGAGAGAGAGACTGCAAATGAAGTTGTAAATTTTCTGCTGGAAGAAAATTGAATAGAAGAATAAGCTGACAGTTAACAAATTAAAGAGAGAGAGAGAGAGAGAGAGAGAGAGAGAGAGAGAGAGAGAGAGAGAGAGAGAGAGAGAGAGAGAAGAGAGAGAGAGAGAGAGAAACTACAAATGAAGTTGTAAATTTTCTGATGGAGGAAATTTGAATCAGAAGAATAAGCTGACAGTCAACAAATGCAAAAAATGATGGGGAGAGGGAGAGAAAAGCCATTTAGCAGAGTTACGAAACGGAAGAAAACATAAAGTCATTCTGCGGGAGAACAGCGCAGAGTAGAGTATTCATTGTTTCAGCTTTGCAGCCAGACTTTTGAACCATAGCGCATTAATTTGCCCCATATGGCTGATTGTGCCCAGCACTATCACCTGCTCTTCCTTGCCTTTCATCGCCTTGCCTTGCCTCTCTCCTTTATCTTTGATTGTTTTGTCTTGCGCGTTGCTTTCTCTATTATCGTGCCTTGCCTTATATTAGCCTACCTTGCTTTGCCATGCTTTGCTTTGCTATGGTCTGTCACTCATTTCTTTTTCTTGCCTACCTTGTATTGCCTTGCCTTGCCTTGCCACGCCTTCTTGCTTTGCTTTGCCCTGCTCCCTGCCTTTCCTTGTTTTGTATTGCATTGCCTTTTATTGCCTTGGTTTGCCTTGCCCTGCTTCTGTGAATGATTGTCTTGTTTGCCTTATTTGTCTTGGTTCTCTCGGATTTCACAACATTTCACCACAAAAAATATGGAAACTGAACTTCCCAATCAGGTTGCTCGCTATCATAGCTACAGTTTTCGTTCCTTGGCTAGAGCTCCAATGTTCACCAATGGTGAATTTTCCGTATCACACCGTTCTTGCCCACCATGGAGGTCGGCGGATTCCGATTTAAGGGTTATGTGCTAGCATATAAAATTAGCCTTTAGAGACGCATAAAAAAATGAAAACAAATGCGAATAGGGAAACAGACCCTTATTATTTCTTCTTATTTAAGTAGTTAATGCAACCAGTTCCCAACGCTGATGGGATGATTAATATAGAAATAACCAATAAACACAGTCATAAAGTTATCATTAACGAGTTCATTTTCATTGTTACTTGAAAAATGGGACAGGCAGAAATCCTTCGTTTTCTTTCTTCCTCCAGCGTTCCACTCTCTGTTACAGTTCATGTCAGTGATCTTATTGTCGTCAGACGGATTTTATGTTCCAAATCAGAAAATGAATAGCCAACGGGAGATCATTAAACTGAGGTTTGTCAGCAGCTGGCAAACACTCAATGTTCCTACAGACAGCAAGGATGCTAGTGTAGACATGATCGATCTGACCAGGCTTTGAATTTTCCAAAACACATGCAATGTTCTCAGAGCCAGCAAGACTTACTGCTTTACATTCTCGATCGGCCAACGGTACATTAAATCTCGTTTCTCTTGCCAAGGCGGGAAAATGTTGTCTTTTGATTGGTTGGCAATTGAAATCTGGTATACATCGTAATTATTCACTGCGTATGGTAGGACACATAAAGTCATTTTTTAGACAAAACACACTACAACCTCCACCCCTTCCTCACCAGGATCCCTACCTTCTGGAAATTATTTGCTAAGAATTCCTTTTTTTCTATTTGTTTCTGCATTGTTCCATATCCTCCTGTAACCTCCTTTTTGTCTATTTTCTGCCATCTTGGTCATTTCCCTATCTTTTTGTCCAGAAATGCTTAATAGACAACAATTTTGTCTCACACCGAAGTTGGGTGCGCTAGGCCTGACTTGTCAAGTGCTTAGCAGCAGTTCAACCAACTTGCACCCATTGCTATGTGTTTTGCTGAGCGTTTGACGAAAAAGAAGACAGCGACAGATAAGGAAACAGGACAAGCACCGTACAAACTCTCTATAACAGTGTATGTACAGTATATTTGGTTGTACGGGATTGCGGTCAGTTTTAAGCCAGCAAAAAAGATTTATTTGTCTAAGCAGTAGTTGATTTTAAAGTTGTGCTATAAAACTGCCATTGTCAAAAACTAGTGGTTGTTTTGTATCAAATAGGCACTGCTATATAAAAGAAAATGTAAAATCTAGGCTATTAAACCTCATTTTTTACAAGGCTGTAAACCCTCAAATTTACAAGGCTATAACTCTTCATTTTAAGTAGGCTATAAATCTTCAATTTTACTTACAATTTAGGTTGTTCTGTAAAAAAATGAACACAGCTATACAAAACTTTATGAATTCCGTAACAGGCTTAAAAAAAATCAAAATGTCTCAGATTAACATCAGCACCATCTGTTTTTAGCAAAAGCTATGGTGAAGGTGTCGCTAAACCAAAAACATATGTTGAAGGTCACACAATAATATAAGCAACAAAAAACGCTGACAACATATCAAAAAACGGCAAAATTCACTTTCTCTAAAAAGAGATCTCCAGTGAAGAATTTTTGGTCAATACTGACAAAAAAACATCAAAAATAGTGACAAGGTGGGTGAGAGAAAAGCAGGAACAAGTTTGTTTTAGACGAGAATCTAAAACAGACTACTGAGAATGGTGAATATAGACCTGCTCTAGACCAAAAAGCAAAACAAAACACCAAAGCACACATAAACCTCCCTAGCAAGATCAACAAAAAAATGTGTGAAAATGAAAGGCGTGCGTGCGTGCGTGCTGCGTGCGCGCGCGTGCGTGCGTGCGTGCGCGCGCGCGCGCGTGCGTGCGTGCGTGCGTGCGTGTGTGTGTGTGTGTGTGTGTGTGTGTGTGTGTGTGTGTGATGTGTTTGCGTGGGTCGATATTTAGATAAAAACAAACAGGGTTGTTATGGAAAAAAATGTTCATAAAAAGAACATACAAAAAATATGCAAATATCCTCTCTGTGTTTATTTCCTAGTCTTCTGTGCTTGTAACCTTGCAAGAGGTCTGCCTGCTGCCTTAAGTGACAGAAAGCGACTTCAGAGCAGCTCATTTCATTGTAAAAGTTGCATGCTGGGTACGTCCGAAACGTACGTCTGGGTACGTCTGAAACCCACCAAACGCTGTACGGGATCTTTAACGTGCATCTTTGATCTCTGCACTGTGTACATACACGCGAAGGTTTTACCTGTTCCTTGGCTGGAGCTTCAAAGTTCATCAATGATGAAAATTGCATATGCCACCGTTTTTTTCCCACCATGGAGGTATCCGTATTCCCACTTGGGAATAACCAGCTGGACTTCAAGTCCAATGCCTTAACCGCTTAGCTATCATTAGCACAGGAAGGAAGTTACGGCACTGATAGATCTGCACTTAAGCAGATCTAGGAGACTGTCAAATTCCATAACCTTCATTTACCCCACGTCGCCTATAAGATTTGAACCCATGATTCATGGACCCACGGGATTAATCTGTATCTAAGCCTTTTTTATCCTATTAAAAAAGAGGAGGTTTTCAACTGAGATACCACCACTTTTATGTCCTACAGTGTGTGTGTTGTGTGTGTGTGTGTGTGTGTGTGTGTGTGTGTGTGTGTTGTGTGTTGTGTGTGTGTGTGTGTGTGTGTGTGTGTGTGTGGTGTGTGTGTGTGTGTGTGTGTTGTGCGTGGTGTGTGTGTGTGTGTGTGTGTGTGTGTGTGTGTGTGTGTCTTGTATACCGTAGCTTTGTTCCACATTGTGATTGTTAAGTCTTTGTTCCTTTGTTGCTGGAATGTCCTTGTCAGTATCCTTCGTGTGCATAACTATCTTAAGTATGCCGCTTGTTCTTAACTCATTACTGAATAAATATTTTGTCAGACTCTCATTTTTATTCCAAAGAAACAAGTAAAGATCTTTTGATCAAGTTTTATGGTAGAGCAAACTGGTTGTTATGCTACCAGGGAACTTTTCCAGAGTTTTGAGACTAAACTTAAACCATCGTGTGTTGCTTTGTCTTGAGCTGGTATATGGATCAATACTTTAGATGGAGCATTATGAAGAAAAAAACACCCCTTATTTGTGTGTGTGCGTGTGTGTGCGTGCACGCGTACGCACTCGGACGCCTCTCTCTCTCTCTCTCCTCTCCTCTCTCTCTCTCTCTCTCTCTCTCTCTCTCTCTCTCTCTCTCTCTCTCTCTCTCTCTCTCTCTCTCTCTCTCCTCCTCTCCTCCTTCTACTTTGCCTCTAGGCTAGGCTAGTTAAAAGGAAAGAAAAGACAGATACAAATAGACAAACATGCAGACAGAAAATAACAAAGAAAACAAACAGAAAGAAAATGGGCAGACGATGTCTTTAAATGCGTGCTGTTGCCCTGTTGTTGTAAGCAGCGGAGTGGGGTAGGGGGTGGGGGGGTGGGGTGGGGGGAGGTAAGAATCTTGTCTGTTTTGTAAACACAGATCCTTAATTTTGGAGGTGTACACCGAAATTCTGCTTTTACCTGAAAGTGCAATGCATTGCTTTACGTGAAGTAGATACGACACACAGGTGAAACAAACAATTTTTTTTTTTAAAAACACCAGCATGTCGTCAGCGAACGCAAACGAGCTAGGGTATTGTATGCAGGCCTTTCATGCACAGTCGTTATGTCTTCTTTAGAAAGTTAGATTGATGCAAGGGGATTTATCTGTAACATAGCTTCAGAACATTTTCTTTGGATCCTTGTTTGCTTTTGGGTTTTGTTTTCCAGAAAAAGTATGATGAAACTTGTGGCTTACTTTGATCTGTTGTTTTTCTCTTGTATGTAGGTCTGTCGTTTTCAGTCTCTATGTCCTGCTTGTTTGTGATTTTTTCCGTGTAGTTTATTTCGTTTTTCTTCTACTTCGTTTCTTTTCCGTCTTTTATGTGTACGTTCTTTTAATTGTTGCATTTTTTGCACTGATTGTCTTAGCTGCTTTTATCACTTTGTCTTCTGAATGTTTTTGGTTTCGTTTTAAGCAGTTCTTGTGCTTTGTTTTACTATTCTTCTTTCACTTTCGTTTTCCCCACTTCTTTTTCCTCCAGTTACTTTGCCATTGATTCATATTCTCTCTGTCTCTGTCTCTGTCTCTGTCTTTGTCTCTCTCTTCTCTGTCTCTCTTCTGTCTCTGTCTGTCTGTCTGTCTGTCTGTCTG
This sequence comes from Stramonita haemastoma, assembly GCA_030674155.1. Classification (NCBI taxonomy): domain Eukaryota; kingdom Metazoa; phylum Mollusca; class Gastropoda; order Neogastropoda; family Muricidae; genus Stramonita; species Stramonita haemastoma. Next base: position 34,126,153 of record CM060326.1, on the reverse strand, counting down.
TCTGTCTGTCTGTCTCTCGTCTCTTCTCTCTCTCTCTCTCTCTCTCTCTCTCTCTCTCCTCTCTCTCTCTCTCTCTCTCTCTCTCTCTCCCGTCTGTATCTTTGCTTCTGTCTCTGTATCTGTCCTCTCTCTCTATCTTCATCTCTCTATCTCTCGCTCTCTTCTTCTCCCCCACATTCTCTCTCCCCTCACTCCTTTTGTCTCCTCCTCTCTCCCCTCACTCTTTCTATTTCTCATCCTCTCTTTCTCCCCCCCTCCGTCCCTCCCCCCCCCCCTCTCCTCTTCTCTCTCTCTCTCTCTCTCTCTCTCTCTTTCTGTGTCTCGTCTGTCTGTCTGTCTGTCTGTCTTCTGTCTGTCTGTCTCTCTCTCTCTCTCTCTCTCTCTCTCGTCGTCTTCTCTCTCTCTCTCTCTCTCTCTCTCTCTCTCTCTCTCCTCTCTCTCTTCTCTCCCCCCCACCCCCCTCTCTCTCTCTCTCTCTCTCTCTCTCTCTCTCTCTCTCCCTCTCTCTCTCTCCCTCTCTCTCTCTCTCTCTCTCTCTCTCTCTTTCTCTCTGTCAGCCAATCACCCCTGTAGGCCATCAGAAGCCAGCAAGAGAGCAGAGAGATGTTTTCATCTCATGCACATAACACCAGCGACACAAGATGATTTGGAAAGGTGAAGGGGTGGGGGTGGGGGGAGGGTCGTAACATCTTAACAACCTGTCAGTGTGTTGCTGGCAGCCTAACGGGGTTTCTTTTTACGATGTCAAGCATATGCCTCTGGATTTTCAAGATGTCCAGGATATTAGGCACAAGCATTTTGCTGCAGACTCCCTACAGATCCTTTTTCGCAATGTTCCACCGAACAACGGTTTTAACTTCCTGAGAGAATCAGGCATTTTCCGTCTGATATGAGAGAAAGTGGCATAGTTGGTGACTAAGAACAAAGCTGTTGCCAGGAATCTGGGTTTAGGTTTGTTTCATTTTATGTGTGGTTGGTGTGGTTTCCCCCACACTGCGGTGACCGTCCCTGGTTAATCCTTATTGTTGGCCAGGGCTTTGATGCAAGGTGAGACAGTAGTTTGTTTTTTTCCCTGTTTGAACTTGTGTGAAGCTGTACAGTTTTATTCTGAGATTTAAAATTATACGAGGTGACACCCTCAATATGGCCCCCTGTGGTCGGCAGGGTTTATGAAAAAGAAGAGAATATTGGATTGGATTTAAAGTTTGTAAATTGGATTTTGTTGAATAAACCCCGTCATTTTCAAGCTGACCGACTGCATAGAAATATCAATTTTATATGGTAGAGTTATTTTGTTTCACAATTTCTCAAATGCTCGAATACATTTTTTTTTTATTACAGTCTACTTCTATCTTAAACTTGAAAATCATCTTTGCTCACCGCTACACTTGATCTGTTACTGACACAATGCAAGCTACAGGAAAGCAGAAAGAAAGCAGTTTTGATTCATCTGATACCACATGCAAGCAACGTGACAACTTTGACGACTTAAGGGCACTGGAAAACAATTCCTGTCACTTTATGGGATCGATTTCTCTCTCTCTTATTCTCTCTACTGTCATTCATGTCCTTTATCTGTTCGTCTGTCTGTCTGTCTGTCTGCTCTGTATACTTGTCTGTCAGTCTGTATCACTTTCTCTGCCTGTTCGTTTCCATAGTTTTCTTTCTAATGCATCTGTCTGTCTGTCTGCCTTTAAATCTGTCTGTCTGTCTGCCTTTCTCCTGTCTGTCTATCTGTTTTACTCTCTTTCCCCCTTCTCCCCCTTCTCCCCCCTCTTCTCTCTCTCTGTCTCTGTCTCTCTGTCTCTCTGTCTCTTCTCTGTCTCTGTCTGTCTGTCTGTCTGTCTGTCCTGTCTGTCTGTCTGTCTGTCTTCTGTCTGTCTGTCTGTCTGTCTTCTTCTCTCTCTCTCTCTCTCTCTCTCTCTCTCTCTCTCTCTCTCTCTCTCTCTTCTTCTTCTTTCTTTCTCTTTCTCTCTGTATTTTTACCTCTATTTCTCTTGCACGCTTTCTCTCTCTACATCTGAATGGGTTGAAGCACCTAACACTAACATTTTTGCCATTCTCTCTCTGTCTCTGTCTCTGTCTCTGTCTCTCTGTCTCTCTCTCTCTCTCTCTCTCTCTCACACACACACACACACACACACACACACACACACACACACACACACACACACACACACACACACACACACACACACACACACTTCTTTTCCCGTACTCGATCAATGTCTTCCCAAGTGCTCTCAACAGACTAAGGCGATTTTTATTTATTGCACCCTCGTGAATTGGAATGCTCTCTCTTTCTACACTTGATTTCGTCACCGTACTTTGCAGTGTGGCCTGTCTTTATTGCCATGAAGTGTCAGAAGTGATCTTTGAAGTGTAGCCTGTACTTGTCATGAAATGTCAAAGTGATCTTTGCAGTGTGGCCTGTCTTTGTTTCCATGAATTGTCACAAGTGTTTTTTGCAGTG
>CM060326.1:34106180-34118680 GCA_030674155.1 Stramonita haemastoma | reverse complement strand
GCAAGCATGCATCATACATACATACATACATACATACACATACATACATACATACATACATACATACATACATACATACATACATACATACATACATACATACACATACACATACACATACACACATGCACACAGATACACACATGCACACACACACACACATACACACACACACACACACACACACACACACACACACACACACACACACACACACACACACACACACACACACACACAAATGAGCAAGACAATAATTTCGCCCCTTTCAGAATAAAAGAAGAAAGCAAAACTGTATAAAGAAAGAATTGAATGCAGTTTATAAATCAAATAATTGCACACCCCTAGACAATCTAATCTTTTTTTTTTTTAATTATGGATTTTTTTCTCCGATTAACACAATGTTTTGACTGATAAAACTTATAAAGGACTTGATGTCAGAAATTGTGTCAACACAAGATGGCATATAGTAAACATTTCACTTAGTTCATACTCTTTCATCCAATGAAATTGTAATATGGGGATCTACTCCCACTGGTAATTTATGACTAAAGCATCTACAGTTGATAAGACAATGGCATTGATACAAGGGTAACAGAAACTATAATAGTCCTCTCTAAAACCAGATATGAGACCTAACTTTGGGGGAAAAACGACATCTAGATTCAATGTCACATTTCTATGTTTGACGGAGAAAGTCTTGTTACCTTATTTTGTCACTGTCACACAACTATGACATCTGTAAAATATTGGTCATTCCTAAGGGTTCAAAACCAGATAAGTCGATCAAGTCTTCTTTTTCTGCATGTTGAAATAAAAACACGACGAACGCATTATTGTGTAAATATGAAAAACACAAAAACACACACACGCACGCACGCACAAAGTCACACTCACACACACACACACACAATACACGACACACACACACACACACACACACAGCACACACACACACACACCACGCACACCACCACCACCACGCACAGCACACACACACACACACACACACACATACACACACATACACCCTAGAATATATATCACCAGATGATGCCACACATCTGCATGATTTCATAATACAATTTGACTGTTATCTGCCAAAGTTAAAAAATACCTGAACTGTCAGTAACCCACCCGACCAGTGCACGCAATATTTCCACAGCACACACAGAGAGAAGGGCATGTCTAGACAGGCAGGGTATAATATATATATATATATATATATATATATATATATATATATATATATATATATATATATATATAAATATATATACATATACACACATACATACATACATACATACATACATACATACATACATACATACATACATACATACATACACATATGCGCTCGCGCGTGTGCACACGTGTGTGTGTGTGTGTGTGTGTGTGTGTGTGTGTGTGTGTGTGTGTGTGTGTGTGTGTGTGTGTGTGTGTGTGTGTGTGTGTGAAAGACGAAAATGACAGGATGCCAAAGACTCTATTGATGACATTTGGCTTATGATGAGACAACACGCCATCATTGTCACGAGCTTGGGATCCGTTTTTACTTTTTTAGAGCACCACCCTTCCACCTTACCCCCAACGCATGTGGAAAACTGTAGTCTATGTTTGTCCACATCTTTTGAGATTTTTTCTGCTTTTTGTCAAACGTTTTGGGTTTTTTTTTCTTGTCGTTTAGTTTCCTATTTTTTCTTGATTCATTTCGTTTGTCTTCTTACTCTTTTCTCTTCAGCAAGCCATTAGTAAGTAAATAAGAAGTAAATACGTAGAATGATAAATAGATGGATGAGCAAATTATGACTCAATGAAATGGCCAACCAAGTAATGAAAACATGTCCATCTTAGAGACACGGGAAGACCAGCAGTCCTGATACATTTACACGGGGAATCATATAAACAGTATTATAATAATAAAAGGCCTCTTTTTATTGTTCAATCCTGCAAGATTCTTTAGTAGTGAGAATTTTGTGTTTTGGATTGTTTTTACCAACTTTTAAGGTAGCTGAAGTCAAACTTTGAGTATTTAAAGAAAAAAAAATGTGCATAATTATCATAGTTGAAAGGTGAAACAAAAAAAACGTACCATGTTATGAGAAACGCAAAACAAAGAAGATATAAGCAAAGAAATCATACAGAAAATAAGAACCAAGAGAGAGAGAGAGACAAGACAAGACAGGACAAGACAAATTCTTTTATTCGAGGATGATAGATAAGCACTCATGTGCTTTTTTACATCCAGTCCCCGCCCTTTTCAGGGATAACATCAAGATAAAAAGATACTAAACAGTAAAAACTATATGCAGTACCAAAGAACATAAAGGAATAAGAACATTATATATAATAAGGTAATGAAATGCACTCATTCAGAAGACGAAAATCAGAAGTCACAATAAAATGATTTCGATTATAGAAGAAAAGAGAAGCGTTAATAGATAAAGAGCAAACAAAGGAACATGATGAAATAAACAGCTTAGCAACCAAGAAAAGCTCACCCAAAAATATTTAGCTACAACATTGTTACAACTCATAACAACAAAATGAACTCAAAAGGAACTAAAGATAATACAATGATTATAATGATAACAATAAGAATAATATCAACAATAGTAATAATAGTATGATAATAATACACATAAAACTCACTCCTACACGTAGGTTACCACACACACACACACACACACACACACACACACACACACACACACACACACACACACACACATACATACATACATACATACATACATACATACATACATACATACATACATACATATACGCAACTCACTCACGCATGCACGCTCGCACGCAAATGCACATACAAATATCACACACACACACACACACACACACACACACACACACACACACACACAACACACACACACACACACACACACACACACACTCACACAAATGCACACACACACACACACACACTTACTCACACTTATATTTATAAGCACATATCCGCAGGCGCACATGTACTTGAGGTGGTGGGTTTTGTTTTTTTTTGTTTAAAAAAAAAATTTAGTCATAAAAAAAGAATGATAAAAGTCAAACAATCATATCAGGTGACAATATTATCCTTTCTTTTACATTCATACTTCATATAAAAAAGAAGAAACAAAAGCAAACACCAAAGTTAAAACAAACAAAAAACAAGAACAAAACATCAAAAACTTGAGGTACAACCTATCAACAACGACAAAAAAGTCATGCAAATCGTAATATTTTAGTACAAGGGGAGATGACAAATAAAAACAATTATCCACACACACACACATCCACACCTCCCACACACACACCCAAACACACCCTCAGAGAGAGAGGGAGAGAGAGAGAGAGAGAGAGAGAGAGAGAGAGAGAGAGAGAGAGAGAGAGAGAGAGAGAGAGAGAGAGAGAGAGAGAGAGAGAGAGAGAGAAGAAAACGGAACAGCCGCCCTCTTATTCACGTAACACAGTGTATAAAACAAAAAAGGAAATTAAAGAAATTAAGGGTGGGGAAAAGACTTCATTTATCAATCCATGCGATTCAAGTTTAATTTCACACTTGAAGTTAAATTTCACATGTCATGTGCTTTTAACTGATATTTTTAGCCCGAAGGTTTCTGAAAAATCATTACCTTGCAGAGAAAAGGACGATTGTTGTTGCATGTAGTCTGTGTTAAGAGTGTGACCAGTTTTGTTTCTGGCCAGAAAAAATCATGGTTTGCCTGTTTTTGTAAACATGTTCTGAGTAAGCGCACCTGTAAGCATACACACACACCTATTTTCTGTCTGTCTGTCTGCCTCTCTGTTTTTCTGTCTGTCTGTCTGTCTGTCTGTCTGCCTCTATCTCTTTCTGTTTCTCTCTCTGTATACATACATGAATGTGTATATATCATACCATATAAAATGTATGTATATATACACATAACATACTTTTCTTTTTTCTGCTCCTCAAGATAATTACAAGCACACACACACACACACACACACACACACACACACACACACACACACACACACACACACACACACACACACACACACACCAACAGCATCAACCAAACATATTCACATTCATCATCTGCATGATTTAACGAAGGCCAGCTGCCTGTCAAGTTGAAGGTTTCTGAGGAGTTTCTCAACCACCCACTGATGCAGTAGGCCATGATATGGGGCTGATTCACGCACGCAATATTTCCAGATCCTAAAAACGATGTCTAGACAGTGTATATTCCTAATACACACCCTGACAGGCCATTCATACTGTGGGTGGTGACATTCGGCTCATGAAGCCACTGCACGCGATCCTATTTCACGAAGTTGGGGTCTGTTTTTATTTGGGGCACCCTCTGCCTGCCCACTGATGTACAGGCTGAGAAATCTAGTGTGTATGATATCCTTCACATACTTTAAAGTTTATGTTGAAATAAAATTCTCATTTTGTTCTACTTTTGTATCTCTATAATCGCTTTTTTGTGTCATCATTATTCTTTTTGTTCACTCTTGCTTTTTTTGCTTTTTTTTACAAAAATCTTTTCTATATGCAAATCTTGGATTGATGTCGAAAGATTTACAGTTGTTGAATGCAGATTGTTTAAACGATTCTCAGGGCCATTTTATATACTGGTTTTCAGATTTTATGTAACAAAATAGTGCGGAAACAGCAACAATAATAACAACACACACATGCACACGCACTCAAGCACACACACACATACACACGCATACACACGCACGTACGTACGCACGCACGCACGCACGCACGCACACACATGTATGAATGAATGCATGAAAAAGTGTATGAAATGATAAGCGAATAAATGAATGAAAGTACAAGTGAAAAAACAAATGATTATCGACAGAATGGGTGACTCTTGACCTAAACTAACTTATCAATAATGTAATAAAAGCACACAAAGATTGAAAATAACTTAAGTGGGAAATATAGGGATTCATAGGCAGGAGATAAAACAAGGGAAAAAAACATTCGAAAGAATGCATAAAAATAAAGCACAAAAAACTGAGAAAGAAAGCAAGTAAGACAGATGGAAAAAAGCAAAACACGAAACAAACAACCCCCCCCCAAAAAAAAAAAAAAAAAAAAAAACGAAGAAAGAGAGAAAGAAACCCTTGTCCTATCATTCAAGTGACAAAATAACCAGCTTTTCAAGAATGCACACCGATTTCTTTGTTCACCCAATAGGATAAAGGTCTTATTTCACACTCAAAGTTCAATTTCACACGTCATGTGCCTTAAACTCAATTTTCTGCCGGATAGATAGCTGCTAGGAAAGTGCCTCGCAGAGACAAGGGGGATTGCTGTGTCGTGCAGCCTGGGTCACAATAAGATCGCGGTGGCTTTAGTCGGAGACGTGTCTGTTGAACGCTCATGTGCGAAGAAACACGCTTTCACACACATACGTACACGTACGCTTGCATGTACACAAATATGCACCAACGCATGCACGCACAGACATGCACGCATGTGCACACACACGCTAGCACGCACGCACACACACACACACACACACACACACACACACACACACACACACACACACACACACACACACACACACACACACACACATGGAAAGATACAAACGCATTATGAACACACTATAAACACACGCATGAACACACACACAGACACACTCGCATGCACACTCCACTCCCGCCTCGCACCCCATCCCCTCTTGCCGTCCACTCACTCTCTGTCTCTGTCAGTTTTCCAGAGGTGCAAGGAAATGACAGTTAAGTCATTCTTGAAAATTTTTTATACTAAAATCCAACCAATATTGTTATATTCAGCTGAAATTTGGGGGCTGCATAGATTAGAACATATAGAAAAAGTACATTTAATTGCTTGTAAAAGGTTTTTAGGTGTGCCTGCCAGGACACCAAATAAGATGGTTTATGGAGATCTTGGCAGGTACCCACTGTATGTAAATACATATGTTGCATGTATAAGATTTTGGTTTAAACTACTACACATGAATTCTGAAAGATTACCATATAAAGCTTATCATATGTTGTTAGAATTAGATAAAAAAGGTAAACAATGTTGGGTCTCTAAAATCAGGGAAATATTATGTATTACTGGGTATATAATTGTTTGGTTAAACCAAGGTGTAGGAGACATAAAAATGTTTTTGCGTGCCTTTAAACAAAGACTTGTAGATTGGTTTGCTCAGGAATGGGCAGGCACCATTAGAGACCGTGAGCGATATGATGGTTATAGAAACTTTAAAACTATTTTTGAAAAAGAAAAGTATATAACCGAAATGGATACATATTGTTTTCGAGTTGCAGTTACGCAAGTTCGATTTAATGGTCTACCATTGAACAATAATACACAGCGGTATAATAGTTTAAACGAAGTTAAGCAATGCCCTGTTTGTAAAGATCAAATAGAAAATGAAGAACACTTTATATTGAATTGCCCTATCTATGAAGACTTAAGAACTAAGTTTCTTAAAGATTCCAAAGGACTTCCTTTCTATGTACTACTCAAAGCCACTGTACCTACTGATAGATACAATTTATCACGTTTTATCTTTCATGCCACCAATAGAAGAAATAGGATAACTTTCTAGAAATTGATATTTGTATTGATGAATAATACGTCTACAACAGTGTCGTTTACGATTTATGTGAATTGTTCCGTAATTAACGGTTAAGAAATGGCTTATATAACTTTCTTGCTTTATTATTACTCATACAATATTTCTTATACATATACGTTGATGGTAATATGTTTATAACACCTATGTCATATGCACACACTCTATGCCCACCACTCTTTTGTATTGTGGCCTAAGGCCGATGTACATTAAACAATTTCAGTGTTCAGTGTTCAGTGTTCAGTGTTCTCTCTCTCACTCACTCACTCACTCACTCACTCACTCACTCGCGCGCGCTCGCGTGCAACACACACACACACACACACACACACACACACACACACACACACACACTCATACACACACAAACACAATCTCTCTCTCTCTCTCTCTCTCTCTCTCTCTCTCTCTCTCTCTCTCTCTCTCTCTCTCTCTCTCTCTCTCTCTCTCTTCTTTTTCCCTGTCCCCCTCCTCCAACCTCCCCGCCACACACACATGTAAAAAAAGTGAATATATAAGCCGTTAGCGAATTTTGACTTGAGTAATGATTTATGACAGAGTTATCATGAGAGAGACAGAGACAGAGAGACAGAGAGAGACATAGAGAGACAGGGAGACAGACAGACAGACAGACAGTCAGACACACAGACAGACACAGACACAGAGAGCGACTAGGGGTGGGGGTTGGGGGAGCTACAATAAGTAAGAGAGAGATGGAAAGAGAAATAAAGGGAGAGAAAAAGTGAGTTAGTGTGTGTGTGTGTGTGTGTGTGTGTGTGTGTGTGTGTGTGTGTGTGTGTGTGTGTGTGTGTGTGTGTGTGTGTGTGTGTGTGTGTGTGTCTGTCTGTCTGTCTGTCTGTCTGTCTGTCTGTGTGTCTGTGTGTCTGTGTCTGTTGTGTGTGTGCGCACTTGTGTGTATGTGCTTGTGTGCGCGTGTGTGTGTGCGCGTGTGTGTTTTTTTTGTGTGTGTGTATGTGTGTGTGTGTATATGTGTGTGTGCTTTTCCTATTATTGTTTCCTTAGTTTTTCGGCAGTTTTATTGTTGTATTGAACTATATAAAGTAAGCTCAATTTAAAAAAAAGATAATTACATTCTAATAAAGCTAATTGTTTGGCATTAAGGAACCCGTATCTGCCTGTTCATAGCTAACCAGTTGATCCAACTGTTACCTATTTTTGTTTGTAGTCTCTCTTTTTTAGGAAAAGGAAGCCATACAAATGTCAAATACCATTGTCTTTGACATTCTTTTCTATTGGAATCAAATCTGTTTGATTGAAACATTTGTCAAAGCCATACTCTGGTTTAGTTTCTATTTCCCTTGATACTTTCTGTTGCTGCAATGTTTGATACATAAGAATAAAATAAAAATAATATAATAAAAAAACACGCGCACGCACACACACACACACACACACACACACACAACACACACACACACCACCACACACACAGCACACACAGACACACACACACACACACACAGCAACACAACAACACACACACCACACACACAAGACACACACACACACACACACACACACCACACACACACACACACACACACCCTGACCATCGCTTGGGCAAGCGGTTTGCAGCTGTTCAGTTTTTGTGCTAAGCGAATGCGACTGCAGCTAGCTGAATGTGCCGGCAAAATGGAAAGAGGTCAGCGTGGGTTGGTGACCCACTAGGAGGGGAAAAGGCTCTGCGAAAAAAACACCCAGCAAAAATACTATGCGACCCAGGATTCAGTTTCTGGATGAGCATTTCACAACATTCAAATAAAATGCCTGCATTGAGAAACACCAGCCATGTCGATAAAATCAGATTACTGGTTTTACTTGTTTTGAAACTTGTTTTTCTAGTAAATGCTGCTTGTACTTACAGCCATTTAGTTCTGTTTTTTGTCGAGACCAGTCATAGAACCCGTGAGTTCTTTCAGGGATGACAGAGGTAAAGGGTTTAGAACTTTAAAACTCCAGGAAGTTTAACAGTCTGGGAGAAAAAAAAAAAAAAAAACTTGAGACTTTTCAAGAAACTGAAACGTGTGTTGCGCTTGAAAGAGAAACACGTCCTTTTACTTAAAACATGGTAGACAGTTTTATGGGATCACTGTTGTAGGATCAATGTCATGTGTGTGTGTGTGTGTGTGTGTGTGTGTGTGTGTGTGTGTGTAGTGGTGCGTGGTGTGAGTGGCACTGCGTGCATGTTCGTGTTTGCAGGTACTTACTTTTAACCAAAGCTCAAAGTAGACTGCTTCTTGTGAAACGGTTCGATATTTTGGCGTGGGAAAGCAAAGAAAAAGAGTAGGCAAAGTTTAACAGAAAAAAGATAGAGGGAATGACATCAGATGAAGTGTCTATCGTCACAAAACATGGGCTATAATGTGGACTTCAGCTGCATGTCTTGCCAGCATCAAGTTCTTTTGAGATTCAAGTCAAGTCAAGTGAAGTCAAAACACTTTAATCATCCCTGAAGGGCAATTACAATACAATTCAAACCTGCTTACATCACCAAGTCAGAGTGAGGCTATCTTTGTATGGACAAAAAAAACGGTCGCATACGTAAAATCTCAACATTGGTGAAACTCAGATCTGCAGAGCTCTCGCCGAGGAACGAATAGAAAAAGACCTGCTTTCTTTGCAGACCCAAGCACTTCTGTTCCTGCGTGGCAAACACATTAACTCCATTTTCCAAAGCTCCAAGAAATTCCCATATGTTCTCCTGATTGCATCGTTCAAACTAAACAAAACGTTTGCCAGGAAGTTCACTTAAGCTCAGGGAGCTTAAAAAGTTGTACAGTTTGCAGAATGTCTTTGGGATATAGGCAAAAGAAAAAATAGGATTTTTCCTGAGTCTTTTGAAAACAGAGCTGTTTAGCCCTAGATCTTGATTTTGCAGAATGTATTTTGGGATAGAAGCAGAAGAATAGGACTTTCTTTTAAAACTTTGGAAAATGGAGCTAGGTCTGTTTTGTCACGGGGGGTTAGAATTGAGAAAGAAATATAATGACGCAACTGCGACATGACGCTTAGTTATTGACGTAACTTGTAATGAAGTAAGCAACCTGAGAACACATATTCAAACTGAGCATTTCCCAGCCGCCAGATTCAAGCAACATATAAAGTAAATTAGTAGTTTTAAACGGATTTGACGATTTTTAAATGAATTAGAATACTTTGTTGTTGTTCTTCATATTCTTCGTATATAGTTGCTATTGTCATCCTCCTCCGACTTACGTTGTTGTATTAGGCTTGTAGCTATATAGGTAGAGAAACAGTGACGCAGTAGCTCTAGTAGTAGTAGAGTAGTAGTAGTAGTAGTAGTAGTAGTAGTAGTAGTAGTAGTAGTAGGTAGTAGCAATATAGCAGTAGTAGTAGTTAGGAATATGATAAGTGGTCTCGATTGAATAGATTAATTATAAAATATGAATGCTTGGAAGCTGCGACTGAAGACAGCTATAAGCCTGTATGACCGTTTCAGTTTGTTACGATAGAAAATAGCGATTAAAAGTATGTCTGAAATTAATTTTGAATATCAGCAGTTTACTTTGATTTCAACCGAACTCGTTCAATGCATTCAACTGAGTTGTTTCGGTTATCTCCACACTTTTTGGAAAAAAAGAAATAAGACACGTAGTAATTAATTGTAGTTACATGTAGAATGGATGGTTTGATCGTATAGACTGGGATGCACCTAAGTCGAGGCAAATCTTACTTGCACAAATGTTTAACAGTGATGTTTTGCTCTGACACACTACACAAGCACACTACATAAAACTACCAGGGAAAAGTGAACATGGCACTGGTGCTCTCTTCTTTGCTGACCTAGCGCTAGTGCACTGCTCAGATACACACGTACACTACAAACCACCACCACCTACTACCACCACTAGCACCATTGCAATGTTCTCATCACACATCATCATCATCATCATCATCATCATCATCATCGTCATCATTTTTACATGCTGTTAAATTTGTCAACATCATCAATATCTAAAGCGCTAGTTTGCATTGTATCCTAGCTTATCAATTTATCAACTTTATCATTAACATCTAAAATGACATATTACGTCACTTGTATCCATCAAAAGACACAACTGCTCTACAACTGTTGCTCTCTTGAGAGTTCTGTTTTCCCGGCCAATGATGAAGCCTGTTAGTCTTCAAAGGAAAAGTCGATCACATTTGCCATATAAAGAAATGGGGCAAACGTTGTTTTCGGGTTAACGCTTTGCTGCCCAGGGCGATTTGGGTTGAGACAACACGTTCAGCCGTAATGGGTTCTCCGTCCCCCTTCGTCATTCACCTAAAAGATATCATTAGAGCAATTGTTGTCTTTTTATATTTGAGGTAGAACAGTCAGACAAATGAATGTGTGAACTATCAGCATAAGATAACCATGAGTTAATGGTATTGTTGTTTTTTTTAATTGGTTACATTTGTAACAATATCTAGTTCTTTTATTTCACAGTAGTCTGCTCGGATTGAAACCCAAAACAACTCACAGATTATATGACTTGTCTGGAAGGAAACAGCTGAATGATTGAAGAAACGTGCAGCAGTTGCAAACAATACATTAAAACCAAGTACAAACGGTAATCGGAATTTGTTCAAAATAGTGGTAGTTACAACACGATTGGTGAAATAGTTAACAAGGAAGCATTCAGCCTATGTGCTCATCTAGTCCTTATTGCTTTTGTGAACAGCCGCGAGGTTGGTATTATTATCATTACTGAAGCTAGTTGAATGCTCCTACAAGATTGAAAAGGTTAAGAGCGTTGGGTAATCTCTTTTCTAAAGGTGTATACACTAAATTCCTCAACTAAGCAGAGAAAAAACCTGTATGACACAATCCTTTAGGTTCTTGACATTTCATGTTGGGTAAAAAAAAAAAAATCACCAACAACCCCAAGCCAAGCTATATGGAGAAAAGCCAGTCATTTTAAACACATTGATATTTCACTTTTTTCCCAGACGACGTTGTTAGATATCTTAAGGTATCAGGAGGTGTTGGTTTTGAATGTGAAGTGAAAGTTACTGGAGCAACTGAAACTAAATGAGGTGACAGCCCTGATATGGCTTTCGTGGTCATGTATGGCGGTAACAGTATGGAATGGAATGGAACAACATCGTGAGCGAATGCTGCAAGTTCTTTTAGCTATTAGTCCTTTTTTTCTCTCCAAGGAAAGTCATAAATAGGTGATTCCTTTCGAGGATAACTGGGGTGCTACTCTGATATCTAAGAACAGAAGCTGTGTAAGTGTGAAAGTTGAATCTATAAAGAAACTAAAACGTGTGCTGTTCTTTACACGTATTTTTACTTAAGCATAGGTCAACATTTTATGGATCTGTTTGTATCGATGTCAAAGGGGCGCCACGCACACGCGCGTGCGCGCGTGTCTCCTAATATCTGTATGTGTGTGTGTGTGTGTGCGCGCGCGCGTGCGCGCAAGTATGTGTGTGTATGTGCACACGCGAGTGTGTGTGTGTGTGTGTGTGTGTGTGTGTGTGTGTGTGTGTGTGTGTGTGTGTGTGTGTGTGAGTGTGTTTGCACTGATACAAGAATCAATACAAAGAAGAAAGTAAAGAAGAAAGCTCAAGTGGATACCCAAGCAGTGAGTCGAATCTGAAATCATCTGACTACGAGATCAATACTCTGACACTGAAGGTAATGTGCTAGGCTACTTGTTACCATTTAAAACAGCCAACCAATTATCCCCAGCCAGTACTTGGGAAGATAGTGTGTGTGTGTTGTGTGTGTGTGTGTGTGTGTGTGTGTGTGTGTGTGTGTGTGTGTGTGTGTGTGTGTGTGTGTGTGTGTGTGTGTGTGTGTGTGTGTGTGTGTGTGTGTGTGTTGGTACTTTGACTTTG
>CM060326.1:34093680-34101180 GCA_030674155.1 Stramonita haemastoma | reverse complement strand
GGAAAAGAAAACTTGGGGCTCACAATTCATAGATTGAGCTAATCAAACGAAGATTGCTTCCATGGTTTCTCCTTACATTCTGCCTGATGTTTCTGTTTGTGCTGTTGCTGTTGTCATGTTTTGTCTTGTTTGTTGGGGTAAGGAGAGGGGGGGGGAGGGGGTTGGTGAGTGGGTATATTTTGGTTAAGGACGAGTTTGGGTATTTTCGTTTTTGTTTTGTTTTTTCTTTTTTTACATGTCTGCTTTGAAACAATATCCAAGTTTCTGATGCCATAAATAAAACAAGGGACTGTATATAAACTGAAATGCGTCTATACGAAGAAGGGAGAGAGAGAGAGAGAGAGAGAGAGAGAGAGAGAGAGAGAGAGAGAGAGAGAGAGAGAGAGAGAGAGAGAGAGAGAGAGAGAGAGAGAACTCGAAAGGTTATTCATGAAAAGCCATTGCCCATACATGAAGGGTTGCCGAATAACGATAACGAAATTGTTTTAAGCTGACACACGATGCTACTCCAAGCCATGGAACCACAGCATGATTATAATGTACATCGGACACGAAACACTTTACTGTCCGGATATTTACGCATTCTGAGCCTTTCTTTCGTCCAGTCTTGTCACACTACACACCCTTAGGTCTAGCTAGCCAAGAAACCGTGTAGTAGTTCTCTAAGTGTCGCTAAGTCCCTTGAAGCACGAGATAGGTCTCCGTGTGTAGTTGTTCTGGATTCGCTTCCCATTCCGCAAACTGCGAGTTTGACACGTTCCTCTTTAACATGTTTTCTTGCTGTTTGACAAACAGTACACACATACGCTCAGTGTCTGGTTGGCATGCGTACTGGATCACAAGTCGTCTGACTCGCACGTCACAATATCTTCACCGCTGAATGATGTAGCACAGATTTTCTAAAGTATGTATTCTTGTCTGTCTCTTAGCCTTTTCTGTACGGTCTATCAGTTAGAGTAGCCACATACTGTTGACATTTCTGTGTCGAATGCACCACAATATTATCATCGTTCCCTCAGCTGCAAAACACACAACAGCACACATATCAGCACAGTCACAACAATCAGACATACAGGGAGTCTAAATCAACCGATGATGGCAACTTAACTGATGCTTTGTGTTGATGTCCTGTGTGTGTGTTGTTGGTAGGTCTTTTCCATGTGTATCACACATGCTGTATTCCCTGTTCACTCCACTGTCAGGCAGACTCGAGGCACTGAGGACACAGTCACTTCACACACGACACTTGCCTGCTTCTGTTATGCTTGAGAGAGAGAGAGAGAGAGAGAGAGAGAGAGAGAGAGAGAGAGAGAGAAGAGAGAGAGAGAGAGAGAGAGAGAGAGAGAGAGAGAGAGAGAGAGAGAAGAGAGAGAGAGAGAGAGAGAGAGAGAGAGAGAGAGAGAGAGAGAGAGATTTCATTGATTTGATTTATCTTTATATCGAGGATAATGGAATAAGCACTCTTGTGCTTTTTCACATCCAGTCCCGTGTGTATGCAGTTTTAAATGTCATCTGTCCCACGGCACACGATGGCCTACTCTGACGAAAAGCGGAACAGGGTTAACGTGTGCGCAAGATGTTCTGCGTGCGTCGCACACGGGCCTCGTTTAAAGTCTCACCGAAGGACTTTTGGGGAGAGTGGAGTGAGCACTGGTGTTTACTCCAGGAGCAAAATCTCCTCGACCGGACTCGAACCGGTCGTCAAATTGCCGGCACAATGTTCTGACTCTAGGCTATCCGCCCCCCCCCCCCCCCCCCCCCCCTAGGCGAGGAGAGAGAGAGAGAGAGAGAGGAGAGAGAGAGAGAGAGAGAGAGAGAGAGAGAGAGAGAGAGAGAGAGAGAGAGAGACAGACAGACAGACAGACAGACAGACAGACAGACAGACAGACAGACAGACGACGAGACAGACAGACAGACATAGAGGCAGTAAGGGGGGTGGTTAGAGTAAAAATTGTCATTGCAGCATTGAGACAATTGGAATTTCAGAAGTTTATGCAAGAATAAGAAGATTGAGAGGATAAAACCCCCCACGGTACAAGCAAACGCGCACACACTAATACATATGTACACACAGATACATACATACATACGCACATATATGCAAACGTGCACGTGTATGCACACACATAGGAACACACTCATACACACGCTTAGACTCAGACAGACGCAGCCAGGTACACACACACAAACACACACACATACACACACCTACATACAGGTTTTCACACGTACACAAACACACGCACATACACACACACACGTTCACTCATAAACAGTCGCACACAAACACAATCTCACTCACACACACACACACACACACAACACACACACACACACACACACACACACACACACACACACACACACACACACACACACACACACAACACATATATATATATATATATATATATATATATATATGTATATATTATATCATATACTAACACACACTCAGTCGCACACAAACACAGCTTGACACACACACATACTCACACACACATACACACACACTCAGTCGCACACACACACACTTACACACACACACACACACACACACACACACCACACACACACACACACACACACACACACACACACACACACACACACACACACACACACACACACACACACAAACACCCCTACATAAACGCGCGCGCGCGCACGCGCGTAAACATGACATGCAAACACTGAAAAAGCAGAGATAGAGGAAGATGCAAACAGAAACACACAGTAGCAAAATAATACAGAATCACCAGCACAATGGAGAGAAGAGGCACTCCTTTCCACAAGAGGGTTTTCCGAGAGAATGAAAATACGAGGATGAAAATAGGACGAACAAAACTCAGAATATAAGAATGCCATTTAAGACCCGGATTTCCCTCTAATGTTTCCAATTATCTGCCAAATAAGGTAACATCCCTGTCTGGCTTTGTGATGCTGTATGTGTTAGAAAGTTTTCCCTCAGAGGTATACCTTGCAGCCATGTAGTCATTGTTGATATATTTTACTTAAAAAACGAATCGGTGCGTGGTGCTATGGTTGCAGCTTTGCAACAACAAAAAAAGAACAAAGCTGAAAAACAGGCCATGAAGAATGATAGATGGAGCCAATAAAGGGGAGATGCTTCTAGAGAGAAGGGTCAGGTGCCGCCAGGTTTGGATGTGAAATGAATAGTCAGTAAAACTTTAGAATAATCAGACATAGTTATAAATAAATTTATATTGCAAGTAAAACATTTGCTTGTATGTATGCGAGCGCGCGCGCACGCACACCACCACACACACACACATCACACACACACACACACACACCACACACACACACACACACACACACAACCACACGCCGTACGCACATACACAAGCACACATGGTCTAGTGGTAACGCAACTGCCTAAAAACAGTAAAATCCGGGTTCGAATTTTCTTTCTGGTTCGAATCCCAGTTTATTGCCGAGGCTTTTGCCCCACCCACTAAACGGAATGGTGATCTGAGTGCTAGTGTTATGTGTGAGACGATAAATCAAGGTCCATGTGTAGCATGCATTTAGCGCATGTAAAAGAAGTCATGATTGCAAGAGTATTCGTTGAAAAGCTGTAGAAAAAGTCATTCTGATAGAAATACATATACACTCACATGAAAAAAGACACAAAAAAGAATATAATAGGTAATGCTAGCGCTGCTTTTGTGGCGACGCGCTGTGCCCAGGGAGAGCAACCCAAATTTCAGGCATAGAATTGTACGGTGACTTAAAGGGGTGTACAATACACATATCTGCGTGTTTGCAGGCACCTGGCACTAAAGATAGGAAGAGGAGGTAAGGGCAGTGTAGAGAGAAAAACAGCCAAAATATGAAAAAAAGCTTTTAAAAAATCAGACCTTTCATGGGTTTGCACTCTAAAATAACAAGGTAAAAGATTAAAAAACACACCTAATAAAGCTAATAAAAGATGCCATCTAAAAGAAATCGATAACATTCTCGAATTTCTAGTTTTGAAATGAAAAAAGTAAAAGAAAGCGTCCCTATCTGGTTTTTGTTGCTAAATGTGCTCGTTTGTAGAATAATCGCGTGGTGAAACCAGACTACGCATCACAGATGTTTTCGAAACAATTTGCAGCAATCTAAATTGACAACAATGATAGAAAAGAAAGACAAAAAACAGAGCATAAAAATAAACGGTACAACTGCAAGATGACTTAGGCAAAAAAAAACAACAATTTACACAAAATATATTCCTTAAGGATACCATTAAGAGTCTAGGCAATAGTTAATAATATTTATGTATAGTCTAAGATCATACGCTCCTTGAGGGAATTTCTCTGTTTCTGGAGATAATAAAAGTATTGGTATTGCTCTGCCGGACTGTGTTCCATATTGCGTTCATCTTTATCAGTTCTTTGCTCATGACATTTTGTCCATTTCTCAGACTGGATGACTATGTCTTGTGCTGTTTGTTCGAAATCTTTTCACTGGCTAGACGTGTTTGCTGAACTAGTTACACCTTGCGTGCAACGTGTAAATAATTCTTTGATAGGATTAAAACTAAGGCAAACATGCTACTTTTTACCGGCTAGAACAAACGCACAGTTTTTGACACTTAGAAACTGTGTTCGGTTTTCTTTAATGCTGTTACATGCTTTTAGTATTGCCAGTGAATAGGGGTTATGTTGCTTTGTTTTGGCTGGTGCTTTTGTGTGTTTGTGTGTGGTGTGGTGTGTGTGTGTGTGTGTGGTGTGTGTGTGTGTGTGTGTGTGTGTGTGTGTGTGTTGTGTGTTGTGTGGTGTGGTGCGGTTGTGTGTGTGTGTGTGTGTGTGTGTGTGTGTGTGTATGTGTGGTGTGTGTGTGTGTTGTGTGTGCGTGCGGTGTGTGTTGTGTGTGTGTGTGTGTGTGTGTGTGTGTGTGTATGTGTGTGTGTGTGGTGCGTGCGTGTGTGTGGTGTGTGTGGTGTGTGTGTGTGTAAAGTCAAAATCAAATTTTGGTTTTAACTATGGCATTTTAGTAACCTAGCCTTTTTAAGTCTCAGTGTTTCTAGGTTTTGCCATTCATTCCTTTATCGTTGTTTTGAAAATATGATCCGTGTGTGTGTGTGTGTGTGTGTGTGTGTGTGTGTGTGTGTGTGTGTGTGTGTGGTGTGTGGTGTGTGTGTGTGCTTGTGTGCTTGTGTGATTGTGTGCTTGTGTGTGTATGTGTATGTGTGCGCGCGCGCGTGCGTGTGCCTGCATGCGTGCGTGCGTGCGCGTGCGCGTTTGTGTGTATGTTTTACAGATGATGTGTGTGCACTTGCCATTTGTGTGTTTCTGTTTTGTAATGGTTGTTGCCGTTTTTAACTGCCAGCAGCGTAGGCGTCTCTTGCGCAAGACAGCCATCGTTGAGGCAGCTAGAGGCAAGGATGATGATGCAAGGTGGACAATGAACTGGGGAAAAAAGAGTTGATGTGGATAGCCGCGTGGAAAGACATAGCCACTGTCACTGCTATTTTTATTGGCAGTCAGTTGCTAAGCCGTGTAACCCATTGTGTCGTTTATTTGTTGGACACTATGTAAGCATTCTTTCGGGATTTCTTTTGAACAAACTTTTTTTTTAGTTGAATACAGAAACAGCTTTGCTACTTTATGTGCCTTCAACATTTTAAAATTCAATTTTGTCTAGTTTGTTCCTTCGCTCTTGTATTGATTTTGTTATGTCATAAACAGTAATTTTGCAATAATGATAATAATGATAATGATTCTAATGATAATGGTTATACAGAATTCTATACTACTACTACTACTACTACTACTACTACTACTACTACTACTACTACTACTACTACTACTACTACTACTACTACTACTACAACTACTGCTGCTGCTGCTGCTGCTGCTGCTGCTGCTACTACTACTACTACTACTACTACTACTACTACTACTACTACTTATGATGATAATGATAATACCAATAATACTAATGATACTAATAATAATGGCAAAACCACTCAACGATCATTTGGCGGTGCTGGCAAATTAAAGGGGGGGAGGGGGGGAGGGCGGAGTTACGATTTCAAGTTCAAGTGCAGACCTGCCAGTGCTTAGTTGTCTTCATGTGGTGTACACACATGCAGAAGATGAAATATGCATTTAAAGATCTCGTCATCCATGTCAGGGTGTGTGAGGTTACAGTAACACGAACATACCAAACATACATTCTCGTAGTCGGAATGCGGCTGCCTTTGTGGTGAATCACCATTGGTAAACCTCGGAGGTCTAGTGGAGGAATGACACCCCTCCCGCCCAACAAGAAAACAACACGCAAAAAAACATAAAACATAGCAAAAAACAAACAAGACGAAGAAAACAAAATCAGTAGTTGACAAAGCTTTTGGTGTGGGCCAGGTTTTCTTTTTTATATATAAACTTTCGATCCGTGTTTGCTATCATATTGTTCGTGTCCTCTGTGTCTACTGGTTTGTTCCCGTGTGCCTCCTATCGTTCTATTTTGGTCCAGTAAATCCAGGATTTCAGAATGAATTATCAATGACACAGCATTCAACTATTTTGCAAAAAGCTTAGCTATAGCTTTTAAAGAAATGAAAAAAGCTCGTGTCAAGACGCGTTTTCTGGTTTTTGTTGTGATATCTGAAATATGATGCAGAGACAGAGAGCTGTCGTTTATGTTACAGAAACACAGTAGTTGTTTTGTTTCACTTGCTGCATCATAATGTCAGCTTGAGCGGGTCCATTTTATGCTTCCGGTAAAATAAGACACCATTTGCGACATACTTTTCAGTTTTTTTTTTCTTTTTATGAGTGTGATCTTAATCATTTCAAATCCTTCTCATAAGAACACAGTTTTTTTTGTTCTTTTTATGAGCGTGTTTATACTCACTTTTAAATATGTCATATCACAACATATTGTTTGCCTTTTTGTGAGTGTGTTCCTACTCAGGTCTAAGTCTTCATAACTATAAGAACTTTTTTGGTTGAATCTTACTCATTTGTATATCCTTCAGACATTTTTTTTCTTTCTTTTGAGTGCAATCTTACTTACTTTCAAATTCATCATAATTGGTTCTTTCCAAGCTCTCATTGTACAAAAATAAAATGACAAAATTCTTTCATCGTGCACACTTTTAATGAGAGATCGCTAAGATTAAAGACAAATAGGAATCATTCAAGAAACTTTCTATAACTGGATTACTATTTTTCGTTCCCCTTTTGCTTTTCTTGTGTTTGATGAGAATGTTTGCTTGCGTAACCATTGAGATTTCTCTTGTAACACAACGATTTTTATCTTCTTCCAATTGTTTTTGTGGAATTCATACAGTTTAAAAAAAACACGTGTTAGTACCTTTTAAAGGATTATGACAATGAGCGATAAAAAACGCAATGAAATCTACAAACTGGGTTTGGTATGGACGACTGCTTATAATGAAAAAACTACCTCACACAGCAACAAAACTTCAGAAGTTTGCAATGTACGTTCATTAAAAAATGCGCGAATAGTTACGTAAACAAA
>CM060326.1:34081180-34086180 GCA_030674155.1 Stramonita haemastoma | reverse complement strand
TTTCCAAATTTGAGAAAAGTTTACAGATAACTTTACCGTAGGCAGCAAAATTTAAACATTGTGCAATCATTTTAAGTGTAATAATGTTAAACACTCAGAAACGCATTCATATGATGCAAAAAACGTGATGTTTGATACATGCTGCTGTTGCTATAACTTATTTGCTTACCCACCCCCCTAAAATTAGTAACCCAATCGTTCAAACGAAGTACAATTTTCAGTCAAAACAAAACTACTGGCAACAGGCAATCACCTTGGTTTTTTGTTGTTGTTGAATACATATTATCAGCTTTGTATTCATTAACAAAAACTACTCTTTTTCTCAATTTGACGACATTTAAGAGGTGCTTGTAATTATTTTTTTACCATTTTGCCAATGATTAAATTATTGGTTCACAAAATCACTTGTAACATCTCTTACAGATGTTCATAGATTCAGTTCCAATGTCGTGAAGATGGCAGTTCAACAAAATGTAAATATCCAACATCTTAGCATGAACTGTGCAGTGTGTCTTCCTAATTGGATAGTCCAGGACCTCCACCAACTCTGAATGTGTGCAGCTTTGCCCTCTACATTGCCCACATGCAACTGAAGACACGAGGCCATGCTTACAGCATGTACACCTTGCTGTTCGGCATTCAGTCAGACAATGACATCCTACAATATTTTTTTTTTTTAAACATCTTACAATATACAGAGGAGCTTCAGGGGTTACGTCAACATCTTTATAGTTGGAAACATCACTCCATGTTTTATTTCCCATCCCCAGTCCTGGGGTTTTAACTGGAAACTATGTGAATTTAAATGCAACCATTCATGGACCTGGAAATAGGTCCTCATAGAATGGAACTTTGCAGCTGAGGATGTTGGGGGCAGTTTGTTTGGGTGTAATGATAACAGAAGTAGCTGGTTTCTGCATGTATCGCACATATCAGAGCTTGTCCAAGGAATCTTTTTTCTTGCCACCATGCATCATTGCAGTGGTCTTTTCTCCTGCAGCTATCACTTGCTCTTTGCTGATGTTGGGTGTCATGAACACGCATGCATGCTCTCGATAAAATGAACATTCTAAGCTTTTTTTCCACAGGCAGGATCTTTTCGTCTGAAAACAACTTCTCTGGCTTTTCTCTAATGCTGTACCTACAATGAGGCAGTTAGCATCACCACAATTATACAGTGTTGAATCCAGACTTTGTCAATCCTTCACCGAGCAGTTGAATGAAGTGCAGTCTGTTGGCTGGATTTGCTATAAAGCACTTTCTGGACTCAGTCAGCACCATGCTACCAGCAAAATAATGACAAGTCCTGTGATCCCACCATTTCTTCTCAGATGAGCTGCATCTTTGGTTAGCAGTCCACTGCAATCAATCGCCATCAAATACAACAATATCCCTGTTGTAGATGCAGTTCATGAAGTTGCTATACATCTGCACCAGCTGGTTGTATATTGTTCCTCAAGGCCAGACAAGTCGATACAAAAGGGGACCACCACTAATGACCAAAGCAGTATGATCTGCAAGTTGAACACCCAGCTGTTTTGTGGCTGACCAGATATGACTGGCAAGTACTGCTTTGTTTGCTTGCCTGAGTAATTAATACTTATGTTAACTATAAACCAGGAACTAAACAGCTGATGCACTTTCGCAGCAAGCCCCGCCTTGCCTAATTGCTGATACTTTCTAATTCCCTTTAGATTTGTTGGTGACTTGCATCAAGATTTCAGAAACTGTAACTGGCAATGCTGTCTGCATCAGGACAGCTGTATTGCAGAAACCAGTGACTTGATGTCATTGTGAATGATTGTTACTGCTGCATTTGGTAAGACACATCTGTTCATCTTTAGCACTGGATTCTCTTTTCTCTTGGTAGAACTTCTAAAAAATACAGTCTGGAGTTGTTCTGAGTGATATGGTATCAATTATGTTATTGGAATGACCAAACGCAATTTCATCACCATAGTGTTTTAAGAGTTCAACTTTCATCTGTTGTGCACAGTATGCATCATTCTAACAAACATTTTCTATTTTATATGCTTGACTGCAAATTTCTGCTTTTCTGAGGAATGATTTGTCCTTAGGGCTCCTTAACTCTAGCATCAATAACTGTTTATTGGCGTACATGGCACGGCATTCCTTATGTACAGAGTTCCTCACACAGGCAACTTTGTTGTCTTTTAACTGACAACTGCAATGGTTGATCGTATTGCGCCTTTCAGGGTCACTGTACAAGGTGGCTTTTGTGGTGCTGGGGTCTTGCAGTTGATACAAATGTGTTCCATGATTTCTTGCAACAGACTAACATATTATTATGTAGGTGTCACTTATATTCACACACACACACACACATACACACACACACACACACACACACACACACCACACATACACACACACACACACACGCACGCACGCACGCACGCACACGCACACACAAGCAAACAAACAAACAACAGATACAAACAACACACACACAAACAACACACACACAAACACACACACACACACACACACACACACACACACACACACACACACACACACACACACACACACACACACACACACACAGAGGAATAGATCATAAGACCACTTCTTTTATTCTTTAAATTATTCTGTGGCTGTAGCTTGTTTTAGAAACTGTTATGTCTAGCCTTGTTATTTTGTTTTTCTTCACTATTTTTCTGTCTGAATCAAGCATATCATGCTGTCTTCTTTCGGTTATATTGTGAACAGTACATTTTCTCTGTTTCCTTTCCTTTTTATACTGTGTTATTTGTATCTAGATTAAGACTGTTTTGTTTTCCTATCCTTTATTAAGGTGTTTTTTATATCCATTTAAAAATATATTTTTGTGAGGGCAAAATGAAAACCGTTGTGAAAATTAGTTTTACTTTCAGTAAAGATGTTTTTGACTAGGCCTACACACACACACACACACACACACACACACACACACACACACACACACACACACACACACACACACACAACTTGCTTATCAAAATTATTATTTTAAACACAATTTCTTCCGATTTTACAAAACAAACTGTATAGTAACTTTACTACTGCGCGCGGATGTGTCTGCTTACACCTGTGCTGGCGCGTCTGCTACGGCTTTCGTTTTGTCTTCCTCCGCGGATTTCTCATACATGTTTTATTCATTACTTTCAATCTTCTGTGACTGTAGCAAGATTCACAAACAATATGGACTTTGGATCATCCATTTACAGCTATAAAGGTCAGCAAAGAAAGCTTATCTCTGATTAATTCGTCGAGGGGTCGGATACAGAAACAGCGAGTGACGCGAAAACAAGGCTGCGCGCGCGACCAAAACTCCAGCCCGCTCGCGAAATTCGACAGAAAGTAGTTCGACATAAAAAGTGTTGTTAATTAAAATCCCCTCACAACTTCTTAACACCAGTGTAACGTAATCGGGAAGGATCAATATACTAGTTTGTGTAGTCAAAAATTTTGAAGCACTTTTTTCTCTACCAAAAATAAAATTTTCTTGACTAATCCTTTATCTACCACTTTTCCCCTCCCTACCTACCCACCCCTCCTATCTTTCCCCCTCCTGTTCTATCCCCCCCCCCTCCTGTCGATTCTATCCCCTATCCTACCTATCCCCCTCCTGTTGTCTCTTCCCTCTTCTTACCTATTCCCCTCCTGTCCTCCTCCTACCTATCCCCCCCCTTCCCCCTCCCTGTCCTCTCCGCCTCCTGTCCTCCCCCTACCTATCCCCCTCCCCCCTGTCCTCCCCCTACCTATCCCCCTCCCTGTCCTCTCCCTCCTCCCCCTCCCCCTACCTATCCCCCTCCCCCTCCTGTCCTCTCCCCCTCCCATCTCCCCCCTTATATCTATCCCCCGTCCCCCTACTATCCCCCTCCCTGTCCCTCCGCCTCTTGTCTCCCCTACTATCCCCCTCCCTGTCCTCTCTGCCTCCTGTCCTCCCCCTACCTATCCCCCTCCCCTCCTGTCCTCCCCCTACCTATCTCCCCCCTATATCTACCCCCTCTCTACATACCCCCTCCTGTCCCCCGTCCTCCACGTATCCTACCCCCCCCCCCCTTACTGTCCTCCCCCCTCCTGTCGATTCTACTCCCCGCCTCACTACTTAACCCCTCCTGTTGTCTCTTTCCTCTCTTACCTATCCCCCTCCTACCTATCCCCCTCCCCCTCCTGTCCTCTCCCCCTACCTATCCCCCCTTATCTATCCCTCCTCCTACTATCCCCCTCCTGTCCTCCTACGTATCCCCTCCTGCCTCCTACGTATCCCCTCCTGTCCCCCACTATCCCCCCCCTGCCCCTACTATCCCCCTCCTGTCCCCCTCCCCTACGTATCCCCCTCCGTCCTCCTACTATCCCCCTCCTGTCCTCCCACGATCCCCCTCCTGTCCCCTACGTATCCCCTCCTCCTACTATCCCTCCTTCCTCCTACGTATCCCCTCCTGTCCTCCCACTATCCCCTCCTGTCCTCCCACGTATCCCCCTCCGTCCTACGTATCCCCCTATCCTCCATATCCCCCTCCTTCCTACCACGTATCCCCCTCCTGTCCCCCTCCTCCTACGTATCCCCTCCCGTCCTCCTACGTCCCCCTCCTCCACCTACGTATCCCCCTCCTGTCCCCCCCCCCTCCGATCCCTCTCCTCCTACGTCCCCCCTCCTCCTACTATCCCCCCTCCTTCACCCCTCCTCTACGTATCCCCCTCCCAACCCCCCCCCCTACTATCCCCCTCCTGTCCCGTCCTCCTACGTATCTCTCCTGTCCCCCTCCCCTCCATACCCCTACTGTCCCCCCTCCTCCTACCGTATCCTCATCCCCCCCCCCCCCCTACTTCCTATCCCCCCCCCCTACTTGTCCTATCCCCCTCCTTCGATTCTCTCTCCTCCTACTACCCCTCCGTTGTCTCTCTTCTCTTACCTATCCCCCTCCGTCCCCCCCTCCTGCCTCCACCTACCTATCCCCCTCCCCTCCTGTCCTCCCCTACCTATCCCTCCC
>CM060326.1:34063680-34073680 GCA_030674155.1 Stramonita haemastoma | reverse complement strand
CAAAACAAAAGAACTATTTTCAAAAGGTAGAGAAGGGACATTATGACTTGGACTTACTGGCCAGTCTGGTGAATGCTGGTGACTGTGAACCCGAGCAGTGTTGTGGAATCTTCTTCTCTTCTTATTAATCCCTTTGCTATGGCTAACCAACACTTCTGCAGAAAGTGTCTGAATCTGAATCTCTCTTATACCCTGACTACTATTTGGCCTGGGATTAATTGATTATGTTCTTAGTCTGCTTAATGTGTGTTTTGGGCCCACCACCTCCCCCTCCTACTGTCCCCTTTGTGAATGAGCTCCTAGCTCATGGTAATAAACCTTTGTCGTAGTCATAGGCAAAGTTACTGTCAATGTCAATGTCAATGTCATTCTATCTATCTATCTATCTATCTATCTATCTATCTATCTATCTATCTATCTATCTATCTATCTATCTATCTATCTATCTATCTATCTATCTATCTATTTATCTATCTATCTATATATCTCTCTCTATCTCTCTACCTCTCTATCTATCTCTCTATCTCTCTATCTTTGTATCTCTCTCTCTCTCTCTCTCTCTCTATCTATCTATCTATCTATCTATCTATCTATCTATCTATCTATCTATCTATCTATCTATCTATCTATCTATCTATCTAACTATCTATCTACCTACCTACCTACCCATCTTTTTATCAGTCTATCTATCTATCTATCTATCTATCTATCTATCTATCTATCTATCTATCTATCTATCTATCTATCTATCTATCTCTCTGTCTGTCTGTCTGTCTGTGTGTCTGTGTGTCTGTGTGTCTATCTATCTATCTATCTATCTATCTATCTATCTATCTATCTATCTATCTATCTATCTATCTATCTATCTGTCTGTCTGTCTGTCTGTCTGTCTATCTCTCTCTCTCTATCTCTCTCTCTCTCTCTATATATATATATAATTATATGTATATCTGTCTGTCCGTCTATCTCTCACAAACACACTCTCTCTCACTCTCTCTCTCTCACTCTCTCTCTCTCTTTCACACACACACACACACACACACACACACACACACACACACACACACACACACACACACACACACACACACACACACACACACACACACACACAACACTCTCTCCCACTCTCTCTTTCTCTCGCTCCCTCTGCTTGTATGTATATTTTGTATACACTATAAGCAATAGTGTTCTGAGATATATATAGATTTTTATTTATATATATATATCCATATATATAATATATATACATATAGCAATATTATATCAGAACATCCCTGCTGAAATAAGTTTACGTCACTGTGCGTTAGAGAGAAATCTTACCTCTGGAAGGAAATGATTAGTAGTGTAAACTTGTCAATGGTGCTTTCTGATGGAGATTGAACTGTTCGTGTTCACTTTAGTTTACATTACTTATCTCTGTCGTGCAATTCTATTATTTATTACAGAACAGTTTCTTGCAGCTGTGCAATAAAATGTTTGGGATGAACTGGTGCGTCTTGTGACAAGAAGGAACTATGTTCCGTTGTTTCTTGGCAGCTAAAACCAGAAATGTGAAACAGATGTAGAGAGAGATACTATTCATGGTAAAAGAAATAAAACGGGAAGAAAAAAAATAGTGGACCAAGAAACAAAGAAGGACAAGGCAAAGAAAAACTTGAAAGAAATAGGAAGGACAGATAGAGTAAAGCAGGAAGGGTACGATATGATCTCTCTCTCTCTCTCTCTCTCTCTCTCATCTCTCTCTCCTCTCTCTCTCTCTCTCTCTCTCTCTCTCTCTCTCTCTCTCTCTCTCTCTCTCTACTCTCTATCTCTCTCTCTCTCTCTCTCTCTCTCTCTCTCTCTCTCTCTCTCTCTCTCTCACTCTCTCTTTTATATATATATATATATATATATATATATATATATATATATATGTATGTATACACCCTAAGAAGGAAGGTGATAGGATGGTTAAGACGTTCGCCTGCTAATAAGTAAGCCGTAAGGTTCTGGTTCGATTCCCAGCCTCGTCCTTTCTTCCCAGTTTGACCAAAAAAATTGAACTGAATGTCAAAGTCATTTGAATGAGACTTTAAATTGAGGCCCTGTGTGCAAACGCACACAGAACATCTTGTGCACACGATAAAACCCCTCCCCACCTTTACGAAGAGCAGGTCATTGTGTGCCGGTAGGAGCGGGTGACAAAATATTAAAAACCAGCATGCACACAGGTGTCATTTTTTGACACCATCCCTGAGGATATATATATATATATATATATATATATATATATATATATATATATATATATATGTGTGTGTGTGTGTGTATGGTGTGTGTTGTGTGTGTGTGTGTGTGTGTGTGTGTGTGTGTGTGTGTGTGTGTGTGGAGACAGAGAGACAGAGACAGAGACAGAGAGAGCAAAGGAAAAAGATTATCCTGTAAAAAGGTGAAATCAAACAAACTAAGAATAAACTAAAAGCAGGACACTACAGAATAACCCCACACCCCTCCCCAACTTTACAAAGACCACATAAAAAGAAGAACAAGGAAACCCATGGTTATCCACACTGAGTCTTTGCTGCATTGCCTAACACCTCAGCAAGACAAAGTCAGAATAGACATGCATCTTCACGGACAGTCATTCATCTTCCCACGCTGCTGATTTGCACCCAGCCCTTGGGCCATAAAGCAGCGGCCACATCTTAGCTGGCGGTCAGAAGCACGGACGCAATTCCACACAAACTGCGTTACTGCTAAGGCCGGGTGGAATAAACGCTAACGTCTGATTTTTATTTTTCTTTCTTTTTCTGTCAGTAAAAATAGTTTAGAGATTAAAAATTCAAAGCTTTTTGCAGTGCATTGGGTGTATGCTTTATTCTGTATGATGTATTCAAACTGTGAAAGTTTCACTTTAACTGTTCGGGTTTTGTAATCATACATTTCGCAGTTCATATGTAAGGCATCATCCTTAGATTTCTTTGAAGTTTGTGGACTGACAGTAGATTATACACACCTGCATTGCTTGTCAGAATGTACAGCGAATGTTCCTAAATGGAAGCAGCATTTGATCAGCACAGTTTGTGTTTCTATCCCATGGGTGTGGTTTTCAGTATTGTCAGTATCAAAAGAGAAGACGCGACATACCCATGTCAGAGTATTGTTTCGCATAAAATGACTCCCCACAACATCATTATTATCATTGCTATTTTGCCATCATCATCATTATCATTGTCATCATCACAACCATTTCCATTATCATAAGTGTCATCACATTGTCATATTCATCATCATTCTTTTCACTATCTAAGATTTGTTTATGTAATAAAGGAAACGAATTTCAGTACTGGCAAGGTTATTTTTCTCCTCTGTTCCTTGGCAAAAGCTCTGAGGTTTACCAACGATTAGATTTTACGTTTGCAACCGCTTCTACCCACCATAAAGGTAGCCGCAATCCAGCTTCGTGGATTTAAGGTGATCTGCTACGGAGGGCGGAGGACCGGGAGGAGTGCAGGAAGCTGGTTGCAAAATCTTCTGTGGTGCCCCCACGGTCCGCGGGACTTCGGGACAGGTGAAGGAAAAGGATGAAGGAACTGAGGGATTGTATTGAAGCCATGGCGCGCCTACGGTCGGTCACCTATCTACTTTGGGAGCCACGCTCTATCCTGCTTATAACCTTAGCTTGGAGAAAAGTGGGTGCTCTGACCTCTGAGCTACGTCGTTCTGAAGCAAAACGAACGATAACGTATAGAGAAAAAGAAGAGAAAAACACACACATAAAAGAGAGTGGTGGGGGCAAGGAACTCTGAGCCTTTTCTGCGGTCATTAAGTGGAGAGAAGCTCTCCATGCTTGGGATTCCAAGGCAGCAGGTCTATTGATGCCGCTGTTTAGACACGGGGAGTCAGTGGCCTCTTGCACAGGCAACAGAGTCCTCTTCCATGCAGCGCTCAGTTTTATGTCTCCGTGTCCTGAAATCTCTTTATCCTTTGATCTTTCATTTGGTCTCTGCCTACTCTTTGTCTCCTTTTGTCTCTGCGTCATTTCTTTTTTATTTTTTATTTATCGCTGCCTCATTTTCTGTGACGTTCCTGTCCTGCTGTTCCCACACCGCTCATTTCAATCTGCCCACAACAGTCTTAGTATTACCCAGATTCGTTATGTCGCATCTTCAGGGTCATTATTCTAGCCCGCTTTTTATGTATATGTGCCTATCCGTCTTTCTGTGTTGTGTGTGTGTGTGTGTGTGTGTGTGTGTGGTGTGCTGCGTGCGTGCGTGTGTGCGTTTTGCGTGTCTGTGTGTGTGTATGTCTGTCTGTCTGTCTGTCATGTCTGTCTGTCTGTCTCTGTCTCTCTCTCTGGTATCTGTTTGTCTGTGTCTCTATCTCTGTCTACCTCTCTCTGTCTCTATCTCTGTCTTTGTTTTTGTTTATTTTCTGCTGTCTGTTATCTGTCTTTCTCTCTGTCGTGTGTCTGTCTCTGTCTGTCTGTCTGTCTCTCTTTCTCTGTCTCTCTCTGTCTCTGTCTCTCTTTCTGTTTCGCTCTCTGTCTCTGTCTGTCTGTCTGTCTGTCTTCTGTCTGTCTGTCTGTCTGTCTGTCTGTCTGTCTCTGTCTGTCTGTCTGTCTGTCTGTCTCTCTCTCTCTCCTCTCTCTCTCTCTCTCTCTCTCTCTCTTTTCTCTCTCTCTCTCTCTCTCTCTCTCTCTCTCTCTCTCTCTCTCTCTCTCTCTCTCTCTCTCTCTCTCTCTCTTCTCTCTCTCTTTCGTGTGTTGTTCCAGCTAGTTTTCAGTAAAACAACGAATATATGAGCAGAAAGAAAATGTGGAGTTTGGCTTTGGGAAGAGACCAAAATGCTGTGCTGTGCTGTCGATTAGATGCCTGTTTCATGCCATACTCTGCTGCCTATTGCTAAATAGAATGATGAGAAAGAGAGAGATGGGAGAGAGTGAGGGAGAGAGAGAGAGAGAGAGAGAGAGAGGGAGGGAGGAAGGAGGGAGGGACGGACGGACAGACGGACGGACTGACTGACTGACTGACTGACTGACTGACTGACTGACTGACAGAGGGAGAGGACACTTTAGAATTTAAAATATAAATAATATTGTTGAGAAGGGGATAGCTTAGTGGCTAGAACGTTGAACTTACTATGTTACGGCACGGGTTTGAACCACCCATTTCAAGGGATTTTTCCCCATAGGAGCTAGCACCAGTACTGGAGTCGTCATCATTACTGAGTTTGCTCCCTGGAAAGTCCTTCGGATTGAGACCATAAGCCGATATTCCAATGTGTAAAAGCGCGCAAATCACCTTGTGCACACTTTAAAACCCGTTTGTACTTTCGGAAGCTTAGGCTATTCCCTGTCGTTAAGAGAAAACGACAAGACTTGAGAACAAAAATCCATTCAAATTGGTATCAAAATGATTTAGACACCATCCCCTGTCGCGAATGCAGCCACCTTGATTGTAGGCAAAAAAGCAGTAACATAATAATTATTATTTACAAACCTCACCATTGTCAAACCTTAGGGCTGTAGCTGAGAACGGATAAATAGACGTAAAAAAGCTATTTTTACAAGCACAATGCAGGCATCCGAATATTGTTGATTAAGTTTGCTTCGCGAAATAATGTACATGATCTGCTTTGACATTATCATTTTTGTGTAATTAGATTTGTAGGCTAAACCAGAATGCTTTGCCAAAGATTTTATTTTATTTAGCTAATTGTGTTTGTTTGCTTTCTCGCTTGGGTTTGATTTATTTCTCATTGATTTTTCGTGTTTTGTTTTGTTTAAAGTATGTGTCTTTTGTGTTTTTTCACTTCTTCTGATCTCATTGTTTGTATTGCTAGTTTTTTCCTTGTCGGAGAGATCCTACAGTAATTATCATCATGATAAAGGTTTGTTTTGGGATAGATCCTGCAGTGATAATTATCATAAACA
Source organism: Stramonita haemastoma (assembly GCA_030674155.1). Lineage (NCBI taxonomy): Eukaryota > Metazoa > Mollusca > Gastropoda > Neogastropoda > Muricidae > Stramonita > Stramonita haemastoma. The sequence goes on along the minus strand of CM060326.1, from coordinate 34,067,763 downwards.
GGACAGAGGTTGCTTTTCGGATATATCATACAGCATATATCAACAGGATAAAGGTTGCATTCAGATAGATTTTACAGTAATTATCAACAGGATAAAGATTGCTATCCGGATAGATCTAACAGTATCGATCATCATTGATAGGATAAAGGTTGTTATTCAGATAGATCTACAGTGATTATCATCAGGTAAGGTTGTTATTCGGATAGATCCTACAGTGAATATCTTCAGGAAAAAGGTTGTTATTCGGATAGATCCTACAGTGAATATCTTCAGGAAAATGGTTGCTATCCGGATAGATCAAACAGTGATTTTCATCAGGATAAAGGTTGTTATTCGGATAGATCGTACAGTGATTATCATCAGGATAAAGGTTGCTATCCGGATAGATCAACCAGTAACTATCAACAGGATAACGATTGCTTTAAGTGCACGTGTCTAGTTCTGTTCGTCTGGTTTTGGTGGTTGTTTTTTTTAATCAGTCTCTTGTTTTCCCGATTCTGTCCCTCTTTCTTTTTTTTCTCTCCTTCGTGTCTGCCTTATCTCGCTCTATTTCTCTTTCAACGTCTGTTTGTCTGTCTGTCTGTCTGTCTGTCTGTCTGTCTGCCTCCCCCCCCCCCCTCTCTCTCTCTCTCTCTCTCTGTCTGTGACATGTAATCTTTTCACTCTATCCATTATTTCTTAATGCAAACAAATGAGCAAAAAGACAGTTTGGAGTTAGGGTTAGGGGAAAAAACACCACGAAAACATGCTGGAGAGAGAGAGAGAGAGAGAGAGGAGAGAGAGAGAGAGAGAGAGAGAGAGAGAGAGAGAGAGAGAGAGAGAGAGAGAGAGACAGACAGACAGACAGACAGACAGACAGACAGACAGACAGACAGACAGACAGACAGACAGAGACAGAGATAAAACATCGATCTTAAATAGATTGTAAAAAAAGCTCAATTGACAATGACAATGTAGGCAGCTAGAGAGTTCTGATTAGATTTGCTAGGAAATAATGCGCATCGTCTGTGTTGTCATTTTTGCTCCTTTGTTTGATTAAATTTGCCTGTTAAAGCACAGTGCCTGGGCTTGGGATTTCATTTGTTACTTTGTTCTGTTGTCTGTTTTGGGGTTGTCTTTGTGTTGATTTTATTTTGCTGTTGGGGGCGGGATAGCTCAGTGATCAGAACATTTGCTTTCCCTAAGCTAAGGTTAAGCAGCATCGAGCGTGGTTACCAACTTGATCATGACCGTTTGCGCACTTGGCTTCAGTACAGTCCCCCCAGCTCACCCAGCTGTCAATGGGTACCTACCTTCTTTATGATCAGGGAAGGTAAAGCAGTGAGGAAGAGGAGATGGGCGCCGCCCTCAATATGCTGGCCACTAGGGAAGCAGAGATCTCTGACGTCACTCCCTAACAAACATATATGTTATGGAACACCATCATCTCGCCTTCACATTTCGCTCCTGTTGTTTTGATTTGATTAGTTTATTCTTCTAGCCCTCTAAAATACAAAATCAGATGTTTTAAGAGACTAATCCTGCTGTATTGTTACTCTGGAAAGTTGGAAAATACAAACAAAAGGAAACAGACAAAATAGACGAAACCGAAATATGATTTTACCAGTAACTTGTCTCCGTGTCAGATGGTCAAATAGAAGGGCAAAACAAAAGTATTGTTGATGAATTCTTTGTACAAAGTTAGATGTTGACTGTAACACTAATACCTGCTGGTCATGCAGATAGAAGCACAGGAACACATTTGATGACAGCAATTGTCTTGGGCAAGTGTGACCTAGAAGAACAAAAAAGCAAACCACCTGAAGAAGGAAAGAAAGCACAACCACTCAATTTGTTATTGCTCTAGATTCCATAAGAGTTATATATGTGTATATACATATATATACATAGATCATATATTCTTTATAAACATATATATATATATATATATATAACATATATAATGTGTGTATATGTATATATATATACCACATGTATCATACATGTGTATATACTATATAGATGTATGTGTATACGTGTGTGTGTGTTTTGTGTGCGTGCGTGCGCGGTGTTGTGTGTGTGTGTGTGTGTGTGTGTGTATGTGTAGTGTGTGTGTGTGTGTGTGTGTGTGTGTGACACTTCAGAATATGTTCCTCCCTCTCTAATGTCCAACATAGAAGACAGGCAGACTGACAGGCTGACACACACGATAACAATATCAACCAAACATGTTCCAAGCAGACACCGCTGCGATGCGAGCCGCGCTTTGGCACTTTGTTTATCCACATCACTCGCCGACAGAGCGCTCTGCCTGTATTGCATCACCTCTGTCAAATAGACATGGGCAGTTTAGGGGAGTTCATTTTCCACCCCGCTGGCCTCCAGCCTGACTTGTACGCTATCCGATTGCAGCTCGCTCCTCTTCTTCTTGTCGGCAAAAGCAATCGAAACGTTGCATGCCGCAGGCAAGGCTTGGTGGAGGGCAAAAGCGACTTTTTGTCCGCTGAAGAAGAACGTGACGATTGGCATGTTTCCAGGTGCCTGCTGCTGATCCGTTTAGGGCTATTGCATGCAGGGCCGCTTTGGAGAGGAGTGCGCCTGGGGGGTGTATGATTGATCTTTAGGAGGTAGGGTCAGGTGCGATGTTACAAATACACACACACACATTTATATATATATATGTATATATATATATATTATATATTATATATTATTAATATATATATATATATATATATATATATATATATATATATATATATATATATATAACACTACAGTTTACAATTGTCCACTAAGCCAAACTCACCCAAATATTGACATTTTTATGAACGGAATGAAATACATGCATACAATGAACAAGGAGAATCATAGCATGAAATCAAGTTTTACGCTTTTCGTACAGAATCGCTTTCTTGTGTAAACATGGTGGAAGCCCAAACACAGCATCAAAACTTTGTTAATGCAATCTTAAATGTTGCTTTTTCCTGCAAAATTGTTTTCCCGACACTAATAATTATGGAAAATACATGTTTTGTGTAGTGTGATGTGTTGCAGTGTAAGACTTTACTTTGCAAATCCAATGCATGAAATATTCTTATTTCTTTTAGGAAATTGCGTGTACTATCCCCATTGGAGGAAGGAAAAGAGGCATGACCAAAGAAAAGATGGGAGGACCAGAGAGAGAGAGAGAGAGAGAGAGAGAGAGAGAGAGAGAGAGAGAGAGAGAGAGAGTTTATATATGATAAGCTTTGCTAGGGATAAAGTACATACGATTTCCTTTACCAATGAAATATCGTGTGCTTGCAAAAACTTTTTTTTTAATCAGCAGAGGTAGCATTTTTCCCAAGAAAGGAAATAATGTGATTATTGCATGTGATGTCATCACTAACCAGAGTTAAGAATGATTGAGCATGCACCGCTTAATTCAGATAAGATTTCGCAGATTGAGATGTCTTATCATATGACGATAGACATAAATGGATAAAAGTAATGCATATTGCTGAAGGCGATGGATTGCTCATAGACTCAGTAGTCGTTGCAGTCATTAAAAGTTGTTTAGATAGCATTACTGTCATTCGGAAGAATACTGGCATTTTCATACCTGAAATAATGTCATACTGGCATTCAGACAAATCTAACTGGAAAGGAAAGTACCCTTTCTTAGCAAGATAAGGAAAAGTCCAATGCAGATCGGTTCTTTTGCTTCAAATACATTTCTACATTATCGTGACACTATCCTTGAAAAAGACTGATTTGGAAACTACTGTTTCCAGACGCTTAAGCACATTAACAGAGAAGACAGCATGATACAAAAATGTTATGAGATATTCAGAAACGAAAGCAGGCTGAAAAGCATACATGCCTACACATTTACACATAGACATAAACATTTGCTCGCTCACTTGCATTCACGCACACACGTAAACATGTTCGATGTCACGAAAATACGAAAAACAAACCATAGGAGTTAAGCTGACACAGATCATTGCTTGCCTACGTGTTAAAACAAAAAAAAAAAACAACAACCTGTCAGTGGTATATGCTTAGCATGTGTGGATTCTATTTTTCTACAATTTATTTCCCAGCGACTCTTGTGATGTA
>CM060326.1:34051180-34061180 GCA_030674155.1 Stramonita haemastoma | reverse complement strand
GGGCACCTGACACGCACGGTACCTCATCAGCTTGCCAGTAAATCGTACAACATAAGGATGCCCGGCACAAGGCAAGGAGAAGATCGAGGAAGACCTGGATCGAGGGTGTAAAGGAAACACTGAAAACCCACAACATCCCACCCACCCAGGCCTTCAAACTTGCCGCTGACAGAAAGCTCTTTCTCCCCTTGACGCCCTATAATATGGTACAAGAGAACGGATAAAGTAAAGTAAAGTAAGTTCCGTATCTGCAAAAAGAGAATAGGAATCAGTCAGTTCACTTCACCTTTGCATTGTTAATATTCTCTACAATTGATTCAGTGTCTACTTTGGAAGCGAAAAACCGTTGACATGATACCCCTCAAGTGGCCTGACAGTTGGTTTCTTCTCTTTATTGCAGCAGACATAGTGCCTGGGCTCTTTTGGCCTGCTTCCAAAATAATCAATGCAAAGTCATGTTTTCCATATTCATGTTAACAAATAGTGTTTTTCGAGGCGTATCAGTTTAGTGTTTCATTTTGAAGAGTGTCTTTGCCTCGCAGCGTTCAGTTTGCCTATCCCGCAGTAGACAGTGGACCGTTTTGGCACCACTAAAGACTTTATAACCAGCTTCCTCCACATTTTGCTGTCCTCAGCTTTCTGCTGTATGTCGCTACAGTCAAGGCAGGCACGCTTTCTGATGCTTTCTTTTCCCATTGTTTTCTTAGTCTGCGTCTTCATCTTTTCCTAGTACTGCTCCCTGTGGGACAGTTGTGGTCAGACCAGACGTTCGCGTGACGTGCCAGAACCATTTCAGTTTACAGTTTTTCACTGAAAATAGAGGTTTTCATATGGCCTTATGCGTTTTCAATTCCGGTTTTCACGTCCTTGTTACTTAAGTTATAATTATCTGCATGAGATCCAAGAAGTTTGCGAAAGCGTCTCATCTCCATGACCCGTATTTTTCTTTCAGTCTCTGGTGGTCTATGGTCCGTGTTTCACACGGCACACAAACATACACATGGCAAGGGACACATCAGGATTTTCCTCTTGGGAATAAAATAAAATTTAGCTGAAACTGGGAAAAAAGTAGTACTTTTTGCAGGAAGCTGAAAAAGCGAGTGCGCAATGGATTGTGTCTCTCATCACGAAGGGAGACATTAAAATTTTGTGTCGACATGATTTTCCAGCTGGAAATGTAGGACAGAAGACAAAAATGATCATTTGCTCTGTTTTTGTTTAATTGTTCCATAAAAAATGATACAATTCAGTCAGTTTTCGCTCTTTGTAACTGAACATTAGTGGCAATAATGTGCCCATCAACTACAAAATCTGAGATCAGACACGTGATTTTTTTTTCTTTAGAATATATGAGAGCAAAAGTAATTTGTTTTGCTTCAAGTAACGTGTTTTTTTCTTTTAGAATATGTTGAGAGCAAAAGTACACTTGTTTTGCTACAAATCGAGTGCTAAATGATAGTGCATTGCAAAAAAACACTTATTCTTCTTGTTCTTCTCTTTGTTCTTCGTCTTGTTTTTCTTCTTCTTCAGCTTCTTGCTGTTGTTCTTCATGTTCTTCTTCTTCTACTACTTCGTGATTTTCTTGTTGTTGTTGTTGTTGTTGTTGTTGTTGTTGTTGTTGTTGTTGTTGTGTTGTTGTTCTTCTTCTTCTTCTTCTTCTTCTTCTTCTTCTTCTTCTTCTTCTTCTTCTTCTTCTTCTTCTTCTCTTCTCTCTTCTCTCTCTTCGTCGTCTCGTCTCGTCGTCGTCGTCGTCGTCGCCCGTCGTCGTCGTCGTTGTCGTCGTCGTCGTCGAACGTTCAGAGAGCAGCTATTGCTGCCTGTCATAATGGTTAAAAATACGTTGAGCTGCCGTTAAGCACCTGACAAGTCAGGCCAGCATATCCGACTTTGACGTGGGAGAGAATTATGATCGTCGTCTTTCTGTAAAAATAAAAAGGCAGGATTATTAACCAAGAACGCATACATAGACAAGAAGGAAGTGACAGAATAAAATAACACAAGGCAGAAACCAAGAGAGGGATAGAAAAGAGGGAATTCTGAGCACATAACGTTCAGTAATGAGGGATGATATTTATGCTGCTAGGCCATCCGTATCCCAAAGAGTGAAAGACTGATTGAATTTTCATGATAGTAAATAATACGATTATTTTATCGATTTGAAAAAAAATGTAGTAAAAAAAAAAGAACATATATGTAAACATGTATATATATATATATATATATATATATATAATATATATATATATATAATATATATATATATATATATATATATATATATAATACATATATATATGTATATATATATGTGTGTGTGTGTGAGTGTGTGTGTGTGTGTGTGTTTGTGTGTGTTTGCATGTGTGCATGTGTGCATGTGTGTGTGTGTGTGTGTGTGTGTGTGTGTGTGTGTGTGTGTGTGTGTGTGTGTGTGTGTGTGTGTGAATGGAAGTAACGATCAGAACAAAACAAAAACACGATGACTAAAACAACAACAACAAAAACAACGAATAGAAAACGAGCCCATGCGAGCTCAAAGACAAATAACAAGCGAAACAAACCGAACTATAATTGGCTAAGCAACCATTCATGTTGGTTATCAAGACTTCTGCTCCAGTGCTTTGTATTTCAAATGAGTGTGAAAATCACCAACAGTATGATAACGGTTCATGCTTATCTTCACCCCCCCACAACCACCTTTCTCTGATATTTAAATGTTGCATTTGTCTTTTGTTGTTGTTGCTATTTTGTTTGTTCTTTTCGTCTTTCTTCATCAGTGCCTATGTATCGTTGCGCCTGTGAGGCGTTCCACAGCCTAACGTTGATCACCAAGCTTATTGCATTCTGTCTCACACACCACACCTGAGAATCACTGTGAGAGCGTAGGTACTGTGTAGATGGGTTTGTGTATGCAGTATTCAACTACCTCGCCATATAAGCAATCATACTTCATTTTCATTCAGGTTTTTTTTCGCATTCAATGCCGAAGAGCGCTGGCAATAATGCAGAAAGCTTGTCGTAGCTAATGCTTATCTCAAAGTAGGAGCTTTCACTTATGATCAAACAGGGACAGCTAGCCTGGTGGTTCGAGTGTTGCGCGCCGATTTGACGGCCTGAGATCAAGCCCTGGCTCTAGCCACCCCCGGGACGCACGTTTTAAGGGATTTTTACCTTTAGAGTTTACATCAGTACTGACGCCACTACCCCTGAAGTCCTTTGATGAGACTGTAACCTGGGCCCTGTGTGCCACTTCACGCAAAGCATCTTGTACAAATATAAAACCCGTTTCTGCTTTTAAATAATAGGCCACTAAATTGTGCCAATAACAACAACAAATGTGAAAATTCGTAAACATGATTCAACGATAAATCATCACTGTCTGTCTGCCTGCCTGCCTCTTTCAGTCTTTCTATGTGTGTGTGTGTGTGTGTGTGGTGTGTGTGTGGTGTTGTGTGTGTGTGTGTGTGTGTGTATGTGGTGTGTGTGTCTGTGTTCTGTGGGTCTGGAGTGTCTGTGTCTGTGTTCTGTGCTCGTGTTTGTGTTTGTGTGTATGTGTGTGATTTTTATTCGAGGATAACTGAATAAGCAGTTATCTGTTGGGGTGCTTTCCCCATTTGTAAACAGTATTGTAAATTTTGTCATCCATTGCCACCGGCATACAATGGCCTACACTTTTGAATAACGGAACGGGTTTTAAAGTGTGTGTATGTGTGTGTGTATGTGTGTGTGTATGTGTATGTGTGTGTATGTGTGTGCACGAGCACGCGCACGCGCACTCGAGATTATGTGTGTCTCTACGTGTGTGTATGTGTGTGTGCCTGCGCAGGCGCGTTTGTATGTGTGTGTGTTTGTATAAAATGTAAGTATATGAGTGTATATATGAGAGAGAGACATACATAGAAAGACAGACACAAAGAAACAAACCGACAGACAGGGAGAGACTGGAGCAAACAGGAAAGAAAACAAAGCAGAAGAGAAGCAGAAAGAAGTTTAAAAGATCGGGAAAGGAGATGGCAGGCAGTGTGAGTGTAGCGGAATAAGACGTCATTTGAAGTGAGGCAATCTGGCCAGCAGGGTATAATTAGCTGTGGTTTGTTTTTAAGTCATGTACAGTGTCCGCCTTGACCGTTGGCAAAAAATACTTGCATTGTCTAGATTGATTAAAAAAGCAATTAAATATGAACATTTTCTTTTCTGTCACTTCTCCATTTCTGTCTAACAAGATTTGCGTTGTAGGTTGTAAGTGGTCGGGTGTTTACGTGTTAGTTTTTTTGGTCATTGTTTTTGCCATTAGAATGTGTTGTTAATTTGACGCTGAATCATTGTTCTGTATATATTATAGTAACTGTATTGTTTTGAATTGGACTGTATACTACTTTCAGTCAGAGCCTGTGTCCCTGAGTGAAATTCGGGCTGCTCTCTATTACCTCACCACATCGGCAGCCATACTCCAACTGAATGGATGTTTTCTATTGTAAACGACAATGCATGTGGATTGGTTGTGTAGAGGTGAGCCACCTGCCCAGAAAGTGAAAAATGCGGGTTTGAGGTGTGTGATGGTGCGATTCCCCCCCCACCACACACCCTTCCCTATTCCCCCAGCACTAGACTGTGAACAGTTCTCTAGTGCTAGCCTTTTGCATGAGACGATTAACAGAAGCCCCGAGTGCAACATGCATTTAACGCAGGTTAAATACCCCACAGCAACAGGAACGCTGTTCCTTGCAACATTATGCAGACAGAAAAAAAACAGTGTAAAGGAAAAAGAAATATTTGTATTGTTTTTTGAAACTTTTTGAAACTATACCTACTTCGTTGTGAAACCAAAAACATGGCTTTTGTATGTGCGAACACAACCGATCTTTCTATATTGATATGTGTCATAAAACTGACAGCAATATTAAGGAGAAACATATGACGATGTAAGCCAAGATCAGAAAATAATATACTACAGCATTACAACAACTGAGTGCATGACCAGTGCACAAGGGCACACACGCCATCACAAACTACATCGCTCCATGCAGAAGATCCCTTTACATCACCTGGAAAGAGAAAACTGCATTGGTGCAGCAAAGTAACAAGATCAAAATAGCTTTGCTAGTACTCTTCTCCAGGAAAATGTCAATTGAGAGAGAAAGTGAGTGAGTGAGTGAGTGAGTGAGTGAGTGAGTGAGTGAGAGAGGAGTGGGGGGGGGGGGGGGGTAACATGCAGAGAGGTGGCCAGCAGAAAGGTGCAGAAAAACAATCTGGATTGGAAAACCATCTGTATTGACCAGGCTTTGGCACAGGTCCAACATAAATGAAAGAGTTGAAGTGAACCTCTCTTACATTTGAAGCCATGTAAGTCCCCCTGGATTTAAGAGAAACAAAGCAAAACGAAAAGGAGCGCTAAGAATTCCGAGGAAATGTCGAAATTAGACAGGAAGTGAGTAAGGAAGGAATCAAGTCAAGACATGGAAAAAGGCAGAACGAAAAGGGAAGTAGATAAAAAAAAACCTAGAGAAAGGCAATGAAGAACAGGAGAGGACAGAGAGAGTCAAGCGAAAGAAAAGAAGAGAGTAAGGAGGGTGAGAAAGACAATGGCAGGAAAGCCAAAAGAGAAAAATACATATCGTGGTTTCTGAAGCTAGGCTTTTGTGCACTGGGCTAAATTGCATTGTATTATATACTACTTTAAGTTACAACAGAGTTCTCTGCATAAAATTCAGACTGCTCTCCTAGGGAAGAGTGCGTCGCCACAAGAGCAGCGCCATCCATTTTTTTCTGTCTGCATTTGTTTTCTTATCAGAGTTGTTATTTTTTAAACACCTTTGCCAAGGAAAAATCTCTTGTTGCTGTAGGTAGTTTCTTAAGTGCGCTAAAGGCATGTTGCACATGGGACATCGATTTATTGTCCCATTTGAAAGACTAGCACCAAGACTGACACTTATGGTCAAGTGGATTGGGGAGGGAGGGGGTGAGCTCAACAGGGATTTGACAACCATACACTTCAAACACGGACCTTAATGCTAGAGAGCAGATCAACTTTATAATACCTCTGCGACACAAACCTAAAAAGGGCAAGCTTTTTTTTCATAAACGTGAGCTATTTTTCCACCTTGCTGATAAATTATTTATGTACCCAAGCCTCTAGTCAGAACGCAGCAACGGAAACATAAGCTGGCAGGCAGAAAGTTGGAAATGCTATCTTTTTGCACTAGCTGGATTACAGGGAGGGCGACTTAGAATAAATCTTACCAAACACAAAATCGTGTCCCTTCTTTGAAAGCTTTTAAAAACTATTTCAATGCTATTACACTGCATTTGTTATTCAAATATGTCTACTATGCTGATTTCAAATACCATTATAATTAGTCTTGTTTTTTCTCACTTCATTACAAAGTTCGCACACATGCACACACACATACACACACATACACACAAAGACACACACTCACGAACGCGCACGTACGCACACACACACACACACACACACACACACCACACACACACACACACACACACACACACACCACACACCACACTCACACTGACACACACTTACACACACACGCAGACATACGAACACACAGACACACAGACACACAACACAACAGACAGACAGACAGACAGACAGACAGACAGACAGACAGACAACACACACACACACAACACACACACACACACACACACACACACACACACACCACACACACGCACGCACGCACGCACGCACGTACGTTATTATCCAGACAGCACAAATAAAAAGACACAGCACATCTTAACAAAAAAAACGTATCACGACATCCCTTCACCAATACGCAACATAATAATAATGTTCTGGAATACAATATGCACGGTGACATAAAATGGGAACTTCGCTCGAGTTCCTAATGGACAGTTGACACGGACATGAAATAGCCCCCCCCCCCCTCCCCCCTTCCTCTCCTTCCTCCTACCTAAGCATATTTGACCTCCCACCCACCCCTTCCCCTGACGCTGTCTCCTTCCGAAAACACACGCTGCTATCCATTCTGCCTCCCGGGTAGGAGCTAAACTGTTTTGGCCATGTTGTGTCGTGACCAGGCGTCGTATGGATACTGTTTGTTATGGGAACATTGTGGAAGTGGAGAAAGAAGTAGGGGGTTCTGCTTATTTATTTGTTTGGTTGTTGTGTGTGTGTATCTCTGTGTGTGTGTGTGTGTGTGTGTGGTGTTGTGTGTGTGTGTGTGTGTGTGTGTGTGTGTGTGTGTGTGTGTGTGTGTGTGTGTGTGTGTGTGTGACAGAGAGAGAGAGAATTCAGAGAGTGTATGTGTGTGAAGTCAAATAATATGTGTAGCGTGTGTGTGTGTGTTTTGTGTGTGTGTGTGTGTGTTGTGTGTGTGTGCGCGCGCGCGTTTGTGTGTGTTTGTGTTTGTGTGTGTGTGACGAATAGTTGACCATTTTCCTTTTCTTCTATCTGCAAGAAAAGCTGCAGGCATATCAGTTTTCAGCATGGCATCTACCTCATGGCTGTAAACTTTGGAACTACTGTCAGGCATTTGCTTTTTGCTCGTTTGTTTGCTCTCTCATTCCAGTACATACCGCAGTGGACTAGTTTATCGGCCATCGCATTTCAGTTTTTCTTTTTCGTGTCCCAGCTAGAGCTTCTAGGTGAACTGGTGAGATGTTGTGTATTCCGCTGTTTTTGCCCACCAGAAAGGTAGTCGCATTCCAAATTCGGAGGATGTATTCTGGATATATTCGTGCTCCCGTAACTCAACGAATGCTGACATGAAATAGTGTATGTTTGGTGTGCGTATTAAATTTTGATCTCTGCAAGTGTATATGCATGAAGGGAATGTCTGCACTGGAAGTAGACCTGGGGGACAGTGAAAAGCCCAAAGACTTTTCACTCCCTAGGCAGACGCGATACCTTTAGACCACCAATATTCCAAATATGAGGCATTATGAATACTACAGTTCACAGTATTGCAATCACACAGACACAAGGCACAGACACAGAAAGAAGAGAGAGAGAGAGAGAGAGAGAGAGAGAGAGAAGAGAGAGGAGAGAGAGAGGAGAGAGAGAGAGAGAGAGAGAGAGAGAGAGAGAGAGAGAGAGAGAGAGGGAGAGAGGGGAGACACGCGCGCGCACACACACACACACACACACACACACACACACACACACACACACACACACACACACACACACACCCCACACCACACACACACACACAGAGGTAAAACAATAATGACCCTAGACTAAATATGCACTTTCGTGGGAGTTCAATTTTCCACACTTCCCTCTCAAGTTCAGCATGTGGGATCATTATCACATTGCTATAAAAATTATCTCCATGAGTTTGTATCAAACAGCAGCTGCTGCAGTAAGCATAGTGCTACAGGGCAATGGCCTTTCGTTTGGAACACTGAACCTTCACTAAACCGTCACCACGGGGAACTACCCCGCTGTAAGCTGACCTGCTCTTTCTTTTCACTGCAGCGTATGTTAAAGACCACCTGTTTGCTCTTGGTTTTTTTATATAAAGACAGATTCAGATTACAGAAGTTTTACTACTAAAAGGTGTCTGGTTTAGGTCTAATTTGAAAAAAATAGAGATTGTGGTGGTTTTCATGGTTGTGTGAGTGTAGAATATGATCTTTTGTTGTTTAATCTTACTGTATCGGTGTGATGATGGAAATATGACTAGAGTCTTTTATAACTATACAGAATGATTTGGCTGGAGAAGGGAGTGGGGGTGGGGAAATACACTTAAGCATTTATGTAGATGGAATCCTTAAGAGCCAATTTTTTATCATTATAATGACATGTATATCACAGATTTACACACCGACCACCCTTCCCCTCCCACACACACACTCACACTTGGTCATTCACACACACACACAAACACACACACACACACACACACACACACACACACACACACACACACACACACACACACACACACACACACACACACACACACACACTTATTTGTAAGGATGTTGAAATCTTGTTCATTAAATAAAGTTGGTGAAATGTTTTTCTTCTTTTGTTTCGTTTTCGTTATTTTCCATTAGATAGATGGCTTGATGAAAAATGCAGATGAATGCTTTACCAATGTACCATCTGGAAATAATAATTTGGCTTTGACTTTGATTTGACTCGCACACAAACACACGCACATACTCTCTCTCTCTCTCACGAACGCACGCACGCACGCACACACACACACGCACACACATGCACACACACCTACACACACACACATACACACACACTCACACGCACACACACACACAGACACACAGACACACACACAAACACGCCTACTCACACACACACCACACACACACACACACACACACACACACACACACACACACACACACACACACACACACACACCGGATGAAAAAACGCACATGATTGCTTATTCTGTTATCCTCGATATAAAAGAATAAATAAAATAAATAAAAAACACACACACACACATACACACACACTCGTGACATTCTTCAATGAATTCAATATTGCAGAGCAATGATTACATACACAACAATATGATAATTATACATCGTGAAATGAGAAAGAACTGGCTTGCTTTTTTGTTTAATGAAATGCGCAGCTGACACGGAACTGCCATACCCCCCTCACTTCTTCTTCCTCCACACCCTACCCACTTTAATTTCGCAACAAACGATGCCATAGCCGGGTAGTTAAGACACTTTGACTTCAATCCCATAGGTCTATAACGTCGTGGGTTCGAATCCCGGCGGTATCTGGTGAATTTAAGATGGGGATTTTTACAACCTCCCAGGTCAACTTCAAGTGCAGACCTGCCAGTACCTTAATTCCCTATGTATATACATATACACATACGCAGAAGATAAAATAAAATATGCTTGTTAAATATTCTGTACTTCATGTCAGGGTTACGGAAACACGAACATATCCAGTATGCATCACCGAAGTCGGAATGTGGCTACCTTCATGTTGAGTAAAAGCAGTTGTAGACGCATAATCGCA
>CM060326.1:34043680-34046180 GCA_030674155.1 Stramonita haemastoma | reverse complement strand
CTTGTGGCGATGCATTATTTTTCTGGAAAGAGCAACCCGAATTTCACAGAGAGAAATCTGCCGTGAGTTAAAATGGTGGTTGAATAAGTGTCAAAAAACCTCGTTTTTTACAAAACTGATGTTATTGACACTCCAGCTTTAAGATCCATGTACGACTAAACACAACGGTACTAGCACAGCAATGATTTGTCCCTCCTGGAAACAACATAGTCGCAAAAAATCAACTCCCTTTTAACTGATGAAAAAAAAACATGTTTGCTTGTGTGACTGTGTTTTTTCAAACATCTTAAGTTAAAGGTTGCTGTTTAGGATCGGTTTTATGTAGGGTGCTCTGTATTGTACTGTAAAAGGATTTCTTTCAGCTTTTGTTTCTTGTTGTTTTGCAATAAAAGATAAACTAAACCGTGGAACTTCGTGATAAGAGTCAAACTACAATGGGAGGAAGAGAGGTAGTTTATACTGTTATCGGAATAAAGAAAGGAGAGAATTCAAGAAATAAAACTAGACAGTAAGGCAGGTTAGGAGAGGAATAAAGTTTACTAAGGAGACACAACGAGATTTTTATATCATGCTGTGTGCATTGGAGAGCAAGCGCTACATGCAATAGATCTAGATTTTCAATGTTTATATGTTTGTTGTTTCTGTTCATTCGCCTACATCATCTAGAATGGCGTGTTGTATTCAAAGAAAGTAAACTGTACCTTGCTCTCTCACTATTTTTCTGTAGAAGGATGTAGTATGTCAGACAAGAAAGGTGTTGTTTTCTGCTTTCTTTTCATTCTCTGTGTCTTGTTTCATTCAGCTTCTGAGTGTCTCTTTCTTTGTGGTCTGACCTGTCTGCCTGTCTGCCTGTCTGCCTGTATTTTATCAGAAGAAAGGTGGCTGTATCAAATCACCAGACGTTGCCTGGTCTCTATGCTGAAAACAGCAGCATCAAGAATAACGATAAAAACAATCACCACAGTAGTTGTGGTCGTAGAGGAAGCATCAGCAGAAGCAATATCAGCAGCAGAAGTAGCAGCGGTAGTAGTGCAATATAGTAGAGTAGAGTAGAGTAGAGTAGAGTAGAGTAGAGTAGAGTAGAGTAGAGTAGAGTAGAGTAGAGTACAGTACAGTACAGTACAGTACAGTACAGTACAGTACAGTACAGTACAGTACAGTACAGTACAGTGGAGTGGAGCGGAGCGGAGCAGAGCAGAGCAGAGTAGAGTAGAGTAGAGTAGAGTATTGAGTAGCATAGCATAGCATAGCATAGCGTAGCATAGTCGAGTCGAGTCGAGTCGAGTCGAGTCTAGACTGTCAGTCTCTCTGTCTGTCTCTGTATGTCGGTCTGTCTGTCTCTGTCTCTGTCTGTCTGTCTGTCTGTCTGTCTGTCTGTCTGTCTGTCTGTCTGTCTGTCTGTCTGTCTGTCTGTCTGTCTGTCTGTCTGTCTGTCTCTCTCTCTCTCTCTCTCTCTCTCTCTCTCTCTCTCTCTCTCTCTCTCTCTCTCTCTCTCTCTCTCTCTCTCTCTCTCTCTCTCTCCCTCCCTCTCCCTCCTTCCCTGTATCACTTTCCCTCTTTGTCTGTCCCTCTCACTCCATATTCTTTCTTCCTCTATCTCCCCTCCCTCCTTTCTCTCTCTTTAAATTTTCTGTCTTTATCTATGTATATGTGCGAGATAGTTCGGTGGTCAAAACATGTGCTGCCCCCAGCCAGGGTTAAGCAGTATTTAGCGTGGTTACCAAATGGATGGGTGACCGTTTGCGCGCTGTGGTTTCAGTACAGTCTCCTAGTTCACCCAGCTGTAAATGCTGATCTGCCTTTATAGGGTGTGGGAAGGTAAAGCAGAGAGGGAGAGGAGATGGGCGCCGCCCTCAATATGCTGGCCCCTAGAGAAGCTGAGGTCGCTGATGCCTTGCTCCCCTACGACCACCTAGGCTGAGGGTCACCATTACCTTTTGCCTTTCCATTTTCCTACATATGTCTGAATGTCTATTTTTTCATTAGAGATTGAAACCATGTGAATAGTTGAAAATTCATATCCGGTGCAATGTAACATTATGTGGTAGAAGGTAAACTTTTTTTCTAATTAGAATATTTTAGTTTTATAGTTTTAAAAGCTGTATCGCTTTATTGGGTATACTTTTTGCCGTTTTGAGCAGAACGGTGCATGGAACTTGACAGCATATAGAAATAACTCAGACTGTTTTTAAAACTGCTAATGCTTTAACAGAAATATAGTAGAAAGAAAACCACAGAACATCACAGGCCTTGTACTTCTGTAGCGGCCCAGGGAAGTAATTAGCCTGTCCCTGCCACAGACATGTCTATCAATAATTGTTTTTGTCTTCTGGTGTTTCTGTTAGTTTCTTTGATACTTTCCTCTCTTTGAATAAAAGGATAGAAACTTGAAGCAAAACGTGAACGAGAAAAGATATATATATTTACTGGTCATTTAAACAGTTGATTACAAATGGAAAAAGGAAACGATTTAAGAGAACTTTTAGATAGAAGAGAGAGA
>CM060326.1:34018680-34041180 GCA_030674155.1 Stramonita haemastoma | reverse complement strand
AAGCTTAAGATAAGGTTTGACATCATGTGTGCTTATAAATTGTCTATACATTTGATATCTTTCACTAGTTTGTATGTGATCACTCCAATGCTGCCATCGGCAGTCAATCAATCGTTGCTTGAAAGCGTTTATAAATTCTCTACGATTTCCAACACCTTGATTAAACCAAACAAATCCAAATCCGAGTTCACATAAACAGGTTCGTATTTGTGAAGCACAGTTGTTTTTCCATTTGACATCTAGATCATAAAGCATCTTGCAAGATCTAAAAGGTAATCTGTTCTCATCCATATGTTAAATCTTAGTCCACTATTTTAAAATGTTACAGCAGCATTAGCAGAGAGAGGATATCTATTAGTTTCACCATACAAAAGAACATTTGGTGTACGTCTGTCTAAGCCTAAAACTGCTTTAAAGCAAAGAGGTGCATTCATTCATAATGTGTCACCGCTGAATCCATGCCCAAAATTTCTGCACCATATAATACAATGGGCTGTATTTGAGAGAGACAGAGACAGAGAGAGAGTATGTGTGTGAAATAGAGAGAGAGAGAGTGAGAGAGACAGAGAGTGGATGTAAATAGGCAGAGGAAGAGACAGAGACACAGAGATGATCAATTAAAGACTGGGCCGCGAAGACAGAAAGGAAATCAGACAACAAGAAAGAATCAGAATAATGTGGAAGGGGCTGTAAAGTGTTGGCCAGGGTACCTCAAACCACCACTGAAGGCCAAATACAGCAGATTGAATGTCTGAAAGAAAATTGCAAGAAAAACAACAACAAAGCCACAAAAACCACCAACTAGAGCAGTCAGAAAGGACAGCACTGAAAATGCACCCAGATACACTGAGAGCATTTTCTATTGCTGTCGCTGCCAAGCAAGAGTAATGGTCCCGTTCATTCCACAAACATGTCCAAGTTTCTGCTGGCTGCTGCTTTTGTCTTGTTTGTTTGTTTGTTTGTTTTTGTCCATTTCGGAGCTTCCTGTTCATTTCCTCATGATTTTCATTTCCCCGGATAAAAAGGATGAAAACCCGAGTTCAACAATGAAAGTAAAACCGCTCACGCAATGTTTAAACTGTTGATTGCGAATCGAAGGCAGGACATGTTTGAAAAGAGATGTGATTTTTTCCCCTTTTAAAACCGTTATAGAGTAATGGGAGAGTAAAGTGTTAAAAAAAAGAGGGGAAGGGGGGAAACAGGGAAAATTTCTCTGTCCCTTTGCTTGTCTCTGTCACTGCCAATCTCTATGTATGTCTTTCTGTCTACCTATCTCTGTCTGTCTGACTCTATATCTGTCTCTGTCTCTCTCCTATCTTTCTCCCTCTGTCTTCCCCTCTTTCTGTTTGTCTCTCATTCCCCCCTTTCTCTCTCTCTCACCATCTCTCCCTCTCTCCATGCCTCCCTCCATTCCTTTCTCTGTATGTCTATCTATCTGTCTCTGTCTCTGTCTGTCTCCATCTTTGTCTCTGTCTCTCTCTCTGTCTCTCTGTCTCTGTCTCTGTCTCTGTCTCTGTTCTCTCTCTCTCTCTCTCTCTCTCTCTCTCTCTCTCTCTCTCTCCTCTCTCTCTCTCTCTCTTCAAATAGACTTGTAGCACACAAGATCTTGGTTTACTATGTCACTAATGTAAGAGTAGCACTTTGACCCTCCGTTTAAGAAAAAATCCTAGCTGCAGACAAGTTTACTGATGGCTACTTTGCCTTATGAATAAACACTTTTACCCACATGAGTACAGCAAAATTTAAGGTAGCTATGTGTTGAAGAAAATTATTTGAACTCGCAATTAGTCAACGAGAAGCAAGATTTTACTGACTCAAATTGTTCGCCTTTGCCTCGTATGCAAAGGAGAAAAAATACAACAAAAAACGTAAATGGATGTTTAGGGCTGGAGGTTGACGGGAGAAAGTGTTTGGCAGGCCGCTGTGATGGTTGCCACCTCGGGTGGGCATCTCACTCAGTCTGGCTCCGAGACTGAGCTAACGGTGTCGTTAGTGTTGGGCTTAGCACGTGAAGTCCTGCGAATGTAGACTTAGAACTGGCGCCACTGAACATCAGCAAAGTGACCCAGCAGCAGTGCAGGTCCCCTCTGGCTGGTACCCCCACGGCAGACTGATATTACTGTGAACTTCCGACCCTGAGGATGCGACATAGCGACTCTGGGTATTGCTAGGGCGGACAGATTAAATTGAGCAGCCTGGGAATAGCAGAATGTGAATGTCACAGAAGACAAGGCAGCAAATCTTAGGGGTTTTGTTGTTCTATAATACACTTTCCCTGTTGTTGAACTAGGGATTTTTTTCAGGATTGGTTTTTTTTTTCACTACTGCGCTAAAAATTGCGGGAGGAATACTATTAGAGAATCTCGTGACAGAGCAGAATTATCTTCTGTTAGATACTCGGGTTTGTGCTTCAAGGAGAAATCAAAAGAATGAGTGGGATGAACAGAAGAACAATAAGAGAGAGATAGACACAGAGAGAGAGACAGAGAGAGCCAAAGAGACAGAGAGAGACAGAAAGAGCCAAAGAGACAGAGAGAGACAAAGAGACAGAGAGAAATAGAGAGAAAGAGAGACAGACAGACAGATAGACAGACAGACAGACTGACAGACAGACAGACAGATATTCCTTTCAACAGGAATCTCGATCACAGACCAAACTTTGGATCGACCCCGGGCCCCCAATACACGAGTGCAACGCTCTAACCACCAGGCTACCCCCTGTCTGTTTGTTGTCAGGGCATTTTCCATAAAAGGGTAGGCAAGCTATGGCCGCTTAATTATGGTAACATGTAAAGGTGTCCCATAACCTATGTGGTCGTAGGGGAGTGAGGCATCAGAGACCTCAGCTTCTTCTGGGGCTAGCATAATTATTGAGGGCGGCGCTCATCTCCTCTCCCTCACTGCTTTACCTTCCCTGACACTAAAGAGGCAGGTGCTTATTGACAGCTGGGTGAACTGGGGGACTGTATTGAAAGCCAAGGCGTGCAAATAGTCACCCATCCAATCAATTACCACGCTCCTGTGGCTGTTAGATGAGACAAAATTACACAGCATAAACATTCTACCCCATAAGTGATGGCATGTGCAAGAATTTAAAATTTATATTTATATATATATACATATCTATATCTATGTATATATATACATGTATATAAATATATATATATATATTTATATATATATATGTATATATATACATATATATATATACATATATATACATATATATATGTATATATATATATATATATATATATATATATATATATATTATATATATATATTATAATATATAATATATATATACGTTTTACTGCGGCTACCCTACTGGTGGACAAGACCGGTCACATAGTACGCAAAATGCTCACTATTGGTCAGCCTTGGAGCTCTAGCGCATGAACAAAAAATAAAGGAAGGATGAATCCTCCGATACTCTGTGTGATTAATGACAAGTAGTGCACCACAGATTCCAGGAGGGGTTAGGGGAAAAGTCGATAAAAATGAACACAATCAAGTCAAGAGTGGAATGATTTAAACACAGTAAGACGTTGACTCACAACAAGATGTAAAAACTATTCTGATATATGGGAAGTGTTTTCTGCTGTGGTAAACATCTAGGACACGCAGCTTGCCTGTATATTACACAAACATGTCCACACTTTTTGTGTGTGTGTGTGTGTGTGTGTGTGTGTGTGTGTGTGTGTGTGTGTGTGTGTGTGTGTGTGTGTGTGTGTGTGTGGCGTGCACGCGCGCGCGCGTGTGTGAGTGTGTGTGCGCGCTCTTTCTGAGACTTCTTGTTCATTTCCGAGTAATTTTCATTTCCCTGGACAAAAAGATGAAAACCAATGTCAAAACATAAAGGGAAAAAAACACCTCATGGCGTGATTAAAGTCTTGATTGCAAATGGACGACAGCAAAATGTTTGAAAGGGTTCCATCTAAAAATGAAAGGGAGGGGATCGGGATCGCATGGCCCTGTGGTTAGAGCGTTGCAGTCCTCACCTGACGGACAGGGGGTGTTCTTAGGTTTCAGCTACCCCCCAGATGCCCCTTCAACGACATTTTCTCCTGGAGTTAACGTCGACTCCGCTCCCCCAAAAGTTATCTGGATGAGACAATAAACCGAGGTTCCGTGTGCAAACGCCCACAGGATCTTAAGCACACGTTTAACACCCGTTCTGTCTTTCGGAAGAGTAAACCATCATTGCATGCTGGTGAGAACAGATGACAAATTTTTAAAAAAATCAACGCATTCGCATAGATGTCGTGCTTAGACATTATCCTTAGAGTCAGAATGAGGCTACATTACAATTCATGGTGGTAAAAAACAGTTGCATACTCAATATCTCACTGTTGGTGAACCTCAGAACTCTAGCCAAAGGGCGGAAAAAAATCCAACATCAGGGTGGAGTGTTAAAAGCAGGTAATAAAAATCAGAAAAAAGACAAGAAAGAGGGGACAGGAAGAAAGGAACATAGCGCGCGGGAACAAAGAGAGGTAAATAAAAGTGGGATTTCCTTGCACAGAACTTCCAGAAGGTGGGGATGCTATTTATATTGACAACACCCCCCGGACATCTATGGGGATCCACAATTGCCGTTTTACTGTGCGTTTACGTAGTGATGTGCGAGGAGAAATATTTTAGCTTGGAGCTGTAGAGAGACAAGACAACATTCAGGGGGTCGGATTGACTGCCAACGTCTTGCGATGTATAAAACCGAATGGTTTCTGTTTCATGTGTGTTTTATGGCCGGCTTCCTCTGTTGTGAACCGCGGTGGTTCCTTTCGCCTTGGTTTAGTGTCGCTGTGCGACAAAAGGCTTGACGAATCAGGAATTTCGTGGCTGGGTCAAATTATCTCCTGTTTTATACCGTGTGGTTGGCATGCCAGTAAAGAAGGACTGAAGAGAGAGAAGAAAGACTGAAACAAAGTGAGCTGAGAGAGAGAGAGAGAGGAGAGAGAGAGAAGAGAGAGAGAGAGAGAGAGAGAGAGAGAGAGAGAGAGAGAGAGAGAGAGAGAGAGAGAGATTTGATTGATTGATTGATTGATTCTTTTATATCGAGGATAATGGAGTAAGCACTCTTTTGCTTTTTTACATCCATACCCGTGTGTATGCAGTTTTGAAAATGTCATCTGTTCCCACCGGAACACGATGGCCTACTCTTACGAAAAGCGGAACAGGATTTAACGTGTGTGCAAGATGTTCTGCATGCGTTCGCACACGGGGCCTCGGTTTTAAGTCTTGTCCGAAGGACTTTTGGGGAGAATGGGGTCAGCACTGATGTTAACTCCAGGAGAAAAATCTCCTCGACCGACTCGAACCCGCGTCATCAAATTGCCAGTGCAATGTTTCTGACCACTAGGCTATCCGAGAGAGAGAGAGAGAGAGAGAGAGAGAGAGAGAGAGAGAGAGAGAGAGATGAGAGAGAGAGAGAAGAGAGAGAGAGAGAGAGACAGACAGACAGACAGACAGACAGACAGACAGACAGACAGACAGACAGACAGACAGACAGAGAGAGAGAGAGAGAGAGAGAGAGAGAGAGAGAGAGAGAGAGAGAGAGAGAGAGGAGAGAGAGAGTATAGAAAAAATGAAATGTAATAAATGAATCATAAAATAAGAAAATAATTACATGAATTAATCAATCATTTAACCCATCATCTTATTATCAATAATTCCTCTAAAGTGAGAATGCGGCTACCTTCATGGTGGGCAAGAACGGCCGCATACGCAAAATGTCACCATGTGTAAACTCTAGCCGAGGAACGAAAACTAAATCAATCAATAATACTTCTAGGGATCATTTAACAAGGAAACGCTAGGTAGATTGACATACACGGCAATGCCATTTCTTTGACTGCGATTCTAAAGCAACTACGTCCTGTTTGGAACTGACACTCTACAGCAAAAGAGAAGCAAGCTGGGGCTGGTTAGATGGGGGACACACAGATACGATAGCATGCATTGGTGGATCAGTGGTCTCGAGTTAACGCACGTCCCTAGAAAAGCGAAAGGTCCTGGTTTCATGTGTGTGCTGGTTTGATCCTTGTTTGAGTCCGAAACTTTTTCCTCGTACACCAGACCGTGAGTGGTGGTTTAGGTGCTAGTCTTTTGGATGAGAAGATAAACTGAGATCCTGTGTGCAATACTCATTCAGTGCACGTAAATAAACCCACGGCAATAGGCGAATTGTCCCTGGCAAAATTCTGAAGAAAAACCCCCATTCTGTTAGGAAACTAAATACATTGATTGTGCAGACAGGAAAAAAGACATATAATGGATGGTGCTGCGGTTGTGGCGATGCGCTCCCGTCCAGGAAAGCAGCTCAAAATTCACGTAGAGAAATCAGCCGCGACTTAAAGTGGTATACAATCTAATACGGTACAATACAACCCAATACAAAACAATCCCGCTAACTGATGATCAGCTAAGGTGTCAGCCCTGCCGGCATCAGGTTACCTGGTATGCTTTGCTGGATTGGTTTTCCCTGGACAATAATGTAAAAACCAGTGAGTGCCAGACCGTTAAGAGAAAACACACTCACGCAGCGATCTAACTTTTGATTGCAAATAAATGACAGGAAATGTTTGAACGAGTTCTAGTCCCAAGTCTGGGATAGGGGAAGGGCATAATGATGAAATGTTTTGTATGGCCTGTCCTGCGATATGATTATGAATCCTGAACACAAAGAAAAGACGATGATTCCATTATCTCCAGAATGAAAGATTAAGATTAAAAAATGAATAAACTAAGCTATGGAAGTGCAGTGCTGCACCTTTGAGACTGCTTGACAGACTGGAAACCACCATGTTCATTAAGTGGATGAAGCTGAAACTGTGTGGTCCGAGTTCTGTCAATAATCCCACAGCAAACTCGCTTGGAACTTATTGTATTGTGTTGTATTGTATTGTATTTTATTGTATTGTATTGTATTGTATTGTATGCCACATTAAGTTATATTAGAGTTCTTTGCATGAAATTTGGGATGCTCTTCCCGGGGATAGCACGTCGCCAAAGAGCAGCGCCACCTATTATTTTTATCATTTCCTGTCTGCGTGTGTATTTTTTCCCTATCAAAGTATCTTTTTTTTCTAAAGAATATTGCCATGGAGAACTCTCTTGTTGCCGTTCGTTCTTTCACGTGCGCTAGATACGTGTTACACACGAGACCTAGGTTTCTTGTCTTATCTGAAAGACTAGCACCCAGACCTCGACACACGGTGTAGTGGACGGGGGAGCATTTTTTGGCACATACGGGGATCAAACTACTGTACACTTTGAACCCGGACTTTTCGCTTTCTTGAGAGGTTCGTGACCTCTAGACCACCGATCCACTTAAAGTCACCTAGAGTGAACAATCCCCAACAAAACACGACTATCATCAGATTCAAACCGATGACTTTCCAGCCAAGAACCCATTGTACTAGCCACTGCACCGCAACTGTAAGTTCTGCCTGAAAAGTGTAATGCTGTGCTCTGAAGACTCTTAAAGGAGAAAAGGGAGCAATCATGTCAAATGTGGAGATTTTACACACGCCCTGAGATAGTAAAAAAGAAAAAAAAGAGAAAGAAAAGCAGCTGGAAATAAATGTGATAGACAGCCAACATTTGCTGCTGTTGTTAAATGCCTAAGGGGACGTAATTAGCCTTGCCTTTCCACAAACATGTCCGATTTTGTGCTGGCTTTTTTCTTTAGATTGTTCTTTCTCTGAGGCTTCCTGTTCATTTCCTTGTGGTTTTTCGCTTCTTTCCCTGGACAGAACGATTCAAACCCGGGTGTGAGAACATGAAAGGACAAATCGTCCATGTGATGTTTAAACTGTTGATTGCAAGAGGACAGCAGGAAATGCTATAACAGATTTCGTAGTTTTTTTTTTTTTTTTAGCATGTTGAGAAAGTGTGTGTGTGTGTGTGTGTGTGTGTGTGTGTGTGTGTGTGTGTGTTTTGTGTGTGTGTGTGTGTGTGTGTGTGTGTATTTGACAAGACAAGACAAGACAAGACAAGAAATGTGTGCGTGCGTGCGTGCCTACGTACGTGTGTACGTGCGTGCGTCGTGTGTGCGTGCGTGCGTGTGTGTACGTGTATTGTTTTCCTCTCACACCCGCGAGTCTGAAGCTTAAATCCATCAATGCTAACACAAACTATACAGATACTGCACAGATAAGGGGGAGAGCTGCATGATGTGGTGGATTAGAATCACACAAAGCCTACAGCACTTGACACTTGCGTTTTCACCCTTTTGCAGCCCCATCAGTGGGATCTTTCACCTGACCTATCCCCTACTCCCGTAGACCGTGGGAGCACCACAGAAGATTTTGCATCCAGCTTCCCCCAAACTACCCACAGAGTGGATGATCAGTGAGACACGAGGGTCAACACTGATGGCATTTTGTTTACAAGCCAATGTCAGATACTTTGAAAGAGCATTACTTGTAAAGCATAAAAATATATAAATTACTCATTTTTATGCCATGCTGTGATGTAGACTGTCTGCGATGGCTGCCTAAACTTGATGTTTCGAACGTCTAAACCTTTTTTTATCAAAATCATGTACAAAGAACCCTATTTAACACTTAAAAAAAAAGACCAGCACAACCCAGTTTTGGGTTGGCTTTTTTGCCTGTCTGCGCTCCATGTGTATTTTTGTTCCCCATCAGAGTAGCTTTTTACTAGAGATTTTTTGAATGGGAAAAGCTGTCTTGGTGTTGTGGCTCTTTTACGTGTGCTGAATGCGGGTTAAAAACGAGACCTTCAAAGATACCCCGCAGAGTACCAACTCGCGGCCTTGTGGATGAGGGTAAAGTCCGGGCACAAACTGAGACAGAGCCCAGCCTTTTCACTTTCTAGGCAGGTGAGGTAGCACCGATGCAGGTTGAACCAATACAGTACATGGCTGAGCTACTTTCATTGGAGAAAAATTCAAAATACAGGCTGTTTACCTCCCGGAATTGGAATCATGAATGAAATAACAAGATCAGAAGAATAAAGATAAAAAGAATCGCGTAAACGATATGCTGTAGCACGAAGATGCTTTGAAGTTCCGATAAATAACAAGAAAATGAAGCGATCCGACTTAAGGGTGTTTGTAAAAGCTTATATTATTGACTTTGACCTTTCAGGTTGTTCATTTCCTCCGGTGTCTCTTCATGGCTTAGATCAATGTGTTTGTTACCTTGTTCATTGAGGTTTTTGTGTGTTTGTTATGTTCTACTTTCTCTTCATTTGTATTGCGATTTGCTGACATGTTCAATCAATAGTAATGGAGACTATGTTACATTTCCTCTGATAGCCAGTCTATCCGTACGGAGGATTAAAAATGGTCCGTGGGGAAAAGTAAATTTTTATGATAGGATTCTAATAACAAATATAATTATCTTGGATTTGTGTGCTTGTTTGCGCGCCCGCAAGCGTGCTGGTACATGCGTACATGCGTATGTTAGCGAGCGAGCGAGCGAGCGAGCGAGGGAGTGAGTGAGTGAGTGAGTGAGTGTGTGTGTGTGTGTGTGTGTGTGTGTGTGTGTGTGTTGTGTGTATGTGTGTGTGTGTGTGTGTGTATGTGAAAAGCAAAACAAATAAAGATAAGAAAAGAGAAAATACAGTAAGTTAATAGTTTGAAATAAGTTTCAATAATTTATGTATGATATAAACTGTAGTAAAAAAAATCAATGTAAGAAATATTCAATAGTCATGTAAAAGAAGACAATACTGATACATGAACGAAATCATGAATGGTTTGAATAATTATTTAACAGAAAACAAACAAAATTCAACAAATGTTTGAAACAAGCTTTAATAATTACATCATTGCCTAAACTTCCTGGAAATACGAATACAGTACGCCTTTGTTGTGTGCCTCAAAATAAAGTTTCAGGTTGTTACCAGTGCTCAGTAAAAGAAGTAAAGGATAACAAAGGTAATAAGAGAGAAAGACAAGAAGCAACGTTAAAGAATCTTGTTTTCTGAGAAGCTCAGTGAAAATTCGGTTGTCAGCGGCAATTTGACTGTTCCTTGTTGCTCAGTAATCTGTTTTATTTGTTATTCCATTGTATGGGTCAAATACTGTGTCTGTGTATTGCTATGATAATCGTCTACATTGAAAAGCCCGCTCACATATTATATATCCAAGATCGATGATTGTTGAAAGTCTCATGGCTTTAAAAATGTTCCCATGTGTGTGAATGTTGTATTATAACGGTAAAATGTTGCAAATTTAAAAAGATTTTTTAAACACTGTGTCTCTGTTTCTTTCTCTGTCTATGTCTCTGTCTCTGTTGCTTTCTCTCTGTGTCTATGTCTGTGTCTGTCTGTCTGTCTGTCTGTCTGTCTGTCTGTCTCTCTCTCTCTGTCTCTGTCTCTCTGTGTCTCTCTGTGTCTCTCTCTGTCTGTCCCTCTCTCTCTCTCCCCTCTCTCTCTCTTCTCTCTCTTTTCTCTCTCTCTCCTCTCTCTCTCTCTCTCTCCCCTCTCTCTCCCCTCTCTCTCTCTTCTCTCTCTCTCTCTCTCTCTTTCCCCTTGTATATACATATGTGTGTTCATATATACATACATAATACGCACGCACCTACGTACGTAAGCACATACGCACGTACCTACGTACATGCATACATGCATACAGACACACATAAAGAGATGTAATGTACGTTGGAAATGATTATGAGGAACGTACATCATTCTGTCCTAAAACGTCTTTCATCGAGCACTACAGGTAGGGGAGAACAGGTGGTATAAATAAAGAAATAGATAGGTAAAAACATCACCATATCTAGGCTTTGGCACACAGCCAGAAATAATTGGAGTGTGTATTAAAAAAAAACTCTTCGAAGTTTCACCATTGAAATTCCCCACAAAGCAAACGACACCAAAAAAAAAAAAGGGAAAGAAAAGAGGAAAACGAAATAAGCAAGAAAAGAATGAATGGGAAAGAAACGAGATGCAATCAGGCAAAAGAAACGGAAAAAAAAGAAAAGAAAGGGATGGGAGAATAATCAAGGCATAAGAGAAAAAAAAGAAAGAGAGAAAGAAAGAAGAGAGAAAGAAAGAAAAAAAAATACAGAAAGGACAAAAAGAAAGAAAGAAAAAAAAAAAGAAAGAAGGAAAGAAAAGGAAATAAAAAAAGAAAGACAAAAAGAAAACAGAGAAAAAATGAAAAACAAATTTAAAATTTCGAAAGTAATATACATTTTTAAAAAAGTTAACGAAAAAAAAACGGAAAGAGACCACAAAACAAAACTCTGAGAGCGAAAGAAAAACAAACACACACACACATCTTTTTTGTGCATTGCCTAGCACTTTTGTAAGATGAAGCCGGAGCGCGCATGCATTTTCACGAAAGTCATTCATCTCTCCCATGCTCTGATTTGCACCCAAAGAAAGCAAAAAAAATCATGGGTTGGCAGGCCGAAAGATGAATGCCATTCCAGACAAAGGGGGTTTTAAACCTCTAGCCTACTGGGGTCAGGTGCATACCGTGTCAGCCCCTGATTTGGTTGTTGCCCCTTTGGTGCTGATGGTTTTCTGTGTACAGGAATTCGACTCTACGTTATGCATCGAATGTTTTTTTTTTTTTTAAATTTCTGTTTTGCTTTATTGTGTGTGTGTGTTGTGTGTGGTGTGTGTGTGTGTTTTGTGGTTGTTGTGTGTGTGTTTTTGTGTGTGTGTGTGGTTTTTGTGTTGTTGTGTGGTTTGTGTGTGTACTTGTGTGTATTTATGTGTGTGTGTTTGTTTGCCTACGTGTATGTGTGTGTGTGTGTATTAAGAAGGTGGGGGGTTTATTGTCCCTCGACTAGTGCTCCGCGGTTCACCAATGGTGAGGTTTTGCGTATGAGGGCATTTTTGTCTACCATGAAGGGGGCCGCATTCCGGATGTAGTGGATGTATCCCCAATATATCTCCCCCAAAAATCCTCCGGGTTAGACTATTAATTGAGGGCCCCCTGTGCGAAAAGCACGAAGAAAAAGATTCAATCCACGACCCTTTGGGGGACATGGGGTTGAAGCAAACGGTCTTGACCCCTCGGCTATAGCGTCTACCAATTGGATGTCTGACCAGAATATGAGTGTTAAAAAAGGGTTTTTAATGTCAATTCCATAGCCTGCTGTTTTCAAAGTTTCCCTAAAATCAGATGGTTGTTGATATAACACAGTTTTTTTGGGGGTTAACCTTACACCATTAGCCAAACTGAGAAACTTCACATAGCTAACTAAGGCAAATTAAATTTTTGGGGTCAATGCCATTTCACATTATGGATTTAGATGTCTATTTAGATGCCTCTTGGGCCTGGTTGACAGCAAAAGCATTTATTTTCAGCATTTGATATCCCCCGCTATAGAATGTGGGTACCTTAATATTTTTGGTAAAAAACAGTGCATACGAAAGCTTTTCTGTGAACCTTGGGGGCGTGGGCGGAAAGAAAAAAAAAAGGAACGTATGGGGGAAAACAATAGATTCTGTGAGGTCTGTCTGAGTCTCCGTGGTATTCCTCATTTTCAATAATTACCGTTAAATAAAACAAACAAAAAAAACTGTTTTCTTTCAAATTGGGGCCCTTTTATATCTTAAAAAAAAAAACAGGGGACGCAAATTTGATTTTTACTTTGTTTAAAGCCTTTTCAGCTATGCATAATATTATTGAAGACTGCTGTGTTGAAAACGGAAAAAAAAAACACCCACCACACAAAAGCCACCAACTAGAGCAGTCAGAAAGGACAGCACTGAAAATGCACCCAGATACACTGAAAGCATTTTCTATTGCTGTCGCTGCCAAGCAAGAGTAATGGTCCCGTTCATTCCACAAACATGTCCAAGTTTCTGCTGGCTGCTGCTTTTGTCTTGTTTGTTTGTTTGTTTGTTTGTTTTTGTCCATTTCGGAGCTTCCTGTTCATTTCCTCATGATTTTCATTTCCCGGGATAAAAAGGATGAAAACCCGAGTTCAACAATGAAAGTAAAACCGCTCACGCAATGTTTAAACTGTTGATTGCGAATCGAAGGCAGGACATGTTCGAAAAGAGATGTGATTTTTTTTCTTTTAAAACCGTTATAGAGTAATGGGAGAGTAAAGTGTTAAAAAAAAGAGGGGAAGGGGAGAACAGGGAGAATTTCTCTATTATTTTGTTTGTCTCTGTCACTGCCAACCTCTATGTTTGTCTTTCTGTCTACCTATCTCTGTCTATCTGACTCTATGTCTGTCTCTGTCTCTCCCCTATCGTTCTTCCTGTCTCGTCCCCTCTTTTTGTCTGTCTCTCATTCCCCCCTTTCTCTCTCTCACCATCTCTCCCTCTCTCCATGCCTCCCTCCATTCCTTTCTCTGTATGTCTATCTGTCTGTCTCTGTCTCTGTCTGTCTCTGTCTTTGTCTCTCTTTCTCTCTCTCTCTCTCTCTCTCTCTCTCTCTCTCTTCTCTCTCTCTCTCTCTCTCTCTCTCTCTCTTTCTCTCTTTCGTCTCTCTCTTCTCTCTCTCTCTCTCTCTCTCTCTCCCCTCTCTCTCTCTCTCTCTCTCTCTCTCTCTCTCTCTCTCTCTCTCTCCTCTCTCTCTCTCTCTCTCTCTCTCTCTCTCTCTCTCTCTCTCTCTCTCTCCAAATAGACTTGTAGCACACAAGATCTTGGTTTACTATGTCACTAATGTAAGAGTAGCACTTTGACCCTCCGTTTAAGAAAAAATCCTAGCTGCAGACAAGTTCACTGATGGCTACTTTGCCTTATGAATAAACACTTTTACCCACATGAGTACAGCAAAATTTAAGGCAGATATGTGTTGAAGAAAATTATTTGAACTCGCAATTAGTCAACGAGAAACAAGATTTCACTGACTCAAATTGTTCGCCTTTGCCTCGTATGCAAAGGGGAAAAAATACAACAAAAAAACTTAAATGGATGTTTAGGGCTGGAGGTTGACGGGAGAAAGTGTTTGGCAGGCCGCTGTGATGGTTGCCACCTCGGGTGGGCATCTTACTTAGTCTGGCTCCGAGACTGAGCTAACGGTGTCGTTAGTGTTGGGCTTAGCACGTGAAGTCCTGCGAATGTAGACTTAGAACTGGCGCCACTGAACATCAGCGAAGTGACCCAGCAGCAGTGCAGGGCCCCTCTGGCTGGTACCCCCACGGCAGACTGATATTACTGGGCTTCCTGTGAACTTCTTACCCTGAGGATGCTACGTAGCGACTCACGGTATTGCTAGGGCGGACAGATTAAATTGAGTAGCCTGGGAATAGCAGAATGTCAATGTCACAGAAGACAAGGCAGCAAATCTTAGGGGTTTTGTTGTTCTATAATACCCTTTCCCTGTTGTTGAACTAGGGATTTTTTTCAGGATTGTTTTTTTTTCTCACTACTGCGCTAAAAATTGCAGGAGGAATACTATTAGAGAATCTCGTGACAGAGCAGAATTATCTTCTGTTAGATACTCGGGTTTGTGCTTCAAGCAGAAATCAAAAGAATGAGTGGGATGAACAGAAGAACAATAAGAGAGAGAGAGACAGAGAGAGAGAGAGACAGAGAGAGCCAAAGAGACAGAGAGAGACAAAGAGACAGAGAGAAATAGAGAGAAAGAGATACACAGACAGACAGACAGACAGATAGACAGACAGACAGACAGACAGACTGACAGACAGACGGACAGAGATTCCTTTCAACAGGAATCTCGATCGCAGACCAAATTTTGGATCGACCTCGGGCCCCCAACACACGAGTGCAACACTCTAACCACCAGGCTACCCCCTGTCTGTTTGTTGTCAGGGCATTTTCCATAAAAGGGTAGGCAAGCTATGGCCGCTTAATTATGGTAAAATGTAAAGGTGTCCCATAGCCTATGTGGTCGTAGGGGAGTGAGGCATCAGAGACCTCAGCTTCTTCTGGGGCTAGCATATTGAGGGCGGCGCTCATCTCCTCTCCCTCACTGCTTTACCTTCCCTGACACTAAAGAGGCAGGTGCCTATTGACAGCTGGGTGAACTGGGGGACTGTATTGAAAGCCAAGGCGTGCAAATAGTCACCCATCCAATCAATTACCACGCTCCTGTGGCTGTAAGATGAGACAAAATTACATAGCATAAACATTCTACCCCATAAGTGATGGCATGTGCAAGAATTAAAAAAAAAAAAAATATATATATATATATATATATATATATGTATATGTACATATATATGTAAATATATTTATATATTTATATATATATCTATGTATATATATACATATATATAAATATATACATACATATATATATATATATATATATATATATATATATATAAATATATATATATATATATATACACACACACACACACACGTTTTACTACGGCTACCCTACTGGTGGACAAGATCGGTCACATAGTACGCAAAATTCTCACTATTGGTCAGCCTTGGAGCTCTAGCGCATGAACAAAAATAAAGGAAGGATGAATCCTCCGATACTCTGTGTGATTAATGACAAGTAGTGCACCACAGACTCCAGGAGGGGTTAGGGGAAAAGTCGATATAAATGAACACAATCAAGTCAAGAGTGGAATGATTTAAACACAGTAAGACGTTGACTCACAACAAGATGTAAAAACTATTCTGATACATAGGAAGTGTTTTCTGCTGTGGTAAACATCTAGGACACGCAGCTTGACTGTATATTACACAAACATGTCCACACTTTTGTATGTGTGTGTGTGTTTGCGCGCGCACGCGCGCGCGCGTGTGTGAGTGTGTGTGCGCGCTCTTTCTGAGACTTCTTGTTCATTTCCGAGTAATTTTCATTTCCCTGGACAAAAAGATGAAAACCAATGTCAAAACATAAAGGAAAAAAAACACCTCATGGCGTGATTAAAGTCTTGATTGCAAATGGACGACAGCAAAATGTTTGAAAGGGTTCCATCTAAAAATGAAAGGGAGGGGATCGGGATCGCATGGCCCTGTGGTTAGAGCGATGCACTCCTCACCTGACGGACAGGAGGTGTTCTTAGGTTTCAGCTACCCCCCAGATGCCCCTTCAACGACATTTTCTCCTGGAGTTTAACGTCGACTCCGCTCCCCCAAAAGTTAACTGGATGAGACAATAAACCGAGGTTCCGTGTGCAAACACACACAACATCTGAAGCACACGTTAACACCCGTTCCGTCTTTCGGAAGAGTAAGCCATCATTGCATGCTGGTGAGAACAGATGACAAATTAAAAAAAAAAAATCAACGCATTCGCATAGGTGTCGTGCTTAGACATCATCCTTAGAGTCAGAATGAGGCTACAGTAAAATTCATGGTGGGTAAAAAACAGTGGCATACTCAATATCTCACTGTTGGTGAACCTCAGAACTCTAGCCAAAGGGCAAAAAAAAAATCCAACATCAGGGTGGAGTGTTAAAAGAAGGTAATAAAAATCAGAAAATAAACAAGAAAGAGGGGACAGGAAGAAAGGAACATGGCGGGAACAAAGAGAGGTAAATAAAAGTGGGATATCCTTGCACAGAACTTCTAGAAGGTGGGGATGCTATTTATATTGACAACACCCCCCGGACATCTATGGGGATCCATAATTGCCGTTTTACTGTGCGTTTACGTAGTGATGTGCCGAGGAGAAATATTTTAGCTTGGAGCTGTAGAGAGACAAGACAACATTCAGGGGGTCGGATTGACTGCCAACGTCTTGCGATGTATAAAACCGAATGGTTTCTGTTTCATGTGTGTTTTATGGTCGGCTTCCTCTGTTGTGAACCGCGGTGGTTCCTTTCGCCTTGGTTTAGTGTCGCTGTGCGACAAAAGGCTTGACGAATCAGGGAATTTCGTGACTGGGTCAAATTATCTCCTGTTTTATACCGTGTGGTTGACATGCCAGTAAAGAAGGACTGAAGAGAGAGAAGAAAGACTGAAACAAAGTGAGCTGAGAGAGAGAGAGAGAGAGAGAGAGAGAGAGAGAGAGAGAGAGAGAGAGAGAGAGAGAGAGAGAGAGAGAGAGAGAGAGAGAGAGAGAGAGAGGGAGATTTGATTGATTGATTGATTGATTCTTTTATATCGAGGATAATGGAGTAAGCACTCTTTTGCTTTTTTACATCCATACCCGTGTGTATGCAGTTTTGAAAATGTCATCTGTTCCCACCGGCACACGATGGCCTACTCTTACGAAAAGTGGAACAGGATTTAACGTGTGTGCAAGATGTTCTGCATGCGTTCGCACACGGGGCCTCGGTTTTAAGTCTCGTCCGAAGGACTTTTGGGGAGAATGGAGTCAGCACTGATGTTAACTCCAGGAGAAAAATCTCCTCGACCGGACTCGAACCCGCGTCATCAAATTGCCAGTGCAATGTTCTGACCACTAGGCTATCCGGAGAGAGAGAGAGGAGAGGGGGGGAGAGAGAGAGAGAGAGAGAGAGAGAGAGAGAGAGGAGAGAGAGAGAGAGAGAGAGAGAGAGAGAGAGAGGAGAGAGGAGAGAGAGAGAGAGAATATAGTAAAAATACAATGTAATAAATGAATCATAAAATAAGAAAATAATTACATGAATTAATCAACCATTTAACCCATCAGCTTATTATCAATTCCTCTAAAGTGAGAATGCGGCTACCTTCATGGTGGGCAAGAACGGCCGCATACGCAAAATGTCACCATGTGTAAGCTCTAGCCGAGGAACGAAAAATCAGTCAATCAATAATACTTCTAGGGATCATAATACTTCTGGGGATCAATAATACTTCTGGGGATCATTTAACAAGGAAACGCTAGGTAGATTGACATATACACAGCAATGCCATTTCTTTGACTGCAATTCTAAAGCAACTACGTCCTGTTTGGTACTGACACTCTACAGCAAAAGAGAAGGCAAGCTGGGGCTGGTTAGATGGGGGACACACAGATACGATAGCATGCATTGGTGGATCAGTGGTCTCGAGTTAACGCACGTCCCTAGAGAGCGAAAGGTCCTGGTTTCATGTGTGTGCTGGTTTGATCCTTGTTTGAGTCCGAAACTTTTTCCTCGTACACCAGACCGTGAGTGGTGGTTTAGGTGCTAGTCTTTTGGATGAGAAGATAAACTGAGATCCTGTGTGCAATACTCATTCAGTGCACGTAAATGAACCCACGGCAATAGGCGAATTGTCCCTGGCAAAATTCTGCAGAAAAAACCCCATTCTGTTTGGAAACTAAATACATTGATTGTGCAGACAGAAAAAAAAACATATAATGGGTGGTGCTGCGGTTGTGACGATGCGCTCTCGTCCAGGAAAGCAGCTCGAAATTCACGTAGAGAAATCAGCCGTGACTTTAAGTGGTATACAATCTAATACGGTACAATACAACCCAATACAAAACAATCCCGCTAACTGATGATCAGCTAAGGTGTCAGCCCTGCCGGCATCAGGTTACCTGGTATGCTTTGCTGGATTGGATTTCCCTGGACAATAATGTAAAAACCAGTGAGTGCCAGACCGTTAAGAGAAAACACACTCACGCAGAGATCTAACTTTTGATTGCAAATAAATGACAGGAAATGTTTGAACGAGTTCTAGTCCCAAGTCGGGGAGAGGGAAAGGGCATAATGATGAAATGTTTTGTATGGCCTGTCCTGCAATATGATTATGAATCCTGGACACAAAGAAAAGACGATGATTCCATTATCTCCAGAATGAAATATTAAGATTAAAAAATGAATACACTAAGCTATGGAAGTGCAGTGCTGCACCTTTGAGACTGCTTGACAGACTGGAAACCACCATGTTCATTAAGTGGATGAAGCTGAACTGTGTGGTCCGAGTTCTGTCAATAATCCCACAGCAAACTCGCTTTGGAACTTATTGTATTGTATTGTATTGTATTGTACTGTATTGTATTGTATGCTTGTATTGTATTGTGTTGTATTGTATTGTATCGTATTGTATTGTATTGTATTGTATTGTATTGTATTGTATTGCATGCTACATTAAGTTATATTAGAGTTCTTTGCATGCAATTTGGGATGCTCTTCCCGGGGATAGCACGTCACCAAAGAGCAGCACCACCTATTATTTTTATTATTTCCTGTCTGCATGTGTATTTTTTCCCTATCAAAGTATCTTTTTTTCTAAAGAATATTGCCATGGACAACTCTCTTGTTGCCGTTCGTTCTTTCACGTGCGCTAGATACGTGTTACACACGAGACCTAGGTTTCTTGTCTTATCTGAAAGACTAGCACCCAGACCTCGACACACGGTGTAGTGGACGGGGGAACATGTTTTGGCACATTCGGTAATCAAACTACCGTACACTTCGAACCCGGACATTTCGCTTTCTTGAGAGGTTCGTGACCTCTAGACCACCGATCCACTTAAAGTCACCTAGAGTGAACAATCCCCAACAAAACACGACTATCATCAGATTCAAACCCGTGACCTTCCAACCAAGAACCCATTGTACTAGCAACTGCCCGCAACTGTAAGTTCTGCCTGAAAAGTGTAATGCTGTGCTCTGAAGACTCTTAAAGAGAAAAGGGAGCAATCATGTCAAATGTGGAGATTTTACACACGCCCTGAGATAGTAAAAAAGAAAAAAAGAGAAAGAAAAGCAGCTGGAAATAAATGTGATAGACAGCCAACATTTGCTGCTGTTGTAAATGCCTAAGGGGACGTAATTAGCCTTGCCTTTCCACAAACATGTCCGATTTTGTGCTGGCTGTTTCTTTAGATTGTTCTTTCTCTGAGGCTTCCTGTTCATTTCCTTGTGGTTTTTCGCTTCTTTCCCTGGACAGAACGATTCAAACCCTGTGTGAGAACATGAAAGGACAAATCGCCCATGTGATGTTTAAACTGTTGATTGCAAGAGGACAGCAGGAAATGCTATAACAGATTTTCGTAGTGTTTTTTTTTAGCATGTTGAGAAAGTGTGTGTGTGTGTGTGTGTGTGTGTGTGTGTGTGTGTGTGTGTGTGTGTGTGTGTGTGTGTGTGTGTGTGTGTGTGTTTGTGTGTGTGTGTGTGTGTGTGTTTGTGTGTGTTTGTGTGTGTGTGTGTGTGTGTGTGTGTGTGTGTGACAAAACAAGACAAGAAAAGACAAGACAAGAAAAGAAATGTGTGCGTGTGTGTGCACGTGCGTGTGTACGTGTGTGCGGCGTGTGTGCGTGCGTGCGTGTGTGTACGTGTATTGTTTTACCGCTCACACCCGCGAGCCTTAAGCTTCATCCATCAATCCTTACACTAACTCTACAGATACTGCACAGATAGTGGGAGTGCTGCATGATGTGGTGGATTAGAACCACACAAAGCCTGCAGCACTTGGCACTTGTGCTTTAACCTTTTGCAGCCACATCAGTGGGATCTTTCATCTGACCTATCCCCTACTCCCGTAGACCGTGGGAGCACCACAGAAAATTTGCATCCAGCTTCCTCCACTCCCCACAGGGAGTGGATGATCAGTGAGACACGAGGGTCAACACTGATGGCATTTTGTTTACAAGCCAATGTCAGATACTTTGAAAGAGCATTACTTGTAATGCATAAAAATATATAAATTACTCATTTTTATGCCATGTTGTGATGGAGACTGTCTGCGATGGCTGCCTAAACTTGATGTTTTGAACTTCAAAACCTTTTTATCAAAATCATGTACAAAGAACCCTATTTAACACTTTAAAAAAATAAATAAAAGACCAGCACAACTCACTTTTGGGTTGGCTTTTTTGTCTGTCTGCGCTCCATGTGTATTTTTGTTCCCCATCAGGGTAGCTTTTTTCTAGAGATTTTTTGAATGGGAAAGCTCTCTTGGTGTTGTGGGCTCTTTTACGTGTGCTGAATGCGGGTTAAAAACGAGACCTTCAAAGATACCACGCAGAGTACCACTCGTGGCCTTGTGGATGAGGGTAAAGTTCCGGGCACAGAGACAGAGCCCAGACTTTTCACTTTCTAGGCAGGTGAGGTAGCACCGATGCAGGTTGAACCAATACAGTACATGGCTGAGCTACTTTCATTGGAGAACAAATTCAAAATACAGGCTGTTTACCTCCCGGAATTGGAATCATGAATGAAATAACAAGATCAGAAGAATAAAGATAAAAAGAATCGCGTAAACGATATGCTGTAGCACGAAGATGCTTTGAAGTTCCGATAAATAACATGAAGAAAATAAAGCGATCCGACTTAATGGAGTTTGTAAAAGCTTATATTATTGACTTTGACCTTTCAGGTTGTTCATTTCTTCCGGTGTCTCTTCATGGCTTAGATCAATGTGTTTGTTACCTTGTTCATTGAGGTTTTTGTGTGTTTGTTATGTTCTACTTTCTCTTCATTTGTATTGCGATTTGCTGACATGTTCAATCAATAGTAATGGAGACTATGTTACATTTCCTCTGATAGCCATGGGCCAGTCTATCCGTACGGAGGATATAAAAATGGTCCGTGGGGAAAAGTAAATTTTATGATAGGATTCTAATAACAAATATAATCATCTTAGATTTGTGTGCTTGTTTGCGCGCCCGCAAGCGTGCTAGTACATGCGTACTTGCGTATGTTAGCGAGTGAGTGAGTGAGTGAGTGAGTGAGTGAGTGTGTGGTGTGTGTGTGTGTGTGTGTGTGTGTGTGTGTGTGTGTGTGTGTGTGTGTGTGTGTGTGTGTGTGTGTGTGAAAAGCAAAACAAACAAAGATAAGAAAAGAGAAAATACAGTAAGTTAATAGTTTGAAATGTTTCAATAATTTATGTATGACATAAACTGTATTAAAAAAAAATCATTGTAAGAAATATTCAATAGTCATACAAAAGAAGACAAAACTGATACATGAACGAAATCAAGAATGGTCGAATAATTATTTAACAGAAAACAAACAAAATTGAACAAATGTTTGAAACAAGCTTTAATAGCTACATCATTGCCTAAACTTCCTGGAAATTTAAGTACACTAAGCTTTTATTGTATGCCTCAAAATAAAGTTTCAGGTTGTTACCAGTGCTCAGTTAAAGAAGTAAAGGATAACAAAGGTAATAAGAGAGAAAGACAAAGAAGCAACGTTAAAGAAATCTTGTTTTCTGAGAAGCTCAGTGAAAACTCGGTGTCAGCGGCAATTTGACTGTTCCTTGTCGCTCAGTAATCTGTTTTATTTGTTATTTCATTGTATGGGTCAAATACTGTGTCTGTGTATTGCTATGGTAATCGTCTCCATTGAAAAGCCCTCTCACATATATATCCAAGATCGATGATTGTAGAATGTCTCACGGCTTTAATGTTCCTATGTGTGTGAATGTTGTATTATAACGGTAAAATGTTGCATTTAAAAAGATTTTTTAAAAATACTGTGTATCTGTTTCTTTCTCTGTCTATGTATCTGTCTCTTTTGCTTTCTCTCTGTGTCTATGTCTGTCTGTCTCTCTCTGTCTCTGTGTCTCTCTCTGTCTCTGTCTCTGTCTCTGTCTCTGTCTATGTCTCTGTCTCTCTCTCTCTCTCTCTCTCTCTCTCTCTCTCTCTCTCTCTCTCTCTCTCTCTCTCTCTCTTCTTCCTCTCTCTCTCTCTCCCCTTGTTTTTTTGTGTGTGTCCCTCTCTCCCTCTTTCTATGTCCATCTATATATGTATAGACAGAC
>CM060326.1:33993680-34016180 GCA_030674155.1 Stramonita haemastoma | reverse complement strand
TACCAATTGGATGTCTGACCAGAACTAGTGAGTGTTAAAAAGGTTTTGAATGTCAATATCCATAGCCTGATGTTTTCATGCTTCCCTAAAATCAGATGGTTGTTAGATATAAACACAGTTTTGGGGTTAACCTTACACCATTAGCCAAACTGAGAACTTCACATAGCTAGACTAATGGCAAATTAAATTTGGTGTCAATGCCATTTCACATTATGGGATTTAGATGTCTATTTAGATGCCTCTTGGGCCTGGTTGACAGCAATGCATTTATTTTCAACATTTGATGTCCCCTGCTATAGAATGTGGATACCTTACTAGTTGGTAAGAACAGCTGCATACGAAAGCTTTCTAGTGAACCTTGGAGCTGTGGGCGCGAAAGAAAAGAACAAAAGTGAACGTATGGGAAAACAATAGCATTCTGTGAGGTCTGTCTGAGTCTCCGTGTATCCTCCTCATTTTCAATAATTACCGTTAAATAAAACAAACAAAAAACTGTTGCTTTCATTGGCCTTTCATATCTTAGAAACAGGGCGACGCAAGATTTGATTTATATACTTTGTCAAAGTTTTCAGCTATGCATAATATTATTGAAGACTGCTGTGTTGAAAACGGAAAGATTTTAAATACTCCATACTGCTGTCCACTGTACGTGATGCTGGGGACCTATCAGCATGAATAATCCCCCAACTCCTCGAAATTCCTCTTTTATGTCCCTCTTTTGTTTCTGCCTGTTTCATGTCTTTCTGTTTATTTTCTGCCTTCTTAATGACAATTCTTTCCAAAGCTGAAGTCGGATGTGTTAGGTCTGACTTGTTAGGTGTTTAACGGCAGCACAACACTCTTTCACGCATATGGCAGAAAACTAATAGTTGTGTCTGATCGTTCTATGAAGAGGAAATCTTAATGGACATCTTACTCACGCTGCTTTTTTACATAACATTTTTTGTGGTAATAACAAAATTGTTGGAGATGTTTTATTCGTGTTTTTGTGTTTACAAACGTACTCATTAAGCTCTGCCAGCATCAATGCAAGTTCTCCTCTAGACACTGGCCTGACGGTACTTTAACACTGATGCTTTTCTATACACTTCCAACCCTGAGTTTGTCGGATGTGTTTCCTGACATCAGTCTAACCAGAGTCGGAAAATTAGAGCTTAGATGTCACAGAAAACAGATCGCAGCAGAAGCATCAAAAACAAATATCGCTCAGTACTATAAACTAACGAAACAGCCAAACCCACACCACAGGAAAAAAGAAACCTAGAACATTGAACTGCTCACGAACCAAAAGAAAACAGTGGTCATGAAACCCAACCTGTAGACATAAAGACGAAACTGTCCAGAAAGAGAGAGAGTCATTGACCTTGCTTCAGCTAAACACGTCCTTCTTGGACAACAGGGGCGAAGTTCTATTGCCCTGTTCCCTGTCATGTGTCTGCCTTTCGTGCCAGCATCCATCTTTTCTTAGGTCTGTCACTCTGTTTCCCTAGTTCGTCTCTCTTTTGTCATTTTTATCTTTCTGTCTTTCTTGTGTGTGTGTGTGTGGTGTGTGTGTGTGTGTGTCTGTTGTGTTGTGTGTGTGTGTGTGGTGCGTGTGTGTGTGTTGTGCTGTGCTTGTCGTGCGTGGTGCGTGCGTGTGTGTTGTCTGTCTCGTGCTTGTTGTGTTCTGTCTGTCTGTCTTGTCGTCCGCTGTTCTCTCTCTCTCTCTCTTCTCTCCTCTGCTCATTTACTGCTCTCTGTTTTTATCTCTCTCTATTCCTCTCTCTCTCGTCTCTTCTCTCTCTTTCTCTTCTCTGTCTCTTGTCTCTGTCTGTCCTCTGTCTCTGTCTCTTCTCTCTCTTCTCTGTCTCTGTCTTCTCTCTTCTCTTCTCTCTCTTCTCTATGTTGTTGTTTCTTCATTTGCTTCCTCGCTTCTACCTCTCTCTCTCTCTCTCTCTCTGTCTCTCTCTCTCTCTCTCTCTTTGATGTTTTTCTGTTCTCTGTCTCTCTTGTTCTTCTTTTCTCTCTATGTCTTCTTTTGTCTCTGTTTTTCCCTTACTAGTCTTATCTGTGTTTGTTTCGTTGTTAGTCCTGATGTTCCCTGAACGGTGATGTCGTGTCTCTTTTCTTCGTTTTTTGTCCTTGCTGCCTTGCTTCCTGTCTGTCTTCTCTCTCTCTCTCTCTCTCTCTCTCTCTCTCTCTCTCTCTCTCTCTCTCTCTCTCTCTCTCTCTCTCTCTCTCTCTCTCTCTCTCTCTCTCTCTCTCCTCTTAATTTGTTTCTCATTTGCTCGCTCTCGCGCACTCACTCTCTGTCTGTCTGTCTGTCTGTCTGTCTGTCTGTCTGTCTGTCTGTCTGTCTGTCTGTCTGTCTGTCTGTCTGTCTGTCTCTCTCTCCCCTCTCTCTCTCTCTCTCTCCTCTCTCTCTCTCTCTCTCTCTCTCTCTCTCTCTCTCTCTCTCTCT
Organism: Stramonita haemastoma; assembly: GCA_030674155.1. NCBI lineage: Eukaryota > Metazoa > Mollusca > Gastropoda > Neogastropoda > Muricidae > Stramonita > Stramonita haemastoma. The sequence continues at coordinate 34,013,740 of CM060326.1, read as the reverse complement.
CTCTCTCTCTCTCTCTCTCTCTTCCTAAGCGTGCGCGCGAGAGTGCGTGATTGCGCACGCAAGGCATACAGGTTTAAGTTAATAGGGTTGTGAAATCTGTATAGTGTGCAAACAATGTTGAGCAATCAATAATAACATCAAGACACTGGCTGGAAGCAAGTCAGAGCGCTGGACTGCATGCACAATCACTGTGATTGAAGATGAAAAAGAAAATGCTGCATGTTTATTTCTCGCGATTGGATTGAATAAAGAATCACCACGAAGAGAAGAATCGACACAAAAACACACTCATTTAAAGCAGCTGACCTTTGAGAGGTACTTCGGAGTTCGGAGAAATGACAGCAAGAAATTAAGCAATCAGCTGTAATGGAGTTCGTAAATGTGTACATTATTGACTTTTACATGTTATTTAATTGTGCCTTTTTTCCTGGTGTGTGTTAATGGCTTACTTTGATTCGGTTGTAAGTTTGTCGGTTGATTCATTTTTATATTTAGTTCCTTTTTTTCGAGCAAGGCAATCTACACATTAATTATTCTTTTTTCAAGTCAAATTTAACAAAACGTAAACTATGTTACCTTTGCGACCTTCCACCAGAAACAAGTCGCATTGCATTGCACCTGATCGGCTCTTTCTGTTGAAGCATTTTAGGGAGGTGGGGTGCATGTTGTCAATGTGGAGATTTTAATTGGTTAAAAGATTATACACTTTCTACTACCTTGTACTGAAGTATCAAGGCACAGATTTTTTTCTTTGGCTCAAATGAACACTTAAAAACACTGGACACTTTACTCTGACCATCAATTATGATGCGAAATTTGTCAGTTTATCATTTTGTCACTTTCTCTTGTCTAGCAGTTTAATTGTGATAACTTTTTGTACACTTACCCTATTTTCATCCCAATTTTATTTTTCATTAAATGATGTTATTTTACTGGTAACATGGTTAACAGTTAAGAATTGACCTCCCATCCGGTGCAATGTGACTCGCTATGTGGTGATAGGGTGTACATTTTGTAAGTTTTTGTCTCTAACAACATAACTTACCGCTGGTGGGCGTTCCCCAGCTTATCACTCTGAGGGTCTCTCTGAATGTGAAATCTGACTCACTCATGATCATCCCACCTGGAATGACCGGGAGACTGAAATGCACACTGAATAAAATAAAATTGCGTGTATGACTGTTTTCAAGGACTTCACCATGTAGGCAGCCATACTCTGACTTCTGAGGAAACCACATCAATTTGTGTTCTGCTGTTAGTCTTGCAAGTACAATTTCTGTGTAACGCAACACCAAGATGCTGTATTTTACAGTCAATCAAAGTCTGTACCAACACTGTAGTCGAATGGTCAAGACCGTTTGACTTTAATTCCATGGGTCTTTGAAGACTGGGGTTCGAATCTCGATGGTGTCTGGTGAATTAACGGTAGGGATATTTACAATCTCCCAGGTCAACTTCAAGTGCAGACCTGCCAGCTCCTTAACTCCATATATATATATATATATATATATAGTATAATATATATATATATATATAATATAATATATATATTTTAGTATTTATATATATATATAATATGAGGGTAAGCACGCGCACGGTATATGTGTAGTGTGTATGTGCACGTGCGCGCGTGCGTGTGTGTCAGTGTGCGATAAGCGCGGCGTGCTTGTGTGTGTTTGTGTTTGTATGTGTGTTTGTTTGTGTGTGTGTGTTGTGTGTAACTTGGTAATCTTTATAAACACAGTAGCTAAGAGCAAACACTGCTCTGTCGACGACACAAAAGGTTTTGATGGCATGACATTTCATGAAAGATAACCTTTTAGAGATGTTTTGTCAACAAAGGGCAATCACTAATGTAAAAACCGGTGTGCAGAAATTAAAAAAAAATATAATGAAATTAGAAGCTAGTTGTATAGCGCAAAACAAACAAACAGACTGAAAGGAAACTATTCAGAAATGTGATCATGTTCTATACAGTGATGGAAGGAAATCATCAATACGTTCCTAAAAGAACACAGTAAATGTTAAATGAGTAGCAAAAAAAGATAATAGATTTACTGAGTGAAATGAAATCAGCGAAGAGACGAAGAAATATTGCATAACTGTTTGTAGAACTAGTCAGTGAATGATCGGAAATATTGAATATTCATTTAGTTTCCACGATGCTTGAATCTTTAATCCATTTACTTTTGTTCCGTGCCTTATCGCAAAGATTTCGGTCTTACATCTTTGCAGCAAAGAAAGAAACTAGGACAAAGGCAACGAGTGAATGAAACAAAGCGCTATCAAAAAAGACATTTATGTAAAACAAAGTTACAGATTCCAGGGAGACTTGATACCTATCTTTTGTCCGCTGTAACATTATTTTATGTGTCATTCATTACATACGTTCGTCTATTACTCTGGCTCACATGACCGAGATTACTGCCTCAACAATGAAAAGGAAATACACAGATCTCAACATGTGCAGCTGTGAAAACATACAAGAACTCTAGCATCACAAAAGACATTGACAGCAGCAAAACATGTTGATATATCCTGACAGAGAGTGTGTTAGGATTTGGGGTCTTCTATTTCAATATTTAGCATTGTGCTGCTCTAAAATCTTGGGCCATATTACATTTTTGTCAATTAGCTTGTTTTGCTTAAAGCAACGTTTTCTTACAATAATTTTTACGTATTTTTTGTCAACGAAAGCTGAAATTGCAGCCTGGTTACTTGTATAGGAAATCAAAGAAGGAAAGTGGTAGGAGAATACAAAGAGTAGTTGGAGAATACGCAAAGACAATAGCCTTGCCTTTAGTTTAAATCATGCAAGGAAAGCTGGGAACGTTTCTGAATTATATACGCTACACATTCATCAGTGGCCGTGTCCACTTGTCACAAGGCAATACATATATCCGTGTCTTCTTCTTCTTCTGTGTTACCTCAGATTGGGTCAAATGAGAAGTGATAGGCCTTTCCCCTACTCTTGTAACTTTGCAGGAGGTTTGCCTGCTGGCCACAGACGACACATTTTGACTTAAGGTAGCTCATTAAGAAGTGTAATTTTTAGAGAAAGAATCAGATGTGCTTGTAAACAATGGTAAGAGAATACGCTGGATAATCAAAGAATAACTAAAAGAGAGAGTTGATAGAGATAAGGGAAAAGGAAGACACAAAAATAGTGATAGAAAAAAATTCTAGCACAGAATATCCAGAAAGGTACTATTACTGAAAAAGCTCCTCGCTCCCCCCCACCCCCCAACACACACACACACTGTGGGATAGGACCATATAAAAGTATGCTGACATCACCAATGAAGATATGAAAACCAGAATTGAAAAAATGCCATCGGGCCATATGAAGAGCTCCTGACTTCATCGAAAACACGCGAGCTAAGGTAGTTCGGGCACATCACACGAACATCTGGACTGGCCAGTCTTCCAAGGAACAGAAGGGGGGGGGGGGGGGGGGGGGGGGGGCAAAGAAGAAGACAGACGAAATGATGGGAAGACAACATCAGAGTGTGAATGGGCCTTTGGTGGAGTGATCTGCTACGGAGGGAGGAGGACCGTGGGGAGTGGAGGAGCTGGTTGTAAAATTTTCGGAGGTGCCCCCATGGTCCGCGGGACTACGGACAGGTGATAGTGAAAGAACATCAATTAGAGAAGGAAAGCTACACCAATAGGGCTAGGCTATGTGGTGAGAAACCTACCAAATTTCCCTACATTTGTCCTTTAGGGAAATGTCGATGGAGGACAGACGAGGAGAGAGAAAACAGTCAGAGAAATATTACTGCGAGGGCCAAGGCTTTGGTGCACAACCAAAATAAACAGTAATTTCGTGAACAACTTTTTCAGGCAATATCTTCCAACAATCCCTCAAAGTTAAGAGATAAAAAGAAAAACAGGAAAGAATTAAAGTGATAGCCTAAATGAAAGAAAGCATGGCTGGGATCAACGAAAAGATGCAGAGAAGAAGGTATGGAGTAAAAACCAGAAGGGCAACCGAGAAAAATGGTGTGAGAAAGAAATAATAAAACAAAGAAAGATAAGAAAACGAAAGATCGAATAACAGAAAGACAACAAGTTGAGAATACAGAAAAAACCAACAAAGAGATTTTTTTTAATCAAATACAAAAAGTAAACAGACCGCACATGAGCAAAGGAATGCAAAGAAAATTAAAGCTAAACGCAAAAATACAACCAAAAAGGACAGAAAAATGCTAAGTAAAGAAAATTGAAATCAAAATAAACGATTCTTGACAAATGTATAGTTTCTGCATTGCCTAATACGAAGACTGAGCCAGAGTGGACATGCATCTTCACGGAAAGTCATTCATCTTCCCACGCTGCTGATATGCACCAAACCCTGGGGCCATGAAGCAGCAGCCACAGCCTCAGCTGGCGGGCAGAAGCACAGACGCAATTCCACACAAATTGCGTTACTGCTAGAGTTAGATGGATACAATCATGTCATCAGCTGATTTCCCCCCCCTAAGTTTTGGTTTTAGAAAATTCATAGAGAAAGCACTGCGTACTGAGTTGTATATATGCAAAAGGTAGTGTCCGCTTAGTTAGTTTTTAACAACAGATTCCATAACTACCCTCTTTGGGTTTTTTGGGTTTTTTTTTTCATTCAAGCTAGATATTTCGTTGTGGTCTGAGCCTGACTTGTCAGGCGTTTAACGGCAGCGCAATGTGTTTTGCTTTTTGAACAGACAATGCCAATTGTTGTGGGAGTGTTTGACGAAAAAGAAGGAGAACAAGAACATTACATCTTGATCCAAATTGTAGATTATAATGCACCTGCGCAAATTATCAAATTGAGTTTCTAAAAGCGTACGTTTTGTTTGAATTATTTTTCTTGTTTATTGTTTATTTTACCTTTTTTAATTTTAATTTCCTCTGTGTGGCCTTGTTCATGTGTCTTTTTTGTTGTCTTGTTTTCTATTCAGTTTTCCCATCGCCTTTCTGTTCAACTTACTTTCTTTTCTCTCTTTCCGTTTGTTTTGACTTTTTCAACCTTTCCATTTTCCATTCGTTTTCTTCTACTGCAAATCTCTATGAAGGCTGTCATTTTGTAGCTGTAACTTGGATGTTTGAACTTCTTGGGCATGTTTGTCAATAGTTCTTTTAGAATTTTGTTTGATAACTAAATTGTGCAGGTATATCATATCCTTAAATCTAAGACATTTGTAAGATATATTTGAATCTGAATAACATTATCATTACGTTCTATAGCAACAATTTAATAATCATGCAAAACACCTTGATTGGTCTCTTAAATCTTAGTAACAAGATAGCGATAGGTTTGAGTTTGTCAGCGCTTTATAAGATATATTGGACAGTGGGTTGTACAACATTTTAAAGGTTGTTGTTTTGAGGAATGAAGGGAAGGGGACTATATTATATGCACTACCTCACAGGGGCATATGTGTCCTTGATAAGCTGAACAATCTTATTTTCCGAGAAGGAGACAGCTTTGTAAAACACCCCGAGGACTTGGCAGCAAATAAATATGACATTAAAAGACAACCTTTAGAAAAAGCTCTGTCAGCAAAGAGCAATGACTTCCACAAAGAGGTTTTTTAGTAGTAAATAATGTCTATCAGAGTTTTCTATAGAAATGTCAAAGAATCGCAAGTGTGGGTGCGATGCGTGCGTGCGTGCGTGTGTGTGTGTGCGTGTGTTGTGTGTGTGTGTGTTTGTGTGTGTGTGTTGTGTTGCGTGTGTGTGTATGTTGTTTGTGTATGTGTATGGTGTATGTGTGTGCGTGTGTATGTGTGTGTTTGTGTGTGAATGTGTATTGTGTGTGTGTGTGTGTGTTTGTGTGTGTGTGTGTGTGTGTGTGTGTGTGTGTGTGTGTGTGTGTGTGTGTGTGTGTGTGTGTGTGTGTGTGTGTGTTGTGTTTCCGAAAGCGTGTGTGTGTTTTCTCTCTCTGTCTCTCTGTCTCTGTCTCTGTCTCTCTGTCTCTCTCTTTCTGTCTCTCTGTCTCTCTATCTCTCTCTGTCTCTGTCTCTCTCTCTTTCTCTCTCTCTCTTCTCTCTCTCTCTCTCTCTTTCTCTTCTCTCTCTCTCTCTCTCTCTCTCTCTCTCTCTCTCTCTCTCTCTCTCTCTCTCTCTCTCTCTCCTCTCTCTCTCTCTCTCTCTCTCTCTCCTCTCTCGCTCTTCCTCCTCCCTCCCTCCCTCTTTCTCTCCCTCTCCCTCTCACTCTCTCTCTTTCTCACACTCTCTTTCTCTTTTATATCATTTTTATTCTTTTATATCGAAGATAATGGAGGTAAGCACTCATGTACTTTTTTACATCTAGTCCCCGTGTGTATGCAGTTTTGCAAATCTTGTCATCTGTAACCACCAGCACACAATGGCCTACTCATCTGAAAGCGGAACAGGATTTTACGTGTGTGCAAGATGTTCTGCGTGCGTTGACCCCCGGGCCTCGGTTTATAGTCTCAACTGAAGGTCTTCGAGGGGGAGGGGGGGGACTGGAGTCAGCACTATGTTAACTTCAGGGGAAACATCTCTTCGAATGGAAAACAAATCCGGGTCGTCAAATTACGAGCGCAATGTTCTGATCACTAGGCTAACACCCCCCCCCCCCTGCTGGTCGTGTGTGTGTGTTGTGTGTGTGTGTGTGGGGGGGGGGTGGGTGGGTGGTGTGGAGAGAGAGGGAGAGAGGAGAGAGGAGGGGGAGTGGATGGGAGTGGGAAGGAGGGCGTGGTGTGTGTGTTATGATCATGTCTGTGTGTGTGTGTGTCTTTGATTTTACGTCTGTCCACTTAAAGTGATATTAGGAGAAGGACTGGAGAGGGGGAGGGGGGGGGGCAATAATGAGATGAGGGCCTAAAGAAAAAAAAAGATGTATGTTAGTGAATTATGTACATAAGAAGACTGATTACAGACAATTAAACAGAATGTTGCAAAACATGGCATAAGAAACGAAAATAATTAAAAAAAACATCGAACAATAGAAAACTTAAGATCTAAAACTGTAAACTGAACAATTGCGAAACTACGTGTAAAGGCTGCCGTGATTAAAGCGAAAAGTGTATTTCGACAGTAGGGTGTTATAATTCCACAGTCTTCACAGTCGTTCTTAATTAAAAAAAAAAGAGATACTGGGGATCGCATCAGAGACAATGCTATCGCACACAAAAACTTTGGGTTGGTTAACACTCCTTGCAAAGACTTATCTTGAAATACTGGTAGGAACTTTTTTCACCTTGACATTGAGACAAAACATGAATATTGGACAGGTTTTTTTTTTTCCACATATACATTTTATATGTTTTGCAAATTTTGCTCGAAATGCATTCAATTTCAATCTGTGGATTAGAGACACAATATTTTCTAGTACTATAGGATTTTTGAAAGCTATTCAGTACTGATTAACATAAGGATGTTCTCAATATCCAGAACTGAACAAGTATGCTGTGTGTGTGTTTACATGCACATGTATACTCAGTCACGGGCATTTATACGTCTGTAAGTATATTATATGTATAGAAAATAATACATAATACACATTATAAAGCTAAAATACATATCTATACTATACATATATTATATAAATATGCATACATACATACTTACATACATACATACATACATACATACATACATATACATACATACTAATACATACATACATACATACTTTACAATACATACATACATATACATACATACATACATCACACACATCTAATCTATTTTTCGTTGGATTTAATTACCAAGTAATAAAAAAACACGATACAAAACTTCCTATTGACTTTTAAGTGACCTCCAGGGTGTTAATCTAAAGAACGTCCAAGAACAACAACGACAAAGGAAAAACAGCATTTGCTGACAAAACATTTTGTGCCAGTTAGTTTTCCGCGCTGCTAGACCCAAGCCCAAGTTGCGGGCTAGATCACATTACAGAAAACGCATTAGCCTGCCCGGCAAAGCAAACGTAGCTTCAGGCAGTGAGTGGGTGAAGGGCAGTATCGTGTTTTTGTAGCCGAGCCAAAACGTGATGATTGGCATGTTTGCAGTTGCAAACCGCTGTGCTCTTTTCATTGGACATGCCTTGCCTGTTAACGTGTTTTTCTTTCAAATGTGCTTAAAGATTCTTTTTTTGGGGGTTGGTACTACCTGAATACAGTGTGTGCCTTTATATATTGAAAATATGTTTGTAGATGTTTTTTTAGATTTAAGATATTTTTTTTCTGTTTAGGATATTAGGTATATTTTCATGGAAATGACAATTTGGTTGGAATAATAGTTTTGGCTTTAAATAGTGCGAAATGATTGGCTTGAGTTTTTTCCCCCGAGAATGCTGAATAATATATGTTGTTAAATCGGTTTGAAGAAAATACAGCTGGACTGTTACAACTGCCTTTGTTAAACACAACACTAACAATAACAACAACAGCTGCAACATTTGTTCAGTTAAATTTACAAACAAGCCTCTTTTGTTGCAAAACATGACAAATTTCATTAAATAGTACTTTTTGGCAAAACAATGTAGTGTGACTGTTCCTATGAAAAATGTAGTAATATCCAAGTAGTGCAAGACTACTTATAACTAGTGTGGAAATACATGCTCGCGTTTCTTGACATATTGATAAAGCCATCACATGCTTGTGTCATCACACTGCTCCCTCCCGCACACATAATCCACAAAATTCTGCACTGCAAACTAGAAAGTGACCGTTGGTGGTACCTTGAATGAAAAATGCAATGAAAACAATCCACGGATCTAAATATTGTATTTGTTCGTCAGGGTATAAGTTATTCACAATCTTAGACATAATGCTTCAAGGCATGCATTGTCTTTCATAGTAGCTAGGAAGAAAGAAAAACTCACAAAGTGTGAAGAAAATAAGAAAGAAACACTGACAAACTGTAAACAAAGAAAAAAAACAGACAACCGTAGACAAAAAACACTGACAATGTAAACAAAGAAAGAAAAAAACAGACAAGCCGTAAACAAAAAAAAACACCGACAAACTGTAAACAAAGAAAAAAACAGCAAAGTAAAAAAAAACAACAAACTGTAAGCAAAGACAAAATGAAGAAACGAAAGAAAAAACACTGACAAACTGTAAACAAGAAAAAAACAGACAAACCATAAAAAAAAAACATGACAAACGTACAAAGAAAAAAACACTGGCAAAGTGTGAAGAAAGAAAAACAACGCTGAAAAAGTGTGAAGATAGAAAAGAAAACACGACAAACTGTAAACAAGGAAAAAAATACACTGACGAAGTGTGAAGAAAGACAGAAAGAAAGAAACATTGTCAAAGTGTGAAGAAAGAAAGAAACGCTGACAAACTGTGAAGAAGAAAAAAGAAATACAAGTGAAGACACAAAGAAAGAAAAACAAACACTGATAAAATGTGACGAAAGAAAGAAAGATAACGACAAAGTGTGAAGAAAGAAACAAAACATGAAAAGTGTGAAGATAGAGAAGAAAAGAAATAGAGAACACTGACAAATGTGAAGATAGAGAATGACAATGAAAACACTGACAAATGTGAAGAAGAGACAGAAAACTGTGAAGTGTGAATGAAAGTAAGATAAAACATGACAACTGTGAAGATAGAGAAGAAAACTGTGAAGATAGAACATGAAAACTGTGAAGAAGAAGACACGACAAACAAGATAGCAAATGACAAACTGTGAAGATAGAAACACTGACAAACTGTGAAATAGAGAATGAAAGAAATAAAAAAAGAAGAAAACTAACAGCTGTGAAGACAGAAAGAAACCCTGGCAACCTATCCTGCCTCAACTCTGCACCAATATCCATATTCCCTGCAGGAAGGAGTTAGCCAGCTTGGATGAAAGGACACGTTTGCTCCGGGCAGTTTTTGAAGTCGACTCTGCCCGTCTTATTTTCAGCAGCTTATCCAAAATGTGATTATTGGCATGTTTCCAAACACCGATCCTGTTCTGTTTCCCTTTGCCTCTTCGAGTGTGTGTGTGTGTGTGTGTGTGTGTGTGTGTGTGTGTGTGTGTGTGTGTGTGTGTGTGTGTGTGTGTGTGTGTGTGTGTGTGTGGTGTATGTGTTGTGTGTAGTGTGTGTGTGTTGTGTGTGGTGTGTGTTGTTTGTGTGTCTGTGTGTTGTGTGTGTGTGTGTGGTGTGTGTGTGTGATGTGGTGTGTGTGTGTGTGTGTGTGTGTGTGTGTGTTTGTTTTGTGTGTGTGTGTGTGTGTGTGTGTGTGTGTGAGGGTGTGTTGTGTAGTGTGTGAGTGTGTGTTTGTCGTGTGTGAGTGTGTGTGTGTGAGTGTATGTGTGTGGGGTTTGTGTGTGGTGTTGTGTGTGTGTGTGTGTAGTGTGGTGTGTGTGTGTGGTGTTTGTGTGGTGTGAGTGTGTTGTGTGGTGGTTGTGTGTGTGTGTGTTTGAAAAAAGCCTCCTTGAACTTATTCGCTCTAAAGTGTTGTTGTTTTTCTGTGCAAGCCTTTTTGATCTTTCAAAAATAATTATCTCAAACTTGAAATTAGAAGAAAAGAAACAATAATTGGTAGATAATAAAATCTAAGTTTATAACGGCAGAGACTCTTTTAGCCGCTTCCTTCCTCTCCCCGCCCCCTCTCCCAGTCACTACCATACCACCCTCTACACCGTTGTTGTTATGGATTATTAGGCAACATTGTAGGAAGGAAAGGGGTTTTAACGCTGCTCTCTTCTAGATACTTAAGTTCACACAATTACTGATACAGATAAGCTTTCATTACTTTATACGTAGCTATTAGTCCTCTCATAAGCTCATTACATGTAAAACTTGTTTTATTATCAAATTCATTCTAGTAACTAAATTTTCAAGAGGACAAGCATTTGTGTTTTTTTTTTACAAATGTGTGGATGTACAATCACATGACTTAGTTTCAAGTCAAATGAATAATGTGTCCTGATTTGTAAAAAAAAAAGGTTTCTGAGAAAGATGCGCCATTATTAGTAAAGCTGTTAGCATTGCTCCTGAGTTGCTTTCAAGACATTTGACTCTTAGAGTAATTTTTTTTATTGAATTAGAATAAAAAGCAGTAAAGGATACATCATCTGAGAAAAGGAATTTCAAGTATTAAACTAATTCATTGATGAATCAAAACAACAATACAGACAAACAAACCAAGCAAACACTCATACAAACACACTGGGGGACAGGATAGCCTAGTGGTCAGAACATTGCGCTCGCAATTTGACAACTCAGGTTCGATTCCCGTTCGAGGAGATTTTTTCCCCTGGAGGTAACATCAGTGCTGACTCCACTCTCCCCCAAAGTCCTTTGGATGAGACTAAAACCGAGGCCCCGTGTGCGAACGCATGCAGAACATCTTGCGCACACGTTAAATCATGTTCCGCTTTTCGTAAGAGTAGACCATCGTGTGCCGGTGGAAACAGCTAATATGTACAAAACTGCGTACACACGGGGACTGGATGTAAAAAAAAGCACATGAATACTTATTCCATCATCCTCGATATGAAACAATAAAAAAAATAATAAAAATAAATAAATAAATAAATAAATAAATAATAAACTGGCAACCAGTCATCTTTAAGTAAATATCAATATTCTGATCTTGTGCGCAATGCTTTATAAAACTTGAAATCGAACTTGCAGTATTCTACAAAGCCTATCCTGTGCACTTTCTTTTCTCATTTTTCCTCTCGCTTTAATACAATCAGTTTGGGTTTGTTCCTTGCTGTCTGTTTTACTTTTTTTTTCATTTTCCTCATCTGTCTAGATCCTGCATTGATGATGATCTATCCTTTCAGTGTTGCAAGAGGTCGTGCTTGTTTTCCTGGTATCTTTGCATCTTTTCTATCTAAACAGAAAGGTTTTGTTTTGTTTCAGTCTTGTTTTAGTTCTGCAGAGATGCGCAAAAAGATTCATGAATATTTATGATTGCATCTGATCAATACGGAACTATCCCCGTTTGTGACCAAAACTTTTCTCTTGGATGAGACGATAAACCGAGGTCCTGTGTGTAACACACATTTTCTCCATGTAAAAGAACCCACGAAAACAATACAATTGTCCGTGGAAAAGTGTTTTACGAAAAGCCACTTTGCAAGGGATATAGAATACACATGCAGATAGGAGAAGAAAAAAAAGGATGGCGATGCGCTATCCCCCGGGAAACCATCCCGAATATGGCACAGAGAACTCGGCTGTGACTTAAGCTGGTATGCAATAAAATAAAGTAAAGACCTGTGCAATGCAATACAAAAGAATACAATACAAAAGAACGCAATAGATTATGGTCAGTACGGATTTGAGTAGTAGCTTCAAAACATCTACCAGCCAAAGAAAAGTAGAGGTGGATGACAGAAGATAGCACACAGAAGTGGGCAAGCAAATGAACACTTTTCCCAGAAAATTGATGAAGTCTTGTCAAAGTTACTCTTTCTTCCTGTATTCTGCTCTCTTTTATAGCGGGGATAATGGAACAAGCACTCATGCATGCGTTTCATTTTACATCCAGTGCCTGTGTATGAAGCTTTGCAAAATTTTGTCATCTGTTCCCACAGGCACACAATGGTATACTCTTTCGAAAAATGGAACAAGTTTTAATGATTTTGTAAAAATTAGCAGTCGTCAGTAAGTTATATGGAAAGTGTTTGTTTCTCTCACAGTCTCGCTCACTGACTGGCTAGATAGCTGGCTGGCTTCTGCCGTCCTACCAGCCTTCCAGTCTGGCTGCTGAATGGCCCTTTTGTCAGTCAGGCTGGCAGGTTGGCTAGTTCTCTGGCGGGCTGAGTGTGGCTGACGATGAATGCAGTATCATAGCCCTGGTTTCAATTGTCAAGGGAAGCTTGATGTGATTACCGTGGTGACAGTTATCAATCAGTCTTTGTGACTGAGCATTTCTCTCTGTCCATTCCGGTCTCTGTGTATCTGTGGTGCGTCTGTCTGTGTGTGCCTGTGTGTTGTGTTGTGTCTGTCTGTCTGTCTGTCTCTCTCTCTCTTCTCTCTCTCCTCTCTCTCCTCTCTTCTCTCTCTCTCTCTCTCCTCTCTCTCTCTCTCTCTCTCTCTCTCTCTCTCTCTCTCTCTCTCTCTCTCTCTCTCTCTCTCTCTCTCTCTCTCTCTCTCTCTCTCTCTCCTCTCTCTCTCTCCTCTCTCTCTCTCTCTCTCTCTCTCTCTCTCTCTCTCTCTCTCTCTCTCTCTCTCTCTCTCTCTCTCTCTCTCTCTCTCTCCTCTCTCTCTCTCTCTCTCTCTCTCTCTCTCTCTCTCTCCCGTTCCTCTCCCTCTCTCTCTCCTTCTATTTCTCTCTCTGCTCTTCCCGTATATCCGTTCTCTGTCTCTGTCTATCTGCATATTATTCTTTATTTACTCCTACGGGTATTTTTTCCGTTAGAAAATTTGATAAATTAGCACTTAGAGGATAGAATAAAACAAGAAAAGGAACAAGGTTACACCCACGATTTGAGAAAATCGGAGAAAATTGTTGTAGACAGCTCAACCAAAAAAGGGAAGAATAAGGGGAATAAGGAGAGTGAAAGGTGGAGAGACAAGTAAAATAAAATATACACATTTATACAGAGCAAATGTAGGCAAAAAACCACATACATGCCATAAAGTCATCCGTATAAATTCGTTTTAGATATGATTGTAAAAATGTAAATCAAATCAATGTCATCTAAACCAAAAAGCCATTTATTGAGTTAACCATTAATCCTATTGCCATCCCTGTGTTTCATGCAGGGATGCCAAAAATGACAGAAAAAAAGGGATTCGGCTACTATTTTATTCTGCTGTATGGAAATCAAAAACAATGTCCAGTGGTCTCACTGTAAAGCAATTGCCTTGGAGTTAAGACGTTTTTTGTTCAATTCTTTGTGACTGAGCATTTTTCTCTGTCCATCTCAGTCTCTGTGTATCTGTGTGTGTGTGTGTGTGTGTGTGTGTGTGTGTGTGTGTGTGTGTGTGTGTGTGTGTGTGTGTGTGGTGTGTGTGTGTGTGTGTATGTGTGTGTGTGTGTGTGTGTGTGCTTGTGTGTGTATGTATGTTTCTGTCTGTTAGTCTGTCTGTCTGTCTTTTCAATTCTTTAAGTTTTGTTGGGTTGTTTTTTTTTGTACACTTACAAATGATGAATACGACGAATCAGCTTTTTATTGGGTTCTGAATTTTTTTTTCTGTGTGGCATGCTACTCATGCAGCATATAAAACAAGCATTAAAATAGTTTTCTTCTTTTGTAAAAATCTTTATGATAAAGGCCTACGTGTTCATTAGAAAAAAAAGAGTACAAACGGTTGTGTCAAAGTATAGTAGTCTAGTTTATTGGAGTATTTTTTCTTTTTGCTCAATTCTTTTCTATTTTTTTCTTGAAATTGTCATAGCCGTTTGTTTGTTTTGGGTTTTCTTCCGTTATGGAAACCATTTCCAAGATTAGAAAGCACAAGTTCTTGAAACGAACATAATTGCTTTTTCTTTAAAAAAAAATCTGTGCTGTAACAAGAGTAAGAATGTTGTGTTGTGGGCAAGAAGGTCAAACAGACACTGCGTATTTCAATGCTCCAGTCTCTGAGTGTTTATTAAGTGAAAAATGATTTCTCTGCCTAAACTTCGGGCTGCTCTTCCCGGAGAACGCGCGTCGGCACAATGTTCTGTGCGGACGAAAATAATGCTAACTTGCTGTCAGGTCAGTTTATTTTCTTGTTCCAGTTGTTTAAAACTCTATGCTGTCGGCGACCAAAGCAAAACAACCTGATTCCTTCACGCATAAATGGACGAATCGGCTTCAGGCATTTTGCGTTGGGGCAATGATTTCTGTTGGTGGAAGCTGATCCAAAACGTGACTTTGTTAGCATATTTCCAATGAGGAACGTGTCTAATACTTTATTTTCCCGTGCATCTTGGTCGATTCAAATGAATGGCGGTTTTTTTACTTGAATGCATTTACAAGTGCAGATTAGTTTAGTTTCTTTTGAATTTAGAAAATCCCCCAACGGTGTTGATATCAATGTCAATGAGCACCATGACTTTTGAGAGATAATGTAATCAAGGCAAGAAATGCACACTCGCTGTCAGTTCACTTGAATTCTTAGGCAAGAAACAAGACAAATTAGATAGATTCATAGGAAAAGAAGGAGAGAAGAGGAAGAAAAAGGAGGAGGAGTGAAAGTCGTGAATAGAGTTAAAGAAAGAAGGAGGAAGAAGTGTAACAAAAAAGCAGAAGCAACGACAGCAAAGACCGCAAGAACAACAACAAAATGATGTCATGGAACTAGCTATGTGTCAGTTAGAAAATAATTCTAAAAAGGTTAAATCCAGTTACATTATCCTGTTTATTTTCTTGAAATAGGATAAACTTATTCGTCGTTGTCGGACGCACAGACAGCAAGTATTGTGGGTCATATAAAAAGCGAAACGAGTTGCGCTGCTGTTAAGAGCCTGACGATTCAGACCCAGTGCATCCCACTTCGGCGTGTGGGTAAAAAGCGTATTATTTATATGTCTTTCTGAGAGAAAAAAAATGCAGGATAATGGACAAAGAAGGCGGAAGGTAAACGAGAAAAAAGTGATAAGAAGAAAAGGAATAAGTCAGAAACAAAGAGAGAAATAGAAAAGAGGGAATTCCTGGCACAGAATCTCTAGAATGTAGGGAGAATTTTACACTGACAGACCCCGGCATCCCATGGAGGAGAAACAAGATCATAAGAAAACAATCATAAGCCATGCTGTTATTCCTGTGTTCATCCTGTTATCCCTGTGTTCATGCGGCTATCTTTGTGTTCATGCTAGGCTGTTATTCCTGTGTTCATGTTGTTATCTCTGCATTTATACCGTTATACTAGTTTTCATTATGTTAACCTGTGTTTATTCTGTTTATCCTGTGTTCATTCTGTTTATCCTGTGTTCATCCTGTTTATCCTGCGTTCATTCTGTTTATCCTGTGTTCATTCTGTTTATCCTGCGTTCATTCTGTTTATCCTGTGTTCTTTCTGTGTATCCTGTATTCATTCTGTTTATTCTGTGTTCATTCTGTTTATTCTGTGTTCATTCTGTTTATTCTGTGTTCATTCTGTTTATTCTGTGATCATTCTGTTCATCCCGTGTTCATTATGTATATCTTGTGCTCATTATCTCTGAGTTCATACTGTTATCTAATGTTCATGACATCATACCCGTGTTTGAAGAAGGGGCGCCAAGATGGGGGAACTTTCAGGCATTCAGCTGTTTTATCTTCAGTTGTGTTGGGTCAAGATCATTTTCGCTGTATTGCAGACAACTCGGGGCTCAGAATGTATCTTCTACTCAAATTGTCCCACCTTTGTAGATGTTAAAATGTGTCCTCTGACTTTGGACTAGGCCAAAACATGAAACTGTATGTACCGCATTGAACTGGCACAAGGGAAAGAAAGCAAATGTGCTTGTGTAAGATTAATAACTTTTTATGCTCACCAGAGCGCCATAAAGGCTTGTATACACACATTCACACACACACACACACACACACACACACACACACACACACACACACACACACACGCGCGCGCGCGCGCGCGCGCACACACACACACACATACACACACACACACTCACACACACACACACCACCAAAACACACACACACACACACACACACACACACACACACAGTGAGAAAGAGAGAGTATGTGTGAGTGTGTGTGTGTGTGTGTGTGTGTGTGTGTGTGTGTGTGTGTGTGTGTGTGTGTGTGTGTGTGTGTGTACACACATTGAAAAAAATATGTAAAAGAAAACGATTTTCATTACTAAGGCTGTGTATATTTTTGTCTAGAATGACGTCTTCGTTTCAGGTAGATAGTTGGGGGGGGGGGTTATTAAAAAAAAGAACGTGTGATTTTTTATGGAATATATTTATTGCGTAGTTACAACTGTGAAAGCTATTTCGTAAGAATGGAAAGGTCAGCAGACTTTGTATTTCAACAGTTCCAGATGTTTAGAATCAATAAATGAAAGCTTGAGATGGTGGAAAGAGAAAATAAATGATAGTAAGAACAATAAGCCAGTGACAGGTGAAATTGGGAATGGCAATAAATGTAAATCGAGTAAATGAAGCAAACACTTTTATGTAAATGTCAACGTACAGTCACTTCATTTATGGATTTGCTTTCTATTTTTTTATGTATATGTTGGACATCCAGAAGGATATAAACTGTTTAAAATACTTTCAGTTTGTCAAGACTTGGGAATATTTTTTAAGAATTCTCATGACTCATGGTGCTTTATCTAAACATTGCATACATGCTCATGGCAAGGTAATTTAAAGAATTTGCATGCATTAAATTTTGTGTGTGCACATGTTCGTACTCGTATACACTGTGTGGATATTCGTCTGCTGGGCTTTGTGTTTTATGAGCATCCATAATATTTTGAGAGTAGCTCCTTCATCTACTGTTAAGTTATTTGCCAATTAATAGATTAGAATTTTTGAGTGCGCTGTGTGTGTGTGTGTGTGTGTGTGTGTGTGTGTCTGTGTGTGTGTGCGTGTGCGTGTGTGAGTTTCTTATGGTGGCCTATTGTGAAACGTAGGGTATTCAACACTTACACATTTTTGCCATTGGTATACACTTATTGACAACTGGTGGGCTAGCAAGTCTGTCGGTGAAGTAGTTTCGGATGTAAAATAGTTCTTATCCGGAACCCGCTAAGAAGCACTAAAAGATGTTTTCCTTTTTTCTGTTCCTCGACTAGAGCTCCGACATTCGCAGATGGTGAGATTTTCACGCAAGCAACCTTTTCTGTCCGCCATTAAGGTAGCTGCATTCCTGCTTCGGGATTATAATTTTGCTAGGCATGTTTGTGCTGTTCTAACCCACCAGACAACGACATGAATTACAGGATATTTAACGCGCTTGTTTGATCTTCTGCTTACGTATATACACGAAGAAAATAAAGCCACTGGCAGGTCTGCATGTGAAGTGGACCAGGGAGATCGTAAAAATCCCAATCCTTAATTCAACAGTACGCCACCAGGATTCGAACTCACATGGGATTGAAGTCGGGCGGCCTTAACCCACTGGGCTTAAGCGTCTGTCCACTAACATGTGAATCCATGAATAGTCAGTTGAGAATCCCCAGATGCTAGTCCATCATTTTGTTTATCTAGCCATTATATGCTAGTATAAACAGAATGACTACCTTTTGCTTTCATGTTGATTTATTTTCTTTTGTTTCTTCGGATTTTTTTTTTGTTCCACGGCTGGAGCCTCGGAGTTCTTCATTGGTGCGATTATGCAAACGGAGCTGTTTTTGTCCAGCATTGAAGTAGACGCAGTGTGCACGTGTTTATTTAACTTTGTCACTCGTTCCTACTGGCATATAATGGCCTACTCTTCCGAAAATTTGAGCGGGTTTTTCATTTATATGCAAGATGTCCTGCGTGCTTCCGTGCACAGGATCTCAGTTTCTAGTTTCATCCGAAGGACTTTAGGGGGAAGAAGGGTCTGCACTGATGTTAACACCAGGTGAAATAGCCGCTGGAATGGGTGCCGTGGTGGTAGCCCGTACTCGGGCCCTCAGATCACAAGTTCAATGTTCTAACTACAAGCCTACCACCCCCCCTCCCCGTCTCGCACGCACGCACGCACGCACGCACACACGCACGCACACACACACACACGCACACAAGCACACACACACACACACACACACACACACGCACGCACACACACACGCACATACGCACACACGCACACATATACAATGTATATGCGGTTAAAAACTTTCAAATATTCATGTTTTCTATCACTGTCCATGTTTAAAAAAGTTCCTACCATCATTTCAAAATAAGTCGCTACACGAGGTTCTTACGAATCCAAGGCTATTGTGTGAGATAGCGTTATCTCTGATGCGATCCCCAGTAGCTTCATTTTTGTAAAATATGACAATGGGTCTGTTACAGTATTGAAATCAGAATGATTCGCAAATGTTCAAGTTTTGCCTTTAGCATAGCTTTTTGTTGTTGTTCTGAGGTTTGTTCTTTTAGTGTTTCTTTGCCATGTTTTGGGGTTGGGTTTTTTTTTGTATTGTTTGACATCAGTATCTTGCTCCCTTTTTTCCCCCTAGTACCAACATGCATCTCTTTACTTTGTAGCCCTCATCTCTCATCTTATCACCACCCCTCCCCTCCACTCTCCCCGTCTAATATCACATTAAGTGAACAGACGTAAAATTGAACACACACACACACACACACAACACACACACACACACACACACACACACACACACACACACACACACACACACACACACACACACACACACAACACACACACACACACACACACATATACACACACGCGCGCGTGCACCCCTTCGTTGTAAACCCACGATTAGTTGACTAATCCTCACAGACGCATCCATATAATTATCAGCTAACGTCCATATGGATGCGTTTGGTGAGGACTGGTCCCCGTACTTACTCTCATTATCCTCTAGTTTTCTTGAAAAGACAAGAAAAGAATCAATGTTAAACTCGCAGGCATCCGAGAATCATCATTATGGTAGTCTAGCATCTAATCTGTTCAGCCATAAAAGTCCGTCTAACTTGAAACTTTTAAAGCTCAGTAGTTAACTGTCTAAACTGCAACAAGCACATTCATTTGCACATACATTGACAAAGCTATTTCAGACCTTTCAATTTCGCAAAGTCGCTTGTTTTATTTGCAAGGACGTGACTTTGTAAACATTTTTTTTTTAATCCTAAATGTGCTTTACATTATTTTCGTGGGTATCTTGATCGTATCCATGAATAGCGTTTTTGACACATAATTGCAAGCTTCGAAGCTTCAATAAACACTTAAGGGTTCAGAAATGCAGAAAACAACGTAGATGAACACCATGACTTTTAGATAAAACTAAGACAATGAATGGGGACTGTTATGATACCGCCATTTTTCTGCAAGATAAAAGTGATAGTGTGTGTGTGTGTGTGTATATCTGTGTGCGTGTGTGTGTGCGTGCGTATGTTTGTGTGTGTGAGTGAGCAAGTGAGTAGGCGGTATGTGTGAGTGTGTGTGCGTGTGCGTGCGCGCTTGCATGTCTGTGTGCAGTTAAAACTGTAAAATTCTATTCATGTTTGGTTAAATGTGTATGC
>CM060326.1:33986180-33988680 GCA_030674155.1 Stramonita haemastoma | reverse complement strand
ACAGTGTGTGTGTGTGTGTGTGTGTGTGTGTGTGTGTGTGTGTGTGTGTGTGTGTGTGTGTGTGTGTGTGTGTGGGTGTGTGTGAGTGTGTGTGTGTGTGTGCGTGCGTGCGTGCGTGCGTGTGTGTGTGTGTGTATCTGTGTGTGTGTGCGCGCGCACACACACACAGAAAGAGAGAGAGAAGGGGGTTGTTTTATATATGTATGTATGTATGTATGTATGTATGTGTGTATGTATGTATGTATGTATGTATGTATGTATGTATGTATGTATGTATGTATGTATATAAATATATATATATATGTAAATATATATATATATATATATATATATATATATATATATATATATATATATATATATATATATATATATATATAAAACACTATACGAGACTGAGAGACAGACCGAGGGAAAATGGTAGAAAATAAGAGAAAGAGACAGAGAAAGATAAAGAGAAAGAGAGATAAAAGAAGAGAAAGAGCCAAGGACAGAAATAGAGGTATAGGGAGGAAAAGACACAGACAGATATATGAAGAGAGAGAGAGAGAGAGAGAGAGAGAGAGAGAGAGAGAGAGAGAGAGAGACAGACAGACAGACAGACAGACAGACAGACAGACAGACAGACAGACAGACAGACAGACAGACAGACAGACAGACAGACAGACAGACAGACAGACACAGAGAGAGGCAGAGGCAGAAGTAACTTTTAAAATCCAGTGCGTGCTTTGATGTAAATAAAAGTCTTAAGCAGACTGATGTGGTTTCACATACGTTTTGATCCTGAGGGATTTTGATCTCCGCTGCAGTTTTCTCCCTTCCGAATCCTCGTCTGTGAAATCGAGTTTATTTTTGGATCTGAAGTTTCATAGACCCCTGTCTGCCTTTCTTCCAGAGAAGGCAGATTCGTTCTCTCAAGGGGCCTGTCTCCTTTCTTTTTTCTTTGTTGTTTGATGGGAACAGGGGGAAGGGTTGGAGATGTCTCAGCTGCATGCAGATCATGAAACATTGTCTGTTCAGTTTCACGTTTCGGTTTTCTTGTGGAGTTTTTTTTTCTCTTAGTTTTAGTCTGCTCTTTTTAGGAGTGGATTAGGGATATGCCTATCTTCTGTGGGGTTTTTTTCGTTTTCCTTTTTTCTCTCACTTTTGTTGGTTTCTTTTTAGTACTTTTCTCTCTTGGTCATATTTTCGTATTTTGTAAAAGTGTTAGGATTCTTTCTGTTTTTCTCTTGCAAATGTTTTCTCTTTGTTATTTCCCTACCCTTTTCTACTTTTTACCTTCCTTTTCTTCTGAGTTTTAGCTGTCTTTGTGTTGCATTGTTCTTTACTTTCTTTAATCCTCTTGGTCACTTTTTCTTTCCGTCCTTTACAAATATTTTTTCGAGTGTTCTGTATTGATGCTGTCCCCCTACTGGGATTCTCAGATAGATGTTGAGGTCTGGTTCTCCAGAGGGGTGGTGAGCGATTTGCAACGTGTCGTGAATATGCTATAGCGTTACAAGGGTAGAACGGAGCTGTGTGCAGGGTAGACTCCTGCTGAGTAGAGGTGGAGGGGTGGTGGCTCTCTCTTCACGAGTTGTTAATACTGTGATACCATCAGTATACACTGAATGAAAAGTTTGCATGTACGTCACTTTCTTCACCTTCGTTTTCACCTATCCCCATAGTCTTGTAGACCGTTGGGGCGCACACTACTAAAGATTTTGCAACCAGCTTCCCTCACTACTTGCAACCCTAAGCTTCCCGTAGCCAATACTTCCACTCAAGGCCAATCTGCTCTCTTATGTTGTCTTCCCATTGTTTTTTCTGTCTGCCTCTTCGTCTCGCTCCTTGTGCTGTTCCCTGTAAGACAGTCTTGTCCAGTCCAGGTGTTCGTGTGACGTTTCTGTACAACGTCAGTTTGCTTTTTTATCACTGGAGTCAGTAGCTCTCTTCATATGGCCCGGTGGCGTTTTCAGTTCTAGTTGTCACTTCTTCATTCTTGATGATTATGATCTCTGTATGAGATACCCAGAAGTTTACAAAAGCATATCATCTCCACTGCCTCTATACACCTTCCAATGTCTGCTGTGTTGGTCCACGTTTCACATGTGTACAAACATAAGGACATGATCAGGGAACGTTTCAGTCTGATCTTGAAACGGATGGTGATGAACTTGCCGTTCCAGAGGACTTTTCAGTTTGGTAATCGCAGCTATGGTCTGGGCCGGCTATCCTGGAGAGAAGTTCAGGCGTTGATCCTTCACTATAATAGGCAGCCATTCTCGATACACAATATGCATGGTTCAAAATCATGTAAAAATGATATACTGGATTTTTGAACATGAATACTCCCTCAACAACTTCAAAAGGGTATGAAAAGTTTCGTCCACAAAGACTTTTTTTTTGCAAGATAAGTTAATGTGATCTTTGCAATATTTTTTTTGTATAAGCATAAGGTCAGCATCGAGAAGTTTATCTGCAGCTTGGAAGTTATGCTGCCCAGCACTAAAGCGGCATT
>CM060326.1:33971180-33983680 GCA_030674155.1 Stramonita haemastoma | reverse complement strand
CCTTTTTTCAATTCAGTTCAAATACTCTATTATCTGTCAAATAGAGAAACTCCCATATGCTTACAAGCTGCCTCCGTTTGTCTGTCATTTCGGCAATCCATTTGCCTGTGATTTTCTCTTTGTTTAGTAAATGTGTCTCTCTATTTTCTGTCTTCCTCTGTCCCTCTCTGTTTTTTTTTGTTTCTTGTGTGTCTGTCTGTCTGTCTGTCTGTCTGTCCGTCTGTCTGTCTGTCTGTCTGTCTGTCTGTCTGTCTCTCCCTCTGTCTCTCTCCTCTCTCTCTCTCTCTCTCTCTCTCTCTCTCTCTCTCTCTCTTTTCACTCTGTTTTTTTTCTGTCTGAAAACCCCAAACAATTGATTTATAACGGCTACGGCAGCACTTAACTTTGCCCCATTCGAACAGGGTCTTGCTAGAACCAGCCCAAAGGCCAGATGGAACATTAAGGAAGCCTGAAAAGGAACGGAAGCCCAGCTATCCAGTTTTATTGCTGGAAACACTGCCTAATTTCCTGTTTTATTGCACAAGACATTCAATTTTAAACTTTTGTAAAATAAAATAAAAACTGAAACAGAAAAAACACATGTTGCTAATCCACACATATATGTGCATGCACGTGCGTGTCACACATGTACCCACACACACTTACACACACACTGATATATACTCGCACACACACATACTTGCACACACATGCGCGTATGTATACATACACACACAAATACGCGCATGCACACAGACACACATGCGCAAGCAAGCGCGCACACACTATCTATATATGTCTTTGACTGTTTCTGTGCGTTACTCTGTCTCTCTGAGGGATAGAAACAGAAAAAGAGACCTACACAAAGATGCAGTGAACTTAACGTGTTCGCTTTACAGATCTCTGCACACCATCTGTAAGGAAACGTTAAAGCTGATGTTTCTATTCTAGCTGTTGGAAGATAACTTTAGAGGAGATGAACCCTTTTTCAAGAATCCGAAGTAATAAAAGAAAACCCACCAAGCCCACAACACACTCACCCTAGGTAGGAGCCAGCCAGAGTCCTAAACATCCCCCATGACTCCTATGGGATTCGAACCCTCGACCATCCAGACCGTCACCTAAGGCGTTAACCCCTGCTCCAAAGTGGTTGTTGTTTTTTTTCTCGTCTCCTTTGCTTGTGTTGCCTTACAAGCCCTTCCTACTGTCCTCCTTTCTCCAACAATCTAACAACTTCTCTTTTTATTTGGTCTCTACAGTTTGGGCTGTTCTCTTTTGGTCTGGACACCAGGTCTTTGGATTGTTGACAACGGGGTGGGTATAGGATGTTTGCTTTCTTTGTTTCATTTTCACTGTATATCACCTCACATGCCACAGTATCCATTTTGCTACTGTGTAGTGTTCCCTAACATTATTTTTACTTGTTTTTTTCCCTTCTTATTTGTAAACTTAAGGCTAATCTCTGAGGTGGAATGGCCAAGGTTTTTTTTTCCTGCCAGGCCAAATTTTCATTGTTTGTGTTTCCTCTGACAATGATGGGTTACCAGAACACGCACACCAGAGTTATGTAATGGTCCATTCCCGAAGTTGGAATACAGCTACTTTTAAGCGGGTGCACACGCAAAATTTCACGATTGGTGAACTTCGTAGCTATAGCTGAGAAACAAATTAAAAAAAAACACACTGGTTGAGTTCGAAAATCATTTGCAGACCCTCTTCTGGTCAGTGGCCTTCTGGCAGCCAAGCATTGGCATTTCCCTAAGCACCTCTGACGGATGTTTCAGTACAGTCAAAGAGGGGGAGAGTGGCATGAGAAAGGTTTTGAATGTAGCCAAAAGAAAAAAAAAGGTCTGATAGATTATACTGGCAAAAGAAATAAAGAGGCAAATACAAAAACAGGTTCAGGATATAAACGACAAAGGTTAGGAAATGAAATGTCTTTTCTTTTAGGATCCCCAGAGGCTTAGGTGGGATTTTCTTTTCAGTTCTCTGACACTTGGGATTTGTTTTTGTTTTTCTTCTTCTTCTTCGCTTTTATTCATACTGACAAGGCTGTGGACAGACAAAAAGAAAAATAACTTTCGAGAGCGAGCGAGCGAGCGAGGAGAGAGAGCGAGAGAGAGAGACAGAGAGAGAGAGAGAGACAGAGACAGAGACAGACACAGACAGATAGAAAGGCAGGCAGACAGAAGATAGGCAGACAAATAGACAGACAGAAAGACAGACAGACAAACATAGGGAGAGGGGAGATACAGAGAGGGGAGGAGGTATAATTATAGAGGGAGAGAGAGGGAGAGAGGGAGATAGAGATAGGGAGAGAGAAAAGAGAAGAGAAAGAGAGTGAAGGAGACAGACAGACAGACAGACAGACAGACAGAGAGGGAGAGAGAGAGGGGGAGAGGGGGGAGATGACACGAGACGAGAAACGAATAAAACAGACAAATAAATGAAACACTAATTGAAGTCACAGTGCTAACCATTCAGCATCTATAGCTTTACTTCCGTTTTACTGTCGCCATGCGCCAGACCTTTGTATCACTCTTCCTGTCTGTGTTTGTCTGTCTGTCTGTCTGTCTGTCTGTCTGTCTGTCTGTCTGTCTCTCTGTCTGTCTCCCTGTCTAGACGTCTGTATATATGTGTCTCCCTACATCATTCTGTCTCGTGTATGCTTCTGTATTTTCTCAAGGATCAAAGGAACCAAAAATATGAAATAATCTTTTTAAAAAGGTTTAAGCTGCAATACGTCAGTCGCTATTACTACTACCAATTTATATAACCCGTGTAAACACTGTGTTTATCCGTCAACCCCTTTTTTATTGTCAGTGCCATGCTATCTAACACAGGCTACCCCTGTCGGGGTGTTGGGGAACCGTCAATATAAAACAGCATCCCCACCTTTTCGGAAAATCTGTGCTAGGAACTACCTCTTTCCTATCGCTCTTTTTGTTTCTGCTGTCTTCCAGTTTCTTCATGTCACCTCCCTCTTGTCCATTTTCTGCCTTCTTGGTCCATTCCCCTGCCCCTTTTTTGCGCACAAATAACGAAAGGATAACAAATTTCTTCCATGCTGAAGTCAGATGTGCTGGGCCAACTTCAAAGACACTTAGTTAATGGCAGCGTAATGCATATTCGTTCATATGATAGCAGCAGTTGCTATCTGAGCGTTTGATGATGATGATGATAAAGAAGAAGACGAAGAAGAAGAAGAAGAAGAAGAAGAAGAAGAAGAAGAAGAAGAAGAAGAAGAAGAAGAAGTAGAAGAAGAAGAAGAAGAAGGAAGATGATCACGAGGGGAAGAGAAGGAAGACCAAAAACAAGACCAAGAACAAGAGTAAACGACCGGAGATGTGTTTTGTTTGATCTGTGTCTCTTTTTACAAAAAATGTTATTGGATTATCTGGCCTTGTGTGTCTTAGTTGTGTGTGTATGAGTGTATGCGTGCGTACGTGTTTTTGTGTGTATGTGTGTAACAGTGTGTGTAAATGTGTGTGTGTGTGTGTGTGTGTGTGTGTGTGTGTGTGTGTGTGTGTGTGTGTGTGTGTGTGTGTGTGTGTGTGTGTGTGTGTGTGTGTGTTTTCTGTTGCCTAGATTCTGATTATTAAGATATCTGTTATTTTCTCTACTGATGTTTATTAAGACATCAGTTATTTTCTCTACTGATGTTTATTAAGACAGCAGTTATTTTCTCTACTGATGTTTATTAAGACATCAGTTATTTTCTCTACTGATGTTTATTAAGACAGCAGTTATTTTCTCTACTGATGTTTATTAAGACATCAGTTATTTTCTCTACTGATGTTTATTAAGACAGCAGTTATTTTCTCTACTGATGTTTATTAAGACAGCAGTTATTTTCTCTACTGATGTTTATTAAGACATCAGTTATTTTCTCTACTGATGTTTATTAAGACAGCAGTTATTTTCTCTACTGATGTTTATTAAGACATCAGTTATTTTCTCTACTGATGTTTATTAAGACATCAGTTATTTTCTCTACTGATGTTTATTAAGACACAGTTATTTTCTCATACTGATGTTTATTAAGACACAGTTATTTTCTTACTGATGTTCATTCTGTACTGAGACATTAGACAACACACACACAGACAACACACACACACACAGACACACACAGAAAACACACAAACATCACTACTACAAAATACATATATATACACACACATATAATAATAATATCATACATACATATATATAATATACATACATATAAAATAATATATAATATATATATATATATATATAATATATATATATATATATATATATATATATTATATATATATATATATATATATATAGTATTATACCGATATATAAGACAGCAATATTTTATCCTCTGATGTTTATGAAGACAGCAGTCATTTTCTCCTTTGGTGTTTATGAAGACAGCAGTTATTTTTTCATACTGACTATTATCAAGATAGGGGGCAGGTTTTTCCCACTGACATTTTCCTCGAAGTTTTTGTCAAAGAAAATTATAGGAAAATACCGTGATATGAAGGTGAAAGGTAGGCACCATATAGAACGACAATTAAAATGATGCAAACACAATACTTCCTTTCTTGCCCATAAAGGCGCCGCTTCGTTGTCAGAACGTAATACAACATTAAAAGCTATGTTTCTATATAAAAAAGTAAATAATAAATACATGTGAACAAGTTTTTTTGCAGTTTAAAGATTAGAACAAAAATGTTTTCATTTTAAAGAAGACAATTTGTAATTTCTTTAATCATGGTTTTCTTTTTTCCTTTTGAATAGGAATCGTTTCAACATATGTCAACAGAAATAACGAAAAAGAAAACTGTACATAGAAAACTGAAACTCGAAAAAGTTACGTAAAACTTGTGTTTTGTTTTTCCATTATCATTGTTTATCTACAAGAAAACACGTTGAAAATGAAATAAGATTTTTAAAAAATCATTTGGATAAAGATTGTTAAATATGTCAAAGGGGATGGAATTGAGTAAGTTAAGTATATCAAAGGGGATGAAATGAAGAAGCTATCATTTCAATTAAACAGACAACTCTTCTAGTTAAGTCTATCAAAGGGAATGCAATTCAGAAGCTATCATTCAAATTGTCGAACGCTCAAACAGCAACTATTACTTGTTTGTCACATGAGCACAAATGTGTTGTACTCCCGTTAATCGCCTGACAAATCAGGTCCACCGTGTCCGATTTCGGCATGGGAGAAAAATGTTATCGTTGAAGTTTTTTCTCGAAAACATGAAGGAGAATTGCTCAAGAAGGCAGAAAATAGACGAGAAGGAAGAAAAGGAACAGGGCAGAAAAAAGAGAGGTATAGAAACCAAGGGAAATTGCTTGTACAGGATTTCCAGAAGGTGGGAATGCTATTTATACTGACAGACCCCTAGCATCCTCAGGGGGAGGATAAAGGGAGGGGTGGGAGAGCAAAGAATACTCTAGGGGCTATAAACAGTTTCTTCTGCCTAGGGTATTTCGCAAGATAACTAAAAAGACCTTTGCTTCGATGATTATAGTTATTAAAGGCATAGACCAAGGATTTATGCCCAGCTTTGAAAAGCACTTTCCTACACTAAAGACAGGATTCATGGTTGGTATGGAGCAATTTTTTTTTTTTAAACCAATCGTTTTCAAGGTTTTACCACAGAGTCCTGCTGAGAGCTGTAGTTAGTAGTTGAGGCATCAAAACTAATGGGAAGCGGGTTTTAGAGGGATTTGGATGATCTAGGCAGGTCGCTGGTCAGGCGGTTCGTAAGATAATGTCCCTGTCTCCTGTGCCTCTGTCTGGGTGTCTGCTTTTGTGTCTGCCTGTTTACACCTCTCTGTCTGTATGTATGTCACTCTTGTCTGTTTCTCTGTATAATATATGCTGCTTGTCTGTGTCTCTGGTTTTCTCTCTTTCTCCCCCCTCTCTCCTCTCTCTGTCTCCATGTCTCTCTTTCTATACCCTTCTCTCTCTCTCTCTCTCTCCTCTCTCTCTCTCTCCTCTCCTCTCTTATTTCCCCTCCTCTCTCTCTCTCTCTCTCTCTCTCTCTCTCTCTCTCTCCTCCTCTCTCTCTCTCTCTCTCTCTCTCTCTCTCTTCTTTTACTAGTTTGTCATATAGAAGGCTGGATGTAAAAACAATTGTCATGCTTACTCCTTCACCTTCTGAAAATAAAATTCAATCAATCAATCAATCAATCAATCAATCAATCTCTCTCTCTCTCTCTCTCTCCTCTCTCTCTCTCCTCTCTCTTTTTCTCTCTCTCTCTCTCTCTTCTCTCTCTCTCTCTCTCATCTCTCTCTCTCTCTCTCTCTCCTCTCTCTCTCTCTCTCTCTCTCTCTCTCATCTCTCTCTCCTCTCTCTCTCTCTCTCCTCTCCTACTATATATATATATATATCATATCTCCCCCTCATCTCTCTCTCTCTCTCTCTCTCTCTCTCTCTCTCTCTCTCTCTCTCTCTCTCCTCTCTCTCTCTCTCTCTCTCTCTCCTCTCTCTCTTCTCTCCTCTCTCTCTCTCTCCTCTCTCTCTCTCTCTCTCTCTCTCTCTCTCTCTCTCTCTCTCTCCTTCGGTTATCAGGGTGATCTCCCTTGGATAGAGTCAAGAAAAATTTTGCTCTGCGTAAAATTATACTAAAATACCAATTCCTGCAGCACCATGCCCGTTGTCGGACTTCCAACAGCGCTGGAAAAGACCTTAAGTGGTCTGCTAGAGGGGAGTCACCTGACCTCCTGGAAAGTGACAGGAGAAGGCGACAACATGATTGTCGTACTGCGACTGAGAACTGGCAGTGAGTCTGACAGCATGGCGTGTCAACAAGCACAGCAGTCTTCTTCGCAGTGCTACCGAAGAAAGCCGCCAAGTCAGCTGAGGAGGGACCGGAGACGACTGGAGGAGAGGAGACAGGCAGCTACGATGCCACATTTCCAAGAAACATCTTGTGAAATTTCAAATCAGGAGAACTGTGGGCAATTGTTTATGCCTTCTCCCCCAGTAACTGGCGCTGTCTCTGTCACTGACACACCCCTGTCACCAGACAACGCAACACGGCCTGTCTTGTGCTACGCACGAGAATTTCGCCCCGCATCCCCTGACGTCACCGTGCCTACCGACCCAGATACTGCGGCTGATCAGCAGAGCGGAATCGACCTTGTTGACGTGCCTACCACTGACGCTGCGCTGGAAGAGGATTGTGACCCCTGCTTGGTCAAGGTACGTGATGCTGGATACGGGTGGAGCTGATACGGGACTACGTGGCTGAACTGACTGACCGATCGCTACAGAGAAGGCTCAGGAACACAAAGAGAAATCAGGACTTTTTCCGTGTTTTCACTTCCAGTGACAATCCTGAAGCTTTGATCTGTGAAAGCGATGACATGGTGTTTGAATTTAGTTGGACAGCAGCAGCAGGTGACGAACCATCCGACTTCTTCTGGCTGGCTAAGCGAAGCCTACGGCACATGACGCAGGATGAACGGACAGTCTACGACAAGCTACGACAGTGGACACCCGCCGATCGGAAAAAGTTTAAAGACAAAATCAGTGCTGGGACTCGTGTTATGAATGTGATCATGGAGGCTGTGAGATTTTTCCTTGGTTAGTTAAGTTTGTTCATATCTGTGTGTGTATGTGTGTGTGTGTGTGTGTGTGTGTGTGTGTGTGTGTGTGTGTGTGTGTGTGTGTGTGTGTGTGTGTGTGTGTGTGTGTGTTCGTGCGTATGTGTGTGTGTGTGCGAGTGTGTGTGAGTGTGTGTGTGTGCGTGCGTGCGTGCATGTGTTTTTGTGAGTGGATGAGTGTGTGTGTGTGCATGTGCGTGTGTGTGCATGCGTGTGTGTGAGTGTGTCTGTGTGTGTGAGTGTATGTGTATGCGTGTGTGTGTGTGTGTGTGTGCGTGCGTGTGTGTGTGTGTGTGTTTGTAGGGCGCGCGCGTGTGTGTGTGTTTGTGTGTGTGTGTGTGTGTGTGTGTGTGTGTGTGTGTGTGTGAGAGAGAGAGAGAGAGAGAGAGAGAGAGAGAGAGAGAGAGAGAGAGAGAGAGAGAGAGAGAGAGAGAGAGACCAAGCGAATTTTTTGCATGCACATCTGTGGCACGCATACTTGTGACAATATCACGAGCCAGTGGGCATAGAGGACATAAGGCAGAGTGACCTGGAAACCTTGCCACGGACTTCATCGTTTGTGCTGTGTTGTCAGTGGATTGTATGTTTGTTGTATCTCCACCCTCGTCAGCCTCGTCCCTTTACAATGGGCGAAAGCTTTACGCAATGTTTTTTTTTGTGAATCGTGGACTGTAGCAAAAAATAGCAAGAGCCAGAGGCCCAACCGGACTGAGCACTTTGTTGCAACCATGTACCTGACTCTGGATCTCTATCTTTGTACCATGATGTGGAATCCATGCCATGAAGATCATTTGGGCTGCAACCGTATTTTGTTTCTTCTTGTTGTTTTTGTTCAATATGGTTATTTGTGTTGTGCCCAATCCCCTTCCCACTGTCCCCTTGTGAATGGGCTGTAAAGCTTGAATCACAATAAACTATTGTCATTGTCATTGTCATTGTCATTGTCTCTCTCTCCTTCATTCTCTTTCTCTGTTGGTCTGTTTTTTCTCTGTCAAATTTTCTCTCTATGTTGTCTGTCTGTGTGTTTGTCTGTGTGTGTGTGTGTGTGTGTGTGTGTGTGTGTCTGTCTGTGTGTCTGTCTGTCTGTCTGTCTGTCTGTCTCTCTCTCTCTCTCCTCTCTCTCTCTCTCTCTCTCTCTCTCTCTCTCAACGTCTGGTTTTCGCCATTAGGGAGGGCAGACCACTACAGCAGGGCCTATGTGTTTTAGGTCTGTAGACTGTTAGTGGGTCTGTCGGGGTCACCAAAGGGCTGTGGACTGTTTCTATGGTCATTACCTACAGCTGGGAGGAATCAGCAAGGGTGTGGTGTGTGTGGTGTGTGTATTTACGTGTGTGTGTGTGTATTTGTGTGTGTGTGTGTGTGTGTGTGTGTGTGTGTGTGTGTGTGTGTGTGTGTGGTGGCTGGTTCCTCAGTAGACAGTCCTGCTTCTGGAATCTTTTTTTTGTTTTATTTTTACTTTCTTTCTTTGTGTATGCGAGTGAGTGAGTGAGTGAGTGGTGAGTGAGTGGGTGAACGAGTGAGTGATAGGGGTAGAGAGAGAAAGAGTGACAGTGTTGTGTGTGTGTGTGTGTGTGTGTGTGTGTGTGTGTGTGTGTGTTTGTATGCTATAAAACTATGAAGGAGTTAATTGTTAGTTTTTCCTAGGTTCTATGCTCGATTAAACAGATCTGCAGTCTTAGATAAACGATGCCCATCTTGAATACTGTCCCCTTTCATGAATAATGTGATACCATTTTTATTATATTACACTTTGTTTTAGTGTACTTCTATAGCGATAGCTTGAAGCTTTGGCAAATACCTACTTCCCCTATAGTATTCCAATGTTCAGTAAACGTTCTTTGATGACTTTTCTCTTTTACTTCTTTTTCTATGCATTTTATCCCTATCTTTGTCTACGCCTCTCGCTGTCTCTCTCTCTCTGCCTCTCCCTGTCTCTGTCTCTGTCTGTCTCTCTGTCTCTCTGTCTCTCTGTCTCTGTCTCTGTCTCTGTCTCTCTCTCTCTCTCTCTCTCTCTCTCTCTCTTCTCCCTCCTCTCTCTGTCTCTCTGTCTTCTGTCTGTCTGTCTGTCTGTCTCTCTCTCTCTCTCTCTCTCTCTCTCTCTCTCTCTCCTCTCTCTTCTCTCTCTCTCATTCTGAGACCTGATTTGTAAAGAAAAAGAAAAAAAAAGCAACAACAACAACAACAACAGCAACTAATAATCAAATAAACCGATAAAACACACCTCCCCCGTGGGGATGTAGGGGGCCTGTCAGTATAAAGAGCTTCCCCACCTTTTCTATCATTTGTTTTGTTTCTGCCTTTTTTATTTTTTTGTCCTGTCAATTCCTTGTTGTCTATTTTCTGCCTTTTTGGTCCACCCTCTGTCTTTTTAATCCAGAAAGACTTAAAAAGATAACAGTTGTCTCCCATGCCGAAGATGGAACTCTGGGCCCGACTTGTCAGGCGCTTAAAGGCAGCACAGTTTTGTTTGTTTTTCGGCTTAAATGACAGACAATGATAGTTGCTGTCTGAGTTTTTGTTGTAGAAGAAGGAGAAGAATCTCACCGCAATCTTTAAAAATGATGACTTTTCCTAATCCTGATCTGCAAGTTCGTTTTCTGCAGAAGCAAGACAGCTACCTAACGCCATGCCAGACACAATATTGGGCAGGTCATAAACGGCACGAAATATCTGCGCAGTTGTGCAAGCTTTTCATGACGGTTATAAATCAACAAGGACATCGTTTGGTCATAGCCATTCCTGAGGTCTCTGAAACGGTTAACCTGGTGGCGCGCGCGCGTGTGTGTGTGTGTGTGTATGTGTGTGCGTGTTGTGTGTGTGTGTGAATGTGTATGTGAGTTGTGTGTGTGTGTGTGTGTGTGTGTGTGTGTGTGTGTGTGTGTGTGTGTGTGTGTGTGTTGTGTGTGGTGTGTGTGTATTGTTGTTGAAGCGTGTGTGTGTATGTGTGAGTGTGTGTGTATAAGTGGTGTGTGCGTGCGTGTGTTGCTTCCTCATATTTGCTTGGAACCTATGATTATCTAAACAGCCCGCAAGGATGGATTCATACAAACTCGGCGTGTACATCTAGAGCCGGCTCGCCTCGGCACACACGTGTTTATGTGTGTACACACACGCACGTTTTCTTTCACGTAAAGACATAAGTGCACGTGCGTGCACACACACAGACACGCATGCAAAATACATACATACATGCATACATACAACATACATACATACATACATACATACATACATACATACATACATACATACATACATACATACATACATACATACATACATACATACATACATACATTCTTTCCTCAGACTCTATTTAATTCACCTTAGTCTACTCTCTCCATGTGCTCTGCTTCTACCATTTACCTCCTAAAAATAATAGGACATAGATTAAAGATACAGAAAAGCTGACAAGATTAAAGCTACAAAGAAAATAAAAAGTGTATAATATACGTATTACACAAAAAACTGGTTACATCATTAAGCGAACGATGCAAGCAAACAAGCTGTTGCTTTTCTTTGCAATCAGAGATTAGGAATTTGTTCTTTTCAAAGTTTTTTTCTTTGATGAAGCAATCTTTTGCTGAAACGAGAACAATTTGTGAGCAAAAATTAGTTGCAAGAACAAGACAGGATTTAGCAACGTTATACCTAACAAAATAAAACCAATGCCAAGTGACGCAATGGAACAAAATAAGGAAAGAAAATAGAAAAATTAGACAAAAGAAATCATATACATGTACTTAAAAAAAGAAAGTTTAGTCGGTTTTGACGTAAATGAATCTTTCAGTAGCTAGAGCATACAGAGTCGGGTCTGACAAAGCAAGAGAAGATTTTCCTTTTATTTAATTCAACGGCATTTGGAAACACAGAGGCATATCTATAAAAAAAAAAAAAACAACTCTACATAAGAATTGTCGAAAAATTAGTCTGGCCTGCATTGCTGAAAAGGTCAGAATCCAGAACACAACAACACTGGAAAGAGACAAACTAAAGGCAGTCGAAACGTGTTCTACAGCCTCTACCCCCCCCCCCCCCCCCCTCCACCCTCCCACCTCCCCCAAAAGCTCACGTGTTCTGCCGGGAAAGTATGCGTACCTTCTCTTCAAACTGATGTAAATTTTAGTACGTTTGAAGGAAAAGGTATACTTGTCACACTAGCTTATGTTAGTGCACACTAAGCCTTAACGCCATAAGATTAAACCTGATTAGTTAATAAATAAAAAAAATGCTGACCGTGAAGCAATTCTCACGGTTCAAAACGGCCTTCTCACAGCCCACAGGTGTTCCAGAAAGTGTGGTATGGACTCTAGTATCTAGTATCTTTCATTCCCTGGGCAGCATTCCTAGCGCTATGCTCTCAAGTACCCAGCCAGCCCTGCCATTGACCTGATCAATAGTCTGTAGAAGTCTGGTTCTCTTTCTCCTCTTTCCTCCCCCTGTGTCTGTCTATCTGTCTGTCTGTCTGTCTTTGTGTCTGTCTCTCTGTCTGTATGTCTGTGTCTGTCTATCTATCTGTCTGTCTGTCTGTCTTATATGTCTGTCTCTCTGTCTGTATGTCTGTCTGTCTGACTGTCTGTCTATCGGTCAGTCAATGTGTTTGTCTGACTGACTGGGTTTTTTTCCCTACTCTCATAAAATAGTCCCCTTTCTGTGGGCAATCTCCTGAAAATGTGTCTGAGATATTTCAGACTGTGGCAGATTAGCAGCAGTTTAGTTTTTTACAGCACAGTGGCAGAGATACACGTACTTTGCTTTTGTCTCTGAACCGAGCAGTCTAGGTTTCTCTACAGATTTGTCCACCATCACTATCCCTCCTTCTCCCTGTCTCTGTCTTTGTCTCTGTCTTTATCTCTGTCTCTGTCCCTCTCTCTCCCAACTTCTTCTTCTTCTCCCTGTCTGTCTGTCTCTATCG
>CM060326.1:33958680-33961180 GCA_030674155.1 Stramonita haemastoma | reverse complement strand
TGTGTATGTGTATTAAAATAAACATCTATTTGTTTTGTCCTTTTTTAGAGTTCACGTAATCCTCTCATCAATTATTTTGTCACGCAAAACTGACAGGGAACTGTTCTTGTAGCAGTATGTTATCTAAGTCGTAAACCTAAGTCGTGAACCATCTAACAAACAGCAAGAGAAGGGGTTTTTTTTTGGTAATCATAAGGGCTTTAGTTCATTATTCTCCCCGAAGCTGAAGCGCGGCTACTTTATTGGCGGTAAAAAGGAGCAGTCGCTTGCGTAGATCTCACCATTGTCAACCTCGAGGCTCTGGCCAAGGAATGGGGGAAAATAAAATCTATATTCACTGTCAGTACTCCAGCTCTCTGTGATCCTGTCTCAAAGGTTTAGTTGTTTTTGTATATGCTTCTTTTGTATTTTCTGACCTTTCTACTGCCTTTTCCACAAGGAAGTTGGAAAAGTGTATGCCAACTTTGTCTGTGATATTTTTTTTGTGGCTGTTCTATTTTTGGTATGGACACCAGACTTTATAAATGTTTAATTAATAACAATGGGATGGATACAGAGTATAGCACTTTTATATGTTTATAATATCATGTCAAATTATAATGATATAGTATATTTTTACTATTGTAAAGAGCGTCTTGAATGTTTCTACCTGATTTTTTATCTTCGTAAACCTGAATGTGATGGCTTTAAATGAAATAGGTGGCTTTCTTTGCTGTGGACTTGGTTTTTCTGCGTTTTGTGTGTGTGTTTTTTTTTGTTTTTTTGTTTTTTTTGGGGGGGGTAAATTTTGGGGTTATTGCTCCCCCTGATTGTGTGGAACGTCAAAATACGCCACACGGTTATCCACTTCAATTTGCACATCCTCTGCAGACCCTTTTCTTGCCTGTGGCCTTCTGGCGCCCAACATTGGTAGTTCACTGGGGACTGCTGACATTACGGATGTTGCAGCGCGAGACTGGAGAGAGATGAGTGTTAGGGAAAAACAATGCTGAAATGTCGCAAAGTGTAAGGTCAGATAAAAGCTGAATGGCTGACAAAAAAATCAGGGAGAAAATAAAAAAACAAAGTTTGTGATTTATAAACTGTGGAGATTTAGTAAGGAAACGATAGTTCTATTGTTGAAGTCCCTGGAGCCTTAATTACTTTGTTAGCCTTTCTAACGGGTTTTTTGTTGTGTTTCATGCTGACAGAACTTCTGTGGATATAATCAAAAGAACGCAGATGTATCAGAGAGTAGGATATTGATAGAAAGAGAGTAGATAGATAACAACAGACAGACAGACAGACAGACAGACAGATAGATAGATAGATAGATAGATAGATAGAAATAGATAATAGTAGATAGATAGAAGAATAGAAGATAAAGATAGAAGATAGATAGATAATAGATAGATAGATAGATAGATAGATAGATAGATAGATAGATAGATAGATGATAGATAGATAGATAGATAGATAGATAGATAGATAGATAGATAGATAGATAGATAGATAGATAGATAGATAGATAGATAGATAGATAGATAGATAATAGCAGACAGACAGACAAGACAGTGATAGGTAGGGAGGAGTAGTAGAGGTAGTAGGAGTAGTAGTAGTAGGTATAGATAAAAGATAGATAGAGATAGGAGATAGAGATATATAGATCAAGATAGAAGACAGACAGACAGACAGAGACAGAGAGAGACAGGCAGACAAACAGAGAAACAGAGAGAGAAAGAAACAGACTATGATGGTCGAATACAGGCTGACACTAGATGTGAATACAGCTCACACTCTGGTTGTAGACACTTTCAGTCAGTTTGTGAATGAAACACACCTAAGATCTTCCGGTGGCTTTACATCCATCATCAAAAGCGATATTTGTTATGAGTTTGATCCTTAAGAGACTAGTGTTGGGAATGATTGCATCTACGTATCATGTTTCCTGAACTACGAGTATAAGCTGCTAAACAATTGAGCTGAAAGTTTTCGGAGATGCCTTGGGCCTGTTATTATCAATATAATCCCCATCTTTTGGAAAATATGTGCATGAATTCCCTCATTTCTATCCCTTTCTTTGTTTCTGTCAGGTTCCTTTTCTCCATGTCGCCTTTTTCTCGTCTATTTTATGTCTTCTTGGTACATGGTCCATTCTTCTGTTTTTTTACCAGAAAGACTTAAAAGAGAACAATGCTCTCTTGCGCAGAAGTCTGACTTGTCAGGTGCTCAACGGCAGTGCAATGCATTTTTTGCTCATATGACAGACAACAACATTTTCTGTTTGAGCATTTGGCGAAGACAATTTCAGTGAACCCCAAAAGGTTTATCAGTTACACAGCAAAAGACATGTGCACCTTAAATGAGCTCTTGAAACGTCTGTCTGGATAACTACGGGAAATGCAGTTTCAGATAGAGGGGATGTGTGGCTTCCGTAAGAAATATGAAGACAGGATTTCCACAATTTTTGTGGCTTTAATTTCTTACCAGTCATCTTGTCTGACAGAACAGAAATTCCACG
>CM060326.1:33931180-33936180 GCA_030674155.1 Stramonita haemastoma | reverse complement strand
TCTCTCTCTCTCTCTCTCTCTCTCTCTCTCTCTCTCTCTCTCTCTCTCTCTCTCTCTCTCTCTCTCTCTCTCTCTCTCTCTCTCTCTCTCTTCTCTCTCTCTCTCTCTCTCTCTCTCTCTCTCTCTCTCTTGATTTTTAATTTATTTGTATCTTTAGTTTCGGTTCTGTTTTTTGTTGTCTGTATGTTTATTTACCTTTCTTTTACACATACTTATCACACACACACACACGCACGCACGAACGCACATATGCACGCACGCATGTACGTACGCACGCACGAACGCACACACAGATATTTGTTTACTTGTGCCTACAAGCCATCTGGTCTTCTGTAGTAATAAAGTATTATTTTTGTCTTGCTCACACATACACACACACTCACACACATATACACACGCACACACGCACGCACACACACACACACACACACACATACACACACTAATCTACACCCACACACACACTCTTTTTATACTGTAAAAGAAAGGATGATCTCCATCCAAATGACTATCACTCCACGTCTTCAAACTTGTGAACCAATAGAGTTACTGAAATATTAAATCTTTTACCTGATGTGGCTTATACAGTGAGAGTTTGACCTCTAAGACACATCCTGAAAATGTCTGGAAACGTTTAGAAATGATGAGTTCATTTTTTTGTGTTGTATTGAATTGTATTGCATTTTTATTGTATTGTACTTTTGTCAGTACTGTACGTACTGCATGTACTGTACTGCACTGCACTGCACTGCACTGACTTTCTGTACTGCACTGACTGTACTGTATGCACTGTACTACTGCACTGCACTTACTGTACTGACGTACTGTACTGTATTACACACTTAAAGTCACGCAGAAGTCGGTGTGTGAAAGTTGAGCTGCATTTCCCGGGGAGAGCGCGTCGCCACAAGAGCAGCGCCGCCCATTATTTTTTTTCTTGTTCTTGTCTGCACATATTCTTTTTTCCTTATCAGAGCGTTGTTGTTGTTGCTTTTTTCTCTACCGATTCTTTGCTAGTGATAGTTGACTTGCTGCTGTGGATTCTTTTACCTGCGACAAATGCGTGTTGCACCCAAGATCTTGGTTTATCCTCACATCTAAAATACTAGCACCCTGACTACCACACACTGTGTAGTGGAGGAGGAGGAGGGAGGGAGGGCGGAGGGGGGGGGGCTTGGCAAAGTTCCAGGCACACATGGGGATCGAACCACCACACGTCATATCGAACACGGACTTTTCACTTTCTAGGCAGGTGCCTTACCACTAGACCACCGGTCCACCGTGGTGTGCCATTATTTTCAAGAAAAAGAAAAAAGATATAATAATCTCATCTTTGGTCGCTGAAGTTGGCTTAATGATAGCGTTGTTAGTGTGAACGTCCAGTATCGATTGAAGTTTTGGCCGTGTGGCTTCTCGGGTAGTTCGTTTTGCGTGCGAATGTACTTTGTTATTTTCAAGGTGGTTTTTCTCTCTTTTCTTTAATAAACATCGAAACGACTCACCCACTGTAATTTACCATTGTAGTCTACTTTATAAGTCTCATACGACATATATTATGTCCGAACTTTTCCAGAAAACTAATGATGTGTCAGTTCTTAAAGAAAAACAAAGTGATAAACTCGTCTCTTGTCTGTCATCGCTGATGTTTGGCTTTCGATTATCTTCAGTGTCAGTGTCAGTATCGATCATCTTTCTATCAGACTGATACATACACACCTACCTCGCTTTGCTTGGGACGGGAGGGGGAAGGGGGAGGGTTGTTGACTGGAACTGTTTTTGTCTGTTCTTCAATTTGGCTGTGTGTTCTAGTTCTTTGCTTAGGTCTCCCTTTTATTTTACTTTTTTTTTTATACCACTTTATGTCACAGCAGATTTCTCTCTTTGTTTATAACTTGGTCTTGTGTGTGTGTGTGATGTGTAGTGTGTGTGTGTGTGTGTGTGTGTGTGTGTGTGTGTGTGTGTGTGTGTGTGTGTGTGTGTGTGTGTGTTGTGTGTGTGTGTGTGTGTGTGTTGTGTGTGGGTGGGTGTGTGTGGGTGTGTGGGTGGATGTGAGAGAGAGAGAGAGAGAGAGAGGTGTGTGTGTGTGTGTGTGTGTGTGTGTGTGTGTGTGTGTGTGTGTGTGTGTGTGTGTGTGTGTGTGTATGTGTGAGTATGTGTGTGTTTTGTGTGAGGGGGGGGGGAGGATGCATATGAGTGTGTGAGAGGGGTGTTGTAGTTTTTGTGTGTTGTATTTTGTGCGTGCGGTGCGTGCGTGTGTGTGTGTGTGTGTTGTGTGTGTGTGTGTGTGTGTGTGTGTGTGTGTGTGTGTGTGGTGTGTGTGTGTGTGTGTAGCTGCGTGTGCGCATATGAAAAAAGAAGAAGAAAAGAAAGAACAAACGTAAGAAAGAAAGAAAGAAAGAAGAAATAATGACTGACTGAATGAATGAACAAATGAATGAATGAATGCATATACAACCAAATAAATGAATAGATAAATGAAAGAATGAAGCGATGAATGAATGAAGATGAATGAATGAATGAATGAATGAATGAATGAATGAATGAATAAATGAATGAAATGTGAGTAAAAAGAATAACAAAAGGTACTTAAATATGATAAATCATGTAAAAGAACAGAAAAAAGAATAAAACAGATAAATGAATATACATACATATATATATAGAGAGGGACAGACAGACAGACAGACAGACAGACAGACAGACAGACAGACAGACAGACAGAAGGGCAGTCAGGTAGACAGGCAGACAGAAATGAGAGAGAGAGACAGAGACACAGAGAGACAGGCAGAGATATAAAAAAGTAGACAAAAACACATTAAAAATAACAAAACAACCCCACCCCTCACCCCCAGATTGAAAAAAAAAATCACCACTATCTCCCTCAGAATTCCAAACAAACAAAAATACATCCAGAAAGTGATCCAGAAATTCCTAAGCCTTGACAGCCACTCAGAGTAAAGCAGACAGACTCAGACATGCCCTGCTAATGTCTGGACAGGAGAGAACAGCGGATTGTGAAGATCGCCATGGCATCACCAGCAGGGTCTTCTAAGTATTGGACTGAGGAAGGCAAGTGGATGGGGGGAAGGGGGGCGGTGGCGGTAGACGGGGGAGAGAGGGGGTGGAGATGGAGGAGAGGGCAGATCTGTCGGAGAACTGAGGACCACTTTGGTGGTGATGAATATTTACTGCTGGGTTTGTCAGACAGTGGCTGAGAGGGAATGGGATACTGACTTCATTCTTCTTCGTTAAACGTTCAGAAAGAAACTTTTTAAAAAATTTCTGTCATATGAGCGAAAATGCGTCGCGTTGCCGTTGAAATGCGCTTGACAAATCTGGCTCAGTGCATCCGACTTTGAGGTGGGAGAAAATTTAGGGTGTTTTTTTTTTTTAAGTCCTTTGGGAGAAAAGGGAGAAGAATGAACCAGGGAGGCAGAAGAAGACAAGACGGAGGTGACAAAAAGAAAAGGGACGAGGCAGAAACAAAGAGAAGGATAGAAAAGAGGGAATTCTCGGCACAGAGTTTCCAGAAGGTCAGGGTGCTATTTGTACTGACACGCCTCCAGGCATTCCAACGGGAAAGGGTACTAATATTAACCACGGGTTTATTTATGCGGTGAAATGTGCCCTAATAGAGCAACAGGGTAGTCTTTGTTATCCCACTATCCTTGACTACTTGCGTATAGATAGGGGCGTCAATACGAGTTCAGTATACCATGGGAACATTGATAGATAGTGTACTGTGTGATTCTCTGCAACATATAGCATCAATCGCTGAAGTTTTTAGCCTTTCAATCCACAGTGGGAACGAGGAGTACTATAGGGTTTCCTGGGGCACTGCATATCATCTGTGCTTTGGTAATAACGCTTTATAATGCATTTTCTGTCTAAATTGACTAGATGTAAGCAGACACTACATCAAGGGGAAACCCGCTTCCGTAAAGCGCTTCTAATTCTAAAACTCTCACTGAACTCCCTGTAATAGTAAACAAAGTGTAAGTTAGTAACAATGTCGCCATTATTTGGTGACCTATAGCCCACCTAAGCCACAACACACAGAGCAAATCAATAGTTTGCTTTACAACAAAGCGGGTTTGAGTTCTCTACAAGGACATCAACAGAAAGATACGATGATAGACAAATCATAAAAACAACCATCGTCTTAAGATAAAGACACAAATCGATTTTTCATAGATCACCACATCGCTTTCCATTCATCTCTCCCCCCCCCTCTTCTTTTTCCCATCCATCCTCATGCCTTTGCTTTTATTCCTGTGTGTTGTGTGTCTGAGAAATGATGGCTTCTGTTGTTTGGTGCCTGCCGGTTACGCTTTGATCGGTAATGTGGCTGTTGCCTGTTGTTGCTATTCTTGTTGATGATATTGTTGTTTCGTGTTGTTGTTTGTTGCTGGAGTTGTTTAGGGTGCTATTGTGTGAGCTCTTCGTGCTGCTGCTTCAATTGTTGTTGTTGTTGTTGTTGTTGTTTCTGTTGTTGTTGCCGATTTTTATCGTCATTACCATCTACATTTTCATTAAAATCAACCGTAGCATTCTTGTTCATTGTCATTATTTCCCCCACTATGTTGTTTTTCTTCTTTTTTCTTCGTCGTCTTCTTCCTGTTATGTCACATTTTCACTTATGATATGTGGTATTATTAATTCTATCACCATATTATTATATTAGTAGTAGTAGTAAGAAGGAAGGTGGAAGATTGGTTAAGACGTTCGCCTGCCAATATGTAAACCGTGGGATTCAGGGTTCGTACCCAGCCTCGCCCTTTCTTCCCAGTTTGACGAAAAAATCGAACTGAATGTGAAATTCATTCGGATGAGACTATGAACCGAGGCTCCGTGTGCGAACACACGCAGAATATCTTGCGCACACGTTAAAACCCCGTTCCACCTTTCGAAAGAGCAGACCATCGTGTGCCGATAGGAGCGGATGACAAAATTAT
Source organism: Stramonita haemastoma (assembly GCA_030674155.1). NCBI lineage: Eukaryota > Metazoa > Mollusca > Gastropoda > Neogastropoda > Muricidae > Stramonita > Stramonita haemastoma. The sequence continues at coordinate 33,931,225 of CM060326.1, read as the reverse complement.
ATAAAAAGAAACCCAGCATGTACACAGGTGTCGTGTTTCAGACAC
>CM060326.1:33913680-33928680 GCA_030674155.1 Stramonita haemastoma | reverse complement strand
AGGTAAATCAGTGATGCAGGAGCAGTCATCCCATGGAAAGGGACGGTGGCATTCACCGGGAATCGTGTGGATACTCACTGGAAGCACTGACAATATATGACAGATCTGTCCACAACCGTGTCTGAATCAGCAAAGTGTGTGTGTGTGGGGGGGGGGGGGGGTTGGCGCAGCAATAGTTCTATGATCTGGGTGACAGGCTTTTGGGGTCAGTGTATGTAATAGTTATCTCCACCGTCCACTGGGAATTCAATGCGATGAATTTCATCTCTTCTATCCCTTTCTTTGTTTCTGCCTTGCTCTTTCTCTTCCTGCCATCTCCTGGTCTGTTTTATAGGTCCATTGTCCTGCCTTTTTTAAAATCCAGAAATACTTAAAAGACAGCTTCTCTCCCAGCGGAAATCAGATGTGTTAGGCTTGACTTGTCAGGCACTTAATTATTTACGGCTGCAACGCATGTTGGTTCATAAGACAGACAACAACAGTGGTATGAGCGTTCAACGAAGAAGAAGTTTTAAAGCCACAAGTTGGGGGGTTCACATCTCAGTCTGGTGGACTAAAGGAGTGGGGGTTTTGTTTGCAACTTTTTCATTGTCAGGGTGGTACTTGCTTAATACTAGATTTGAGGACGCGGTTATCCGTACTAGTTTTGGAATAGTTTCCCTCCCTTCCCCGTGAGAATGCTGGGGGCCTGTCAGCATAAACAGCATCCCCTCATTCAGGTAATTAGGTGCCAGAGATTTTCTCTTTTGTTCTACTCTCTTTTTGTTTTTTACCTTGTTCCTTTTTCTTCCAGTCACCTTCTTCTTATCTATTTTCTGCCTTCTTGGTCCATTCTCTTGCCCTTTTTATCCATAAAGACTTTAAAGATAACTTTTCTCTCCTATGCCAAAAACCGGATGCACTGGGCTGTGTTGTTGCGCAGTTAACGACAGCGTGATATACTTTCTGTTATATAACAATAGTTGCTATATGAACGTTCGACAAGAAAGTTTTGTCAGGTAATTTTTCATCTATTTTGTAGATACATGATGCTTAATGCAGAGCTACCAACATCCTTGTCTTCTTTGAGTAGATAGGGCTTGAGAAAATCAAGTCTGTATGTGAAAGGGTCTGTAATCCGTGTCTGTGTTTTTGCCGATTATTTTGTGAAAACTTAAAAGATATTAATTTTGAGAATTATACATATGTACAAACAATAGCGTTTTGCGTTCAACATTTCGAGAAGCAATTGACTCAAAGAAAACTAAGTACATGAATAAGCGAAGTGTTAATTTATAATCTCTTATCTCGGAAGTCAGAATATGGCTGCCTTCATGGTCGGTAAACGGGTAGCATACACAAAACAAATCTCACCATTAGTCAGCTTCGGAGCTCCAGCTGAGGAACGAAATAAGAACCGAAAACAAAACAACAAACTCATCATCAAAACTTAGACATTGATAGATTCATTTTACTGATACTCAATGATATCTAGTATTCCTGTATAAACATCAGATATATCTAAATATCTACAATATCTGAATGTATCTAATATTTTGAAACTGATAGCATCATCCATCTGTATGGATGGACTATAAATTTACAAAGCACGAACTAAAAACACAGCAAGCAAAGAACTGATTAAAAAGAAACTAAACTTTAAAAACAGAAAAAGGTCAATTCAAAATAAAACACAACACATGGTCCTTGTTCCTTTTAACGATCAATCTATTGCGTGCCCAGGGCTTTTAAGACTTTGCCTTCTATTACAGAGAGGAGTCATGTTACCATTTTATGGACAATTATAAACAATAGGGAGAGGTAGGGAGGGAGGAGGCAAGGTGAAGAGGGGGAGAGACAAAAGAGAAAAGAGATATAAAGAGAGGGGAGGAAGTGAAAGAAAGAAAGAAAGAAAGAAAGAAAGAAAGAAAGAAAGAAAGAAAGAAGAAAGAAAGAAAGAAAGAATGAAGAATGAAGAAAGAAAGAAAGAAAGAAAGAAAGAAAGAAAGAAAGAAAGAAGAAAGAAGAAGAAAGAAAGAAAAGAAAGAATGAATGAGAGACAGAGAGAGAGACAAAGACAGAGACAGAGACAGGACAAAGACAGAGAGAGAGAGAAGAGACAGAGAGACAGAGAGAGAGACAAAGACAGAGAGAGAGAGAGAGACAAAGACGGAGGGGAAAGAGAGCAGAGACAGAGAGAGAGATCTTCCATGAATCTGCAGACCCTGAAAGCTTTGACACCAGCTCAGCACAAGCACAGAAAGAAGCGCAAACCGAGATTACCAGAATATGACAAGAGCAGCGGGGACCCTGAACTGGCAGTCAGCTTTTCTCTTCATTGTATGATGATCAACAGTAATGGGGATGATGTAATGATCAATGGGGTTACCTTCAGGCTGCCTGAGAGGGCTTTTTTCACGCCTTGCACCGTGACATTATCCCAACGTCAACCAGGCACAAGAGAGAGATGCACACACCTACATTGCTTGTAAAAAAAAAGTGTGAAAACTATTGAAAATAGTCGCTTCCTTAAGTGGAGGATACTTGAGTACGCAGTCCAGTCTTCACCTAGGAGCCTTTATCAAATGCACTCTGGGTAGGAACCAGATTTCTAAAATACCCCATAACTCCTATCAAATTGGAAGCTGTTATCTTCCAACCAAAACGTAATGTGTTATTAACCTCACACTGGCATGTAGCAAAATAGCTGCATCAATTATTTTTTTTAGGTTCATTTTTTTCTTAGTATCGTCCAACACTCTGACAGTAGCCATTGTTGTCTGTCTTACGAGCGAAAATGCGTTGCGATGCCGTTAAGCGCCTGATAAGTCAAGCCCTACGCATCCAGCTTCGGCTTGGTAGTTCAGTTAATTTTCACTTTGTTCAGGAATTTTGTGGGGATATTTGGAGATAGCTTATTTGGAAGACTGGAATGTTCTGTGTATGTTTTTTTTGCACAGTTTAGCTGTTGTTACGTGTGTGAAAACACAAATCACATTTCGTGCACACACTTGTATCTGAAACCTGTGTTTGCATGTTTAAGAAGGTTATCTAAGAAAAAGTACGAGAATAGACCACGAAGAAAATATCCTATAAAAATAAAAAACTATCTAAAGCAACTGTTTAATATAGAAATGGGAAATTAAAAGTCGGAACAGATCCTGAATATCTATACATTGTATTCTTTTACTTTGTTGGTTTTTTAAAAAAAAAAGATAGATTTTAAACCGGCCAAGGTCTCACCAGTAAATCTGTTTTCAAAAAGAAAGAAAGGCATCATTGCCCTGTGTGGCTTTTCATTTTGAGGGTTTGGTTTGTTCCTAGGCTAGCTCTAGCTCCGAAGTTCCATAAAGATGAGACTGCTTGTGTGATGTGTTGTTCCCCTCCATGAAGGTAGGCTGTGTTCCGACTTCGGGGATGTAGCTGGGTATGTTTGTGTTTCATTAACCCACCGAATGCTGACATTAATTGCGGGATTTTTAACGTGCATTTTTCAACTTCTGCTTGTGTATATCACTCAGGAAAGGTCAGGAATAAAGCACTGGGAGGCTTGCACTTAAAAGTAGACCTGGGAGATCGTACAAATCCCAGCCCTTAATCCATCAATGCCGCTGAGATTCGAACCTACGACTTCAAGGGCCGTGGAGTTGAAGTGGTCACAGTTTTGACCACCAGCTACGGCGTCTGTCGTTCTCTATGTCTGACCAAGGACAGTTAAAAAAAAAAACAGGCGACATGATTAGCAGCAAATGGTGTGAGGTGGGGAGGAGAGACATGACAATGAGGACTGTCATCGATCGCTCCTCTGCCAGACTGTCTGTCTCAGTAGAGCACTGTCAGGGCTTCATTCTGAACTGACTTTGGGCAGACAGAAAAAACATTTTTTTCATGTCATTTTGACACACGCACACACCACACACACGCACGCACGCACACACACACACAAGTACAACAACACACCCCCACAACATTACATATATACATACACACGCACACCAACCGACAGCTCGGTCTCGAAGCACATTACTAACATTTTTTTTCACACTAATACTCACAATAAAACATGAAGACACACAAAATTAATATATATTATATTATGTATTATATATATATATATATATATATATATATATATATATTATGTGTGTGTGTGTGTGTGTGTGTATAAACATATGCATATATATAAATATATAATATATTAATATATTATATATATATTATATATATATATATTATATTTTATATATGATTTTGTATGTTATATATATTTTATAGTCATAAAAACTGAAGAAAGGAAGACAAACAACCCCACTGAGGACATTAACCACATTGCAGAATGACAGACTAGAGATTCCAGACAAACACGTCCAGTCACTGATACTGGTAATGAGGAAGGGGCGACCCAGACAAACGTGAATGGCTTCTTTTATGTTGTGGACACAGACAGAAACAAAGAGCCCGCTATCCTGAACAAGGCATAAACAAAGATACGATGTCCTCATTGACCTTCGGGGAATAGTACCCCAACCCCTTAGAGGATAATGTGTCGATATCTAAACTTGAGACTGTAGGTGATTCCAAACCAACGTCGTATTTGAGAAAAAACAGTTTCTTGTCAATGAGGTCTGTCTTAGTTTGCACTGTACCCTGTCATCTTCTGAACTTTTCTTCGTCAAACGCTCAGGCAGCAACTATTGTTGTTTGTCATATGTGCGAAAATTGCGTCGAGCTGCTGTTAAGACCTGAAAAGTGAGGCCCAGCGCACCCAACATCTGTGCGGAAGAGAATTGTTATCTCTTAGGTCTTTCTGAGAAAAAGGAAGGTACAAAAATAAATCGAAAAGGTTTAACATAGACAAGATGGTGGTAAAAGGAAGAAAATGATCAAGATAGTAAGAGAAGGATAGAAAAAAAGGAATTCCTAGCATACAAGCCTCAGAAAGACGAGATGCTATTCATATCGACAGGTTCCCCGGCATACCCATGGGGAAACCTTATCATCTATGATCGCTGCTGGTATGATCTGGAAAAAGGGAACTCATGTAAAATACAGAAAAAAAATATGAAAAATGGTTGTCCGGTTGAGTGTGAAGTAATACTGATGCCGCAGTACAGAGCTGAGCTATGTCAGCTATCAATGTCTGTTTAGCGCCAGCACAAAGAAAAAAGAAAATTCATTCTGTAGAAACACCAGTCAGCGTTGGAAAAAAAAAGCACAAAACCCTGTATATTCGTGGAATCCTGCTAGGACTTGAACCCTGAACCTTTTTACTCAAAAATCCACTAAGCCAACAATCCACAATGGCAGCTGGTAAATCAGATGTATTAGCTCCTTTCCCTGTTTCATTTTCATGCCTGTCAGAACGGATTGTTTTTGCTCAGAAATTTGCCGTGGACATTGTGAGATGGCTTGTTGCGAAAGAGCAGGGGGATTTGTGGGCATTTATTTCACGCTTCTGTTCTTTCTTCTGTTCGGATTACGTTCCTGTTACATTTACATAAACACACGCGACACTCTTGTGTGCATACGTGCATGTAGAATCTGTGTTTGCATGATTAGAGTGGCTGAAGAGGAAAAAAGACAAATCTGTACGGAAACAAACAACGCAAATACAGTGAACCTGGGATTACATGGAAACTTTTATTTATCATTTTTAAGTTTCTAGTTTGCATGTTTATCTAGTTAATTGAGTGGGAGTGGGGTGGGGGGTCTAGTGCATCCCATTTCAGCTTGGGGGTTACTGTTACTTTTTACGTTGTTTTTTTCTGAAGAAAGTGTAAGAGAATAATTATACAAAGAAGGCAGAAAATAGACAAAACGATGACTGGAAGACAAGTAGCAAGGCCGAAATAAGGTGAGGGAAAGAACAGAAAGAACTCAAAGCTCAGAATTTCCAGAAGGTGGGGATGCTATCTGTACTGACCACAGGCCCCTCAAATCTCCACAGGGGAATACATGACAAAACGAAAACAAAACCAGCAACATCAAACATTTCACACATATCTGAACAAATCCTGCAGTTTGGGGACATCGCTCAGTTTAATTCAGCATAAAAAGTAATGGTCTTTAGACTAGCAAAACCTGAACTGCTTTATCCTTCTTACGAAAAGAATTTAAAAACAAAAAACAATTGTCTTTCGACTCTTCTCTATGTCTGAACAAGGACAGCCTTAGAATACAGGCGACATGATTAGCAGCAAATGGTCTGAGGTGGAGAACGAGACACTGACAATGATGTCATCGATAGATCTGTCAGACCGTCTGTCTCGCTAGAGAACTATTCAGAATTTATTATGGTTAAGTTTCAGAGACAAAAGCAGAATTTTTTTTTCGTTTTGAAGGACATTCGTGTATTCTAACTGAGGCCATTCCTATACCCGGTTGATTATATGTAAATGTAAAATCTTGCGCACACAGACACCAACACAACACACACACACAAAGACACACACAGACACACAGAGAAACAGACGGACAGACAGACAGACAGACACACAAATTTACAATCACAATCCACTTGCACAAACATACACTCACAAAAAAATTGACATATCCATACAGATACACTTGTACATGCTTAGTTGGTACACAAAATCGCAAAGTTAAATTATACCCTTAGGGATATACGTGAACACATGCATGCATTGTTATGCTAACGTTGTCGTAGGTTCCCTATCGTACACAACTAGGTTGTCACCTGGAATATACTCATACCTCCTAAAATCATTGCCAGACAATAAGTAAACATTAGATAGTACGCATATCACTACTTTTATTTACATAGCTATATAGGTGGCCATAGTCTTCGAATGTTTTTTTTTAGGGGGGAGGAACAGGTTGATGAACTAGAAACTTGTCTTGGATAAGTAAATTTTACTAGTAGAACATAATTATTTGTAGCACCATTTCCTTAAAAATAAAAAAAATAAAAAAAAAAAAAAAAATAAAAAAATTCCATAAGCAAAACAACAGAGATAAGACAAACACTAAACAAAGTTATATTTAGAAAATCCTCTAGCAGTCTTACGACATTCCGCGAACGAAACTTGACGGCTTTAGACCAGCAGAAACTTCACTACTTTCTCCAGCTCCGAAGACAATAAAAAAAAAGATGACAGGAAGAAAGAATTGCTTTTTGAAGCGTCTCAATGTCTGAGCGTGAACAGTCTTTGAATATAGGCGACATGATTAGCAACAAAATGGTGTGACGTGGGGAGAGAGACTCTGACAATGAGGACTGTCATCGATCGCTCCTCTGCCAGACTGTCTGTCTCAGTAGAGCACTGTCAGGGCTTCATTCTAACTGACTTTGGGCAGACAAGAGGAATTTTCTTTTTTTTTTCTTTTACCACATTTTATAGAAGACCGGCACATTTCAACCGATGATCTTCAAACGCATCAGGGTTTTTTTCTGTGTAAAATTATATTTATTTTGTTTGAGCATTTTAAAAAAAATGTATTTCTGGGAGTGCTTAGGTTTACTAACGCGCGCACGCTCACACGTATAGAAGCGAACACACGCACGCGCCCGCACATACAAGCACATGCAAACACACACACACACATCATACACATGAAGCACAGAGAGAGAGAGATACAGAGACAGAGACAGAGACAGAGAGAGACATAGAGACAGAGACAGAGAGAGACATAGAGACAGAGACAGAGAGATTCACAAACACACACACAAACTTACATACATACACACACATGCACACACACACACACACACACACACACACACACACACACACACACACACACACACACCACACACACACACACACACACACACTCACACTAAAAGGGACAGAAAGAGAGAGAGAGAGAGAGAGAGAGAGAGAGAGAGAGAGAGAGAGGGAGACAGAGACAGAGACAGAGACAGAGACAGAGAGACAGACAGAGAGAGAGAAGATAGAAGAAGGGGTTAGGATGCATTGGGGACGAAAGAAAAACGTAGAGAGGAGACAACTACACTGACAGCATGGATTAAGCTCACAGCTGGAATCAGACAATGTGTTTCAGTCTACCGACATTGATGAGGGTGTAGATATGAAGAAGTGGATCATGGTCTTTGTCAGTGTCGACTCAGCTGAAACAAAACGCCAGCTGGGTTCAACTAGATATAAACAAAAGAGGCACCCTATTGATGGGACATTAGAAACTTTTGTTGCACGTCTTTGTTTTATGCAACTCAAAACTATCCTGATAGTATCTGGGACTTCTGGCTATTTAGGCTTTTGTTTGTGTTCATTTTTGTAGATAAGCCAATGAATGATTTTGAATATGCCATATGCTCCCTGCTCTCTCCTTCCTGATTACCTGAAAACAGTCAAATTTCTTTTTTTTAAAACACAAACAAACAAACAAAAAACCGAATCTATAAAATGCAGGAAGGTGTGTGACAGGGGGTAAGGTGGTGCTTGAATAAAAATCAGCTCAACATAAAACGCACAACAAGATCTGGATCTTCAAATCTAACATCAGGTCAGTTCTTCTTTCGGGCTCAGAAACCTAATGGGTAACAAAGACCAGACATTTACCAACAGATGTCTCAGGAAAATTTTCAGTATCAGGTGGCAAGAAGTCATCTCAAACGAACAACTGTGGGCAGGACCAGACTTGCCCCAATCGAGTCTGAGATCAAGAAAATGAAATGGGGATGGATCAGCCATAGGCTCTGTAAGGCTGCTTTCAATGTCACCAGGCAGGCCCTTGACTGGAACTCACAAGGGAAGCAGAAAGTGGGTCGACCAACACATACCTGGCACAGAAGCATCGATGCAGAAACGATGACATCCAGAAGGATGATGGCCAAGCTGAAGAGGATCTCCCAGAGCTGAGTATGTTGTAGGGATGTTTTTGCAGTTCTTTGTTCCCGAGGGAATACAGAGACATAAGTCAAGTCAGCATAAAACGAACCAACTGCAATATGTTTTTACATCACTATAATCATATGATACGCACGGTGATTTTCTTTTCTTTGATATGGTATACATGGATGTATATATACACATATACATACATTTATGTGTATATATACATTATATGTATGTATATATATATACATTATATATATTATATATATATATATATATATATATATATATATATATATATATATATATATATATATATATATATAAATCTACGCATGTTTCGACACTGGTAGGCATATCCAAAGGGAAAGAAAGAAAGAGAGAGGAAAATAAAAGCCCAGAGATAGAACTAAAAAATATCGAATACCTCTCTCTCAAGCAGTCTCAAGTGTCCGTCAATGCAGCCGTTAGGGCGTTAGGCGATATTGGCTGTGACACAAACAGGGGGATCATTGGGCTAACTTCCATGCTGACGGCACTTGAACATCTCGGCTTTCCCCAGATGTGCCCTCATTATTCCTGATGGCATCCAAAAATATCAAGGACAGGGGATAAAAGTGTTAGGAGAGGGGTGGGCAGGGGGTTGAGGGTCAAGGAAAGATGATGTGTATGTTTGATAAGCACGCTGACTGAAAGGTGGTGTGTATATAAATAAATATATATATATATATATATTTCATAATAAGCACATAACATAATCTACAAGTCTCAAAATCAGAAGCAATAAAAGAAATGTTTCCAGTTCAGACTGGTCAGGAAATGCCCTCTGGAACGGAGAATTATTGTTACTGCATGCTCACTGCTACAGTCTTACAATCTGCACACTTAAGACTCTCTTGATCAATAATTGCAGCTACTCACTGTGGTATGTATCAATGTGGTCGTCAGAATGGTTTCATTTTCAGTTGGTAGAAGCCCGGTGAAGAGTATACATAAAAACGAGATGAATCTTAACAAGGTTAAAGTAACGAATATCATGTTGCTGTTTACTCTTCTTCTTTCAATTCTCAAACAACTCTCGTTGTCTGTCATACGAGTGAAAATGCGTTGCACTGCCAGTAAAGTACCTGACAAGTCAGGCCTAGTGTGTCTGGCGTCAGCGTGGAAGAAATACTAATTACCTTTTAAGCCTGTTTCTTTCTTTTTTTTTAAAAAAAAAAGCTGGGGAATCGACCAAGAGACAGAAAATAGACAAGAAGACAACAAGAAGAAAAATAACAAGGGAAAGGGAGAGATAGAAAAGAGTGAATTCAGAGCACAGAAATTCCTGGTGGGGATACTAGGTTTACTGAAAGATCCTATGTATCCCCACGATGGGATTGGGGGTGGGGGGCTTGTCTTTTATCAACCCATGCTCTATGCAGAGATAATGATCACTAAAAGGCACACACACATACACACAAATGCACACACGCACACATACGCACACACGCACGCATGCATGCACACTCACACTCACACTCACACACACACACACACACACACACACACACACACACACACACACACACACACACACACACACACACACACAACAAACAAACAAACATACGCACACAAACGCGTGGAATACAAACACAGACATAAAAGATATAGAAAAGGGGGGAGAAAATGAGGAGGGAGGAAGAAAGAAAGAGACTGGAGGAAGGAGAGAATGAGTAAACAAGAGCACAAAGAACGCATCATCTGTCTGTACATAGGAACATCCTTTGATGTGAATCTTCTACATGTCCCAAGGTGATCATAAAAAAACAGACCTATTACCGTTTAGAGCCCAGAGACCAGAGCCATCATTGATCCACAAAGACCTGCATGACCATGCTTGTCTTGGCTTTTTCACCTTCGCCTGTCCCGTAGTCTACTCCACCGTTGTCGCAACACTGAAAGCAGCCAGTTTCCTCTGCTCTTCACGGTTTTCAGCTTTTCGTAAAATATCGAATGCTCAGACAGCAACTGTTGTTGTCTGTCATAAGGATGTGAACATGCGTTGCGCTGCTGTTACGACGCCTGACACGTCATGTCCAGTGAATCCAACTTCGATGTGGGAGAAAATTATCATCTTTTAAGTCTTTCTGGAAAAAGTAGAAGGGAGTAAAAATGTTTTTTTTATAAAAAAGACCAGAAGTTGTGTAGACAGGACGAAAGGGAACAAAGAGAGAGAGAGACAGAGAGAGACACAGAGAGAGAGAGAGAGAGAGACAGACAGACAGACAGACAGACAGACAGACAGACAGACAGACAGACAGAGACAGAGAGACAGAGAGACAGAGAAAGGTCAGAGCTTTGCACTCTTCATCAGAGGACCCAGGTTTACACCACGACCGATGCACCTGCTCAATAGGACTTTCCCCCTGCCGTTAACGCCAGTACCCACCCCCATCGACCTAAGATCTTTAGGATGGCACTTAGTATAAACCAAGGTCTCATGTGTGAACATCATACAGACATGTTGAACTCACTCCGCCTTTCAAAACAGTAGGCCATCGCATGGGTTTAAGAACAGATGACAATTTACACACAAAAAAACTACATGCAAACTAGTGTCGTGTTTGAATATTATCACCGAAGTCATAATGCGGCAACCGTGATGGTTTGCCACAAAAAGGGCAACTGCACAAAATGTTACTTGGTGAACCTCGAAACTATAGCAAAGGAACAAAAATAAAAATGCAGAGAGGACATTTTGATTAAAAAGAAAGTAGAGAAAAAATGTGTGATCGTATCTGATCTTTACAGAAAATGTTTGTCAGCTTTGAGGTTAACTGATGTCGGGTTGTATTTCTCTTTCTAAAACCAAATACCTAGCATAAAAATCTACCCTTCGGTGCAGTGGCCTCTGGCTTTTTAAAGTCTAGCCTTCAGACCGGGAACTGTGCTTGGCTGATCCGTTCACATCCCGTCGCTTGTCTGTGGGGGTTGAAATCCCAGACCATTGTCATCAAATAAAGGGGTCTTCAGCACAGGCGTGTTCTGCTCCACCCAAGTCACGCTCTGTTCACACACATAATTATATGACAGTCCTGATGATGGTTTCTTCGCCCCGTCTTTTCCTGTCAGGGGACATTTTCCCCGTGGGGATGCCAAGGAGCCTGTCAGCACGTATCAATAGCATCCCCTACTTTCTGGAGCTGAGGTTCTGTGCGGAGCACTCCCTCTTTTCTATCCCTCTCTCTGTTTCTGCTTTGTTGTTTTTGTCTTTGCTGTCACCTCCTTGTCTAGTGTTTTGCCTTTTTGGATCATTTTCCTGCCTTGTTTTTCTCTGTTTCTAAAGTGACTAAAAAGATACAAAAAAATTCTCTCCCACGCTGAAGTTGGATGTGCTGGGCCCGACTTTGTCAGGCGCTTAATTACATTCCAACGCATTTTTGCTCATATCATAGAGAATATTTTGTTTTGCTGTTTGAGTATTCAACGACGACGACGATGAAGAAGAAGAAGAAGAAGAATATGAAAATGAAGAACAAGAAGAAGAACAAAAAAGTCAGGAATATACCTATGTATCCCTTTTTTTGCCAGCTCTCTCTCTCTCTCTCTCCTCTCTCTCTCCTCTCTCTCTCTCTCTCTCTCTCTCCTCTCTCTCTCTCTCTCTCTCTCTCTCTCTCTCTCTCTCTCTCTCTCTCTCTCTTCCTCTCTCTCTCACTCTCTCTCTCTTCCTCTCTCTCTCTCACTCTTTATAATTTTGCACTTGTGCACTTTATAATTATAATAGTATTTGTATCACTATAATTGTTGTTTAGTTGAGGCTATCCTTTTATCTTGATGTTATCCCTGAAAAGGGCGGGACTGGATGTAAAAAAGCACACGAGTGCTTATCTATTATCCTCGAATAAAAGAATTTTGCCTTGCCTTGCCTTGCCTTGCCTTGCCTTGTCTTCCTCTCTCTCTCTCTCACTCTCTCTCTTCCTGGTATCATGTATGTGATGGAAGCTGTAAAAGGTTGGATGATTTAGAAATAGCAATGTCCTTTTTGCCTTGTGTCAAAATATGACTCAGCGTGCGCACGTAAGAGACAGAGAGACAGAGAGAGACAGAGACAGAGAGATGAAGTGGAGAGAGAGAGAGAGAGAGAGAGAGAGAGAGAGAGAGAGAGACAGAGACAGAGACAGAGACAGAGACAGAGAGACAGAGAGAGACAGAGAAAGAGAAAGAGAGAACGACAAAGACAGGGACAGGGAGACAGAGACAGAGAGAGACACAGAGAGAGACAGAGTAAACAATAGTTCAAAGAACACATTGACCCTCTCTCCAAATGGGAGCGTCCTTTTGATGTAAAGAGCCTCTGACATTTTTCAAAGTGATCATAAAGGCAGCGACATTATCCCTGGAGAGGCAGGGAACGGGGAAACCAGACACCATGTAGGGTAACTCAAACTTGCTTCAGATTTTTCTGTCAGGTTTCAGTAACTTGTGAGGAAAGATCATTTCAGTGGTGTATATCAGACTGCATTACCCCCCCCCCCAACACACACACACACGCACGCAAACACGCACGCACGCACGCACGCACACACGCACGCACGCACGCACGCACTCACACACACACACACACACACACACACACACACACACACACACACACACAACACACACACCACCCGACCCTATGGGGTGTCCGGAGTCTTAACAGTATAAATGTTATCCCCACTTTCATAAAAAAAAATTCTTTGACAAGAAATTCCCTCTTTTCCATTCTTCTCTTTGTTATTGCCTTGTTTCTTTTTACCTGTCACATCCTTTCTTTATTCTATTTTCTGCTACTTCTTTGGCCCATTCTCCTGCTTCCTCCCCTCAACCCACCCACAAAGGCTAAAAAGATAGAACTTTTTCCCACGCCGACATGGGATAGGATGGGCCTGACTTGTCAGGCGCTTAACGGCAGCGCAAGGCATTTTCGCATGGCTGCTGCCTGAGCGTTCGGCAAAGAAGTAAACAAAGACTACACGGATGGACATGATAAGTTATTCCTTGAACAGTAGTAGTTTTTTGTATATATGTAGCAGAACATTGAATAATGTCTTGTTTATTTTTTCTTCTCAAATGTATATCAATAGAAACTGTGTTGTTTGTTTGTGCAGTGATTGAACAAATAAGATTTTGAATCAAGATTTGGTAGAAACAGTAAAATGGCATAGACAGGACAGAGTGCAGTGTCTGAAGTATGTTATTATACATTGTCCTTGGTATAAAAGAAAAAAGTAAAAAAAGAACAAATAAATAAGTAAAAGCAATACAAATCGCCAGGACCTAATATTAAGTGTGAATATTTTTAACCCAAATTGCCTTTGCCGTGCTTTGTACAACCCTTAACAAAATTCAACAATGTTTGATCAAGTAATAAAGAGGGAAAGAGAGAGACCGAAACAGATACAGAGATAGAGACAAAGAGAGACAGAGACAAAGAGAGACAGACAGAGACTGACGAGAAAGAGTTAAGGGGAAACGAAGTGACCATACTGATAGACAAACAGACAGGCAGACAATAAGACAAACACATAGGCAGAGAGATAGACGCACAGACATAAAGACAGAGGCACCAACACAGACAGACAGCGAGCAGAAACAGAGGAGAAAGGGGTGGATGGGGGCGGGAGTAGAGGACAAGTAACCAGACTGACAGCATCAACTCCACAGCTGGAACCAGACAAAGTGTTCCAATTTACCGACATTGATGATGATGACGTAGGCGTGAGCCAGACAAAGAGGATGGCCTTTGTCTGTCCAGACACACTCTGAAACAAACGGCCTGCTGCTGTGCCCAGCCAGACATAAACAGAGGTGCTGTGCCCTACTGATGGCACTATATGAACCATCACAGCCCCCTGCCTGTCTGCTTTGGGTTTGGTTTTTGGTTCCTCGGCTAGAGATCTGAGGTTGACCAATGGTGTGATTTTTGTGTGTGTATGCAACTGTTTTTACACGCCCTCTGACGTCGAGGATGTATGCATGTTTAAGTATGCTTGTGTTTCCGTAACCCACGAAACGTTGACATGAATTACGGGATCTTTAACGTGCATATTTGATATTCTGCATGCATATCAGCTTGAAGCACAGTGATAATCATTCGTGCTGCATAGTAAGCTCTTAACACTTGCGATACCACTTCATTACAAGGCATTTGTAATGACAAGTGAACTGTCATGAT
>CM060326.1:33906180-33908680 GCA_030674155.1 Stramonita haemastoma | reverse complement strand
TCTACAAACGTTTAGATTAAGCACAGCAATAACAAAGTTTGCCATCTTAAATTGTGTAAAAACTGCTGAGTGGATTAGTTTTGAGCATCACATACCTTCAGTTGCAATAAAGGTGTTGTTCGGACAGAAACAATACAGTAACATGAAAGAGGTGGCTCAGACCTTTGAACTGAAGGTGACCAAATCATATGAGTGTCAAGTCTTGAGAGACACAGAATTCATGATTTATTCTTCTTCGTCAATGTTGAATGTTCGGACAGCAGCTATTGTTGTCTGTCATATGATTGGAAATCTGTTGTTGTGCTGCCTTTAAGCACCTGACAAGTCAGGCCCATCATATCCAACTTTGGCATGGGAAAGAACTGTTATCTTCGAAGTCTTTCTGGAAAAAGGCAGGAATAGACAGTAAGGAGGTGACAGTCATCAAAGCAACACGAGGTAAACAAAGAGAGAGACAGAAAAGATGGAAATCCAGACAAATCATTTACCGAAGATGGCTGTGCTATAATTAATAACAAGCATCCCCATGGAGAAAAACCTCATAATCATGATTATGCCATGACCAGTTATGCTGGAAATAGTTTTTAACAGATCCCTGGTCATCTCCATCCTGCTGTCCGGCTGAGAAAGTTGGACAATGACCACTGAAACCACCAAGCGGATCCAGACGTTCGAGACAAAATGCTTCAGGCGACTGCTTGGAATTTCCTGGAGGGATAGGAAAACAAACACCTTTGTGCGAAGTCAAGTCGCACTGATGGCTGGCCCTCAGGAACCCCTACTAGCCACTGTCAAGAAAAGGAAGCTGGCATGGTTCGGCCATGTCACACGCCACAACACCCCCCCAAGACAGTCCTACAAGGAACGCTAGAGGGTGGCAGACACCGAGGCAGACAAACCAAAAGCTGGATGGATAACATCAAGGAGTGGACCCAACTGGACAGTCCAACACTCATTCGGAAGGCGGAGGACAGGGCTGGATGGCGACGGCTGGCTGCAGAGTCATCTCTCATGTCTCCTCCACGACCATCCCGGTCATGAGAAAAGAAGAAGAAGATGCTATGCTTTGTTTCGTTACGTATGTAAGCAGAAGCTAGGCATTTAATATTCATCCCTCAGTTGTATGGCTATTGTGAATTGCATTTGCATTTGCATGAACAAATCAGGTAGCTCTTAAATGCCTGGTCTCAATGTCTCAAAGATCCTATACCTTGCATAATTCTGGGTAAGAATGAAATATTTAAATACCCGCAGGCAGAATGCGCATATTTACATGGTGGACAGAAACAGTTGCATACGCAAACATTTCACTATCAGTAAAGCTCATAACTGGTCTCTAGCAGTTTAACTTGTAATAGATATCTGTTCAAAGAGGTATCTGATTTTCAATCTTAATTTTATCTTTGAGAGCCTTTGTTTTCCCATAATGATAACATATTGACAGCAGAAATTGTACCTCAGGATCAAAGCCACTCATGACATGATAGAGGTTGACGGTTGCTTTCTTTGTTATCCTTGTCTGTGTCATGAAGGTGCTGAAGACATGCTGTTACTAGTTTCCTCTCCTTTGTGTGACTCCCTTCTGTGATCCTTTCACTACAATAGCAGTGTAGTGGTCACTTTTCTTTCAGCTCTGCAGTCAGTGTCGCTGGGTACTGGTCGATGTATTATCTTTTTTCTTTAATTTCTTCGTTTCTCAGCTAATTGTGAGATTTTACTCTAACGCCTCGCTCCCAGTCGACCGTATAGTTTATGGTGCATCTTTAACTTTTTTGTGTCTTGCCTTGAAATACGTTTAAGCAGGAGTGCTTTCAGCTTTGTGTGCTTATTAGCTGCGTTTCGTTTTAAATACAAAGCTAAGAAGAGGCATTGTAAGCATAGAGTGTTTAATTAAGCACACTGTTTATCTGGTATTAAACAAAACAAGCTTACCGTCATTTCCAAGTGGTTTTAAGTTAACTGTATCGCACATTAACTGGTACTGTGATTTGCCTTAACCTCCATATAAGCAGGAATGTTTTCAGTTTCCCGTGCTTGCCAGACCCAAGGGAAACTGAAAACATTCCTGCTTAGATGCATGTTATAAAGAAGTAGAAACATTTTAGAGATGGGGTGTTTAAGCACACTGTTTGCATGGAATTTTGTGTATCTTAATTTACATTCATTTTGAATGTTTTTTAATCTAACAGTATTATATCATAACACACCAAAGCGAAAACAGTCATAGACTCTAATATTGACCATACACACTAGGCCTGTATTATGAGTGCATGCACACTACTGAAATAATAAAAATGACTTATTTTCTGTCAATGTATAGAAAGGCTAACTTGACCTAAAACTGATAAAGTGTGGACACAGTTGATCTTCTTTGGGTGTTCCTATCAAGGATGTAATGCATTGTTTTTTATCGTATTGTATTCAACTGAAATTTAATGTGTTGTGTTGTATTGTAATGTATGCCACTTTAAATGTCACGGCAGGGTTTGAATCAGCGAAA
>CM060326.1:33888680-33896180 GCA_030674155.1 Stramonita haemastoma | reverse complement strand
TCTGTCTTCCTCTCTCTCTCTTTCTCTCTCTTTCTCTCTCTGTCTGTCTTTCTCTCTGTCTGTCTGTCTGTCTGTCTGTTTGTCGGCCTGTCTGTCTGTCTGTCTGTCTGGTGTAGTTCTCTCTCTCTGTGTATCTGTCTCTGTCTGTCTTTCACACTCTCTCTGTCTCTCTCTCTGTCCTCTCTCTCCCTGCCCTCTATCTATCTGTCTTTTCCTCTCTCTCTCCCCTTTCTCCCTTCCCTCAATCTATCTATCTACCTATCTACCTAACTATCTATCTATCTATCTATCTATCTATCTATCTATCTATCTATCTATCTATCTATCTATCTGTCTGTCTGTCTGCTGCCTGCCTGCCTGCCTGCCTGCCTGCCTGCCTGCCTGCCTGCTCCTGCCTGCCTACCTGTCTGTCTGTCTGTCTGTCTGTCTGTCTGTCTGTCTGTCCTGTCTGTCTGTCTTCTATCTATCTATCTATCTATCTATCTATCTATCCATCTACGATAAACCGAGGTATCGCGTGTTGCACATCATTATTTAGCGCACGTAAAAGAACTCACGGCAACAATGGGGTTGTCCCTGTTTATGTAGAAAAATGTCACGCTGATAGGGAAACAAATACAGTTGCAGACGGGAAAAAAGAAAAACAATAATGGGTAGGCGCTGCACTTGTGGTGACGTGCTCTCCACGGAGAGAGCAGCCCGAATTTTACGCAGAGAAATCTGCTGTGAAATAAAGTGGTATAAATGAATAAATAAATAGATAAAATCTATCTATCTATCTATCTATCTATCTATCTATCTATCTATCTATCTATCTATCTATCTATCTATCTATCTATCTATCTATCTATCTATATGTCTGTCTGTCTGTCTGTCTGTCTATCTATCCATAGATCTGTCTGTATGTCTATCTATCTATCTATCTATCTATCTATCTATCTATCTATCTATCTATCTATCTATCTATCTATCTATCTATCTATCTATCTATCTATCTGTCTGTGTCTGTCTGTGTGTCTGTCTGTGTGTCTGTGTGTTGTCTGTCTTCATCAATGATACCACTTATCTATAACCATGTACAACGTAACCTTCTCATTTCTGTCCAGACTTTTCCCACAAACTGCCTTTCCCCAGCAACTTACCACGACAAGACCTTGCACACAGTTAAATCCTGTTCATTCTTTTCGTAAAGTAGCTATTGTGTCCAGTGGACAGATGACAAAATCTACACACTACATAAACACGGGTACAGGATGACAAAAGCACATGATGCATTCCAATTATCCTCGGTAAAAGAATGAAAAAAAGATAAAATTATAAAAAATAAAATAAAAATAGAATATAAAAATATCCACTCCTTCTATCCCCCCTTAACCCTCCTGAATCTACCCCCTCCCACCCATTTACCTATCCCCCTCCCCCCTACCTGCCCTCCTGTGTCTCTACCTCTCTACATGGCCCCCTCCCCCACCTTATCCCCCTCCTCCCTGTCCCCCTCCTCCCTGTCCCCCTCTACTTATCCCCTACCCCCTGTCCCCCCTCCCCTCCTCCCTGTCCCCCTCTACTTATCCCCTCCTCCCTGTCCCCCTGTCCCCCCCTCCCTCTGTCCCCCCTCCCCCCCGCGTCATCCCCCCCCTCCCCTCCCCCTGTCCCCCCTCCCCACCGCGTCATCCCCTCCCCCCCCTCTCCCTCCCCCCCTCTCCCCCCCTCCTCCCTCCCCTCCCCCTGTCCCCCCCCTCCCTCCCCTCCCCCCCCCTCCCTGTCCCCCCCCCCTGTCCCCCCCCCTACCCTGTCCCCCCCCCCTGTCCCCCCCTCCTCCTCCCCTCCCCCTGTCCCCCCTCCTCCCTGTCCCCCCCCCCCGTCCCCCTCCTCCCACGTCCCCCCTCCTGTCCTCCCCTGTCCACCCCCCCTCCTGTCTCCCCCCCCCCCCCCCCCGATCTCCCCCTCCTCCTTGTCCCACCTCCCTCCCCTCCCTGCCCCCTCCTGTCCCCCCTGTTCACCCCCCTCACCCTGTCCTCCCTTCTTTCCCCCCCCCGTCCCCCACCTCCTGTTCCCCCCCCCCCACCTCCTGTTCCCCCCCACCCTCCTTTCCTCCCCCCCCCCCCCGTCCCCCCCACCTCCTGTCTCCCCCCCCCCCCACCTCCTGTTCCCCCCCCCCTTCCCACCCCCCCCCCCCCGATTCCCACCCCCCCCCCGATTCCCCCCCCCCCCCTCCCCGATCCCCCCCCCACCCCCCCCCTCCCTAGCCCCCCCCTCCTCCCTGTTCCCCACCCCCTCCTCCCCTCCCTATTCCCCCCCCCTCCTCCCCTGTTCCACCCCCTCCCCCTGTCCACCACCACCCCCTCCCCCCGATTCCACCCCCTCCCTAGCCCCCCCTCCCCCCTATACCTCCCCCCTATCCCTCCCCCCCCTCCCTATCCCTACCCCCCTATCCCTGCCCCCCCTCCCCCTATCCCTACCCCTCCCCCTGTACCCCTCCCCCTGCCCCCCTCCCCCCTGCCCTCCCCCTCCCCTCCCCCCTCCCCCTCTCCTGACCCCCTACCCTATCCCCCTCCCCCTTATACCCTAATCCCCCTCCCCCCTGTCTTTATACCCCACCACCCATCTCTATCAATCCCCTTCTACCTGTCCCCCTCCGCCCCTCAACTCTAGGTTTGCAAGAAAAAGAATTTTTTAAAATTGCACGAACATGGGAAGAAGACAACACATGTCCTCCAAAGCCCAGAGGATTAGAAGTTAGGAGCGATCTCCGTAGAAATCTTCATTTCCTAACTCACATCTTAGGCTGCGCCTTCATAGTTGTACAATATATTATTACACTAACAGTTTAAGACGTAAAAGGTTCTTTTCCTGTGTTTGTTCAGAAAAACAAAAAACAAAGCTTAATCTTAAACATTTTTTGTCACCAGGTACTTGTTTCAGACAGCTAAATAGCACATTTAAATTTTTTATTGAAAGAAATTGCTGTTTTGTTTCCATTAGATACATACTTTTCTCTTGACTTCTAGTACTTCAAGCAATAACAAGGAATATAACTGTTAATGGTAGCCTTTGAAGGGGATAATAAGGGAGATGATATTGCCTTAAAATAAAATGAACGTTTTATCACGCACATAAAATATGTCAGAAACTCTGAATACAGTTGAACAACGTGAGCAGTGTTCTGCATCGTAGCTCTTACAGCCAAGCTGGAAGCTTGCTGTGCTGGTCACCACACCCCAACTGCAGAGAGAGATAGAGAGACAGACAGACAGACAGACAGGGGTTAACCCCAGAGAGGGGATGCGCTGGGCCTGACTTGTCAGGCGTGTTAACGCAGCGCAACGCATTTTCACTCATGTGAGAGAATATGGTAGTTAGTGTCTGGGAGTTCGACAAAGAGGGCGGGGAGACCTATATATGCACGCAGATCTGGAGAGCAAAAGCACAGTGATGAAAAGAGAGATAAGAGACAGAGATGAACAAGGATGAGAGGTATATAGAAAAGAGGAAATGAGAGAACGTCTGATACCTCTAAGAAAAAAAAAAAGAAAGACGTTGAACGGAAGAAAAAGGACAAAGAGAGGGAGGGGAGA
Organism: Stramonita haemastoma; assembly: GCA_030674155.1. Taxonomy (NCBI): domain Eukaryota; kingdom Metazoa; phylum Mollusca; class Gastropoda; order Neogastropoda; family Muricidae; genus Stramonita; species Stramonita haemastoma. The sequence continues at coordinate 33,892,605 of CM060326.1, read as the reverse complement.
CTGACAGACAGAGAGTGGGGAGATAGAGAGGGATAGAGACAGACAGACAGGCAGAGACAGAGGCAAACAGACTGACCGACAGACAGAGAAAACTAACATCGATGTGTGTGTGTGTGTGTGTGTGTGTGTGTGTGTGTGTGTTGTGTGTGTGTGTGTGTGTGTGTGTGTGTGTGTGTGAGAGAGACAGACAGACAGACAGACAGACAGACAGATACAGATAGAGCGGTAGGATAGAGAGAGAGAAAGAGAGCGATGTGGAAAAAGGGGGCAGGAAGTTTACAGACAAGTGCAGAGACTGTTATAACATTATAAAAAAAATAATAAGATCAGCATTCAGAACAAAAGACAGACATAGACAGTGAATAGACAGACCGAAGAGAGTGAGGAGTGAGTTGTTTCTGGTTTGTCAGTGTCTAAAACAGGCATGTTGCGATGCATTTCAAATTGACTGTTACAAGTTCAAAGTTGCAAACGTGTATCAAAACAGTAGTAGTTAAGCCGATGTCGTTTGCGGATGAATTTGAATGCAAATTTCCCCCAGCAGAGTGAAATGAGATCTATACTGTTTTAGTGTTATTGCTGTGATGAAACAGTCATTCCTGTAGGAAAAAAAATCGGGGCTAGGTTGTAACAGAGCTTGTCAAGTCATTGCTCTGTGCTATATTTTCAGAAACAATATAAAATTAAAAGATGTGGAAACAGCACTCAGGCTATAATGACTTTGAAACTATCTATGCAAGATGAAGGCCCCAGTGTGACGTGTCCAATGTTATACTAGATCCACAAGTCACGTATCAGTCCTTTTACAGCTTTCTTGATCTTCTCAACAAACTGTTATTGCTGCACTGAGTATGGTGAAATATCCACAATGTTGATACAAGGTAGACACACAAGGTCCTCACGTGTTTACAATGATGGTTCTAGAGGCAATTTTCAATGCATACTTACTCAGGTGGACTATCTAACTATTTCAAACGAGTCTACTGTCATGTTTTTTTAAGTCTTCTGCTATGGATGATTTCTATTGTACGACAAATTCGATAGTCTTTGGTGGCTTTCATATCGTCACGCACGACTGTCTTGCTAAAAATAAAACTTTTAAGGCTGCAACAAACCCATCTTCTCTATCTCCTACAGCGATGACGTGTCCTGTTGAAAGACAGACATATACACAACTACGTCTGTACAAAAGAAAACCGAAAAGAATGGTGTGTGACTGCCACAATTTTTCCCGTGCATGTGGGCAGTGGGGAAAACTCGTGCAGACAAGAATCAGCCTTCCTGTATTGTCAGTGACAGACTCTAAGGCATTTTCTTTCTGAAATACTTTCAGTGTATTCGAGATGATGAGAATATATTTCACCGTCTGTTTCAAAAACTATCCAGCCTGCCTAATTCGGCACTGTGTTAATGTATTTTATTTCTTAGTAACTTTGCTTGAGGCGTACAAAATACTACTTACCAAATAAAGTACTTTTCGTTTTCGTTTCTTAAACTGTTCCCTCTCCACCATTATTTGTGACCTTCTCTGATTTCTGCTTCTTTTTTTTCTCTTGCTGCTTTTTTCTTTTAATACTTTTTTGCTCCCTCTGTCTGTCCTCTCTGTCTCTGTCTCTTCTTTTTCTCTGCTCGTCTCTTCTGTCTTATGTCTGTCTCTGTCTGTCTCTCTCTGTCTCTGTCTTCTCTCTGTTGCCTCTGTCTCTGTTTTCTTCTCTGTTTCTCTCTCCTATCTCTACAACACTCAGTATTACCCTCTCTCTCTTTCTTTCTCTCCCCTTCTCTCTCGTCCGACTGTCTGCGTACTCTTCTCTAATTCACCTTTCAAAATGAAGATTTCAGTCTCTACTGAGATGCGACAATTCAGAATGATACCCTATCAAAAATGGACTTATACACACTTCATCAGCAGTGTCAATGGCAGTGATACTAGAGGCTGTACAAGCTACGCTGGTGATACTTCGATCCTTGCTGGGTAAAAACGGAACTGTCTGGCATATTAAGGGCTGTCAGGTGACTGTCACTTTGGTCTCTGAGTTTCCCAAGAATACAGGCGCTAATCCCCACAGTGTGTCTGGCATTGGCCTGCTACAGGGATTTCGGTTTACCTGCAAATAACGTGCCTGTCTTTTTTTTTCGAAAACAGGAAATATGTTGTCTGAGTGATGTCTGAACCGGACATCAAGTCTTTCTAGCTTGCAACAATTTTTAATCTATCGCTTTTGGGGACTAGTTTCTTGTGTGTGTCAAAAAATAGTCTAGCTTCCAGTGTAAAACATGAATTTGATGCATGCAACAAATAACAAAAAGATCAGGCAAGAAATGTGGTAATGGGTAAAGTCTGCAGAAACTCTACTCTCATCACTTTAAGAAATAATAAACTCTTCGAAACGAAAACAGAAGAAAACAGCAGCATTACCCTCTGGCTCTGCACATTTTCTTCGATAGTAGGTTCAAATGTTACTCCAAAAATATTTTGTTATTATAACACTATATCAGAGACGAGCAAGAGAGAGAAAGAGGAGAAGAGGGAGAGAGAGAGAGAGAGAGAGAGAGAGAGAGAGAGAGAGAGAGAGAGAGAGAGAGAGAGAGAGAGAGAGAGAGAGAGAGAGAAACAGGGGCAGGGAGACAGAGAGAAGTCTGAACTCTAAATTCATATCACAGAGAGAGACAGAGAGAAAGCCAGATAGAAACATAGAAACAGAGAGAGTAAAGAGAGAGAGAGAGAGAGAGAGAGAGAGAGAGAGAGAGAGAGAGAGAGAGAGAGAGAGAGAGAGAGAGAGAGAGAGAGAGAGAGAGAGAAGTCTGAACTCTAAATTCATATCAGAGAGAGAAACAGAGACAGAGAGAAAGTCAGATAAAAACAGAGAGAGAGTGAGAGAGAGAGACACACACATATACAGAGACAGAAAGAAAGAGACAGACAAAAGAGAGAAAGTGAGGATGGGCAATGAAAAAGAAAGTCTACATGCAGTCTTTAAAGACACACAGGGCAGATGCCATTGTCGCTGAAGGAATAACACTGCTTACGCAAACTGCACAATGCATTGTCAACAGTCGCCTAGAGTGATGTCCCTAGCTTCTTTAATTAGGCTGCAAATAAGCGTGGACTTTTGGATAATTAGGTGCATCACCTTAATGGTGATGGTGAGGGGGAATGGTCACATAGGCAAAAATCTCATCATCGGTGAACCTCGGGACTCTAGCCTACGAACACTAAAAAGATTATCAGACAGGTCAATCAGAACAGGGCATTATATTCAGTCCATTTAAAGACGGGATGGGTATGACGTCACCCTAATCATCCACATTCTATTCCCCATGCCCCAGATAAAAGTGTCCACAGCTCACGCAAAAATCTAAGAGTTTATGTAAAACTTTTGTTTCTGTGAAAGGGTCAATTATCTTTTTCCCTTGTGAAAAAAGAAATGTGGACATTACCAATGACGTCATACGTAAACAAACATCAGGAAGATGGAACATACGTCGTCGGACACAGGATAATTTTTCTGGTCACGTTCCTCCTGTCTAGACATCGGTAATGTACTTATGGTGGTTTGATTTGATTTGGGCACGTGAAGAAAGAGAAGAAAAACCAAAACGATAATGCATTTAACACATTTCCCTCCAGACATTTCTAAAAGAAGGATGAGAGAGTATTTCTTCTCCTCCTCCTCCTCCTCCTCCTCCTCCTCCTCCTCCCTCCTCCTCCTCTCCTCCTCCTCCTCCTCCCTCCTCCTTTGTTCGTGTTTTGTTCTTGTTGTTGTTGTTGTTGTTGTTGTTGTTGTTGTTTGTTGTTGTTGTTCTTCTTCTTCTCTTCTTCTTCTTCTTCTTCTTCTTCTTCTTCTTCTTCTTCTTCTTCTTCTTCTTCTTCTTCTTCTTCTCTTCTTCTTTACGAACGCTCAGGAAGCAACTGTTGTTTGTCCTA
>CM060326.1:33876180-33886180 GCA_030674155.1 Stramonita haemastoma | reverse complement strand
GCAAACCTGTCGGTCGTGTTTCTGTGTACACAAACACATTATCCCAGTTCTCTTTTGTCACCTAATCGAATTGTGTACCTTTCTCTCTACTATAATGAACACTCTCCCGCTCAATTGAGATCAAGACCAGACTTCTGCCCAGGGACAGTGTAAGTGTATGAAATATGATCATGCAAATCAGCTTTGGATCTAAAACAAGATACAGTCCATGCGTAGATTAGGGTATGAAAAACACGTATTGTGTGCTTTAGTTTTATATACCCTGTCTAGAGAATAAACATATATATAGCTTTATGAATTATGTTTGTATTTTCCCCTCCTGTTTCATTTGTGGATTAAAGTAAAAAAGCAAATTTATCATATGCATTAGTTTTATACACTATTCAAAGAATAAGTACATTGATGTATGGGTTATAGTTGCATTTTCCCCTCCTCTTTCATGTGATATCATGTCCTTGCATGTACGTGTGTATGTGCCAGCGTGAGCGCGCGCGCGCGTGTATGTGTGTTTGTTTTAACTGTTATCAACAGATAAGTTATTTCAGACAGATGAATGTGTGTGTGTGTGTGTGTGCGCGTGCGTGCGTGCGTGTGTGTTTAAATTGAATTTTGTTAAAACCATTTCTTTGTTCTTGGTTGCAAGTGTAAGTATAGGTTGAATGCAGCGCTTTGATTTGTTTTTACAATATATACCGATATAAATATTCCATATATTATCATTATCATCATCACCTTCTTATCACACTATCAACATTATCATTATCATCATCATCCTATTATCACTATCAACATCATCATTATCATCGTTATCATCCTCAACATCATCATCCTCAACATCATTAGTAGTAGTAGTGTGTGGTGGGTGGTGTGTGTGGTGGTGTGGTGGTGTGGTGGTGTGTAGTGTATAGAGTAGTATAGTAGTAGTAGTAGTATAGTAGTAGTAGTAGTAGTAGTTAGTAGTAGTGTAGTGTATTCATCGTCGTCGTCGTCATCATCATCGTCATCGTCATCATCGTCATCGTCATCATCATCGTCACGTCATCGTCATCATCACGTCATCATCATCATCATCATCATCATCATCATCATATATTATCATTATTATTATATTATTATCATTCATATATTTATTATCATATTACTATCATATCATTATCATATTATATCATCATTATCATTATTATTATTATTATATATATTATTATATATTATCATTATATATTATCCAGTATTATCATTATCATTCTTACTCTCGTTTACAGAAAACATGAGCTACAAATCTGCGCTGAATAAGAAAGAACCTAATAACCTAACAAAAAAATTCGATTCCGACATCGACATGAATTCCTTCTGTCTGCGGCTGGCGAGACAGACTTAACAATACTTGAAGTCTCGTCTAGAGCCAGCCATTCAGTTAGACTGAACGTCTGCTAGGCTAGGCTACCTCAAGCAGTGAGTGGTCTTGGTACCGTCCCCATCTCTTTGAATGAAGACCTTGCAGATGAAAATAGTCCAATCACTCTCCACGTCAGTAAATCTCTGCATTATTGTCGCACAGAGCCCCCTACTAGAAGTCCCAAGAAGCTGGCTGGTCTACGGCATGGGGGCGGGTGGTGGTGTGGAGGAGGGGGGGGGGGGTTGGGAGGGTGCGGGGGAGGGATCAGTTCCCTGTCAGTGTCTTTCCATCCCAGACAATTCTTTCGGTTTTACGTGACCTGCATTGATAGCTAGATCTCTCTCTCTGTCTCTCTGTCTCTCTCTGCCTCTGTCTCTCTCTGTCTCTGTCTGTCTGTCTGTCTGTCTCTGTCTGTCTGTCTGTCTGTCTGTCTGTCTGCCTGTCTGCTCTGTCTTCTCTCTCTGTCCTCTCTCTCTCTCTCTGTCTCTCTCTCTCTCTCTCCTCTCTCTCTCTCTCCTCTCTCTCTCTGTCTGTCTGCCTGTCTGTCTCTGTCTCTTCTCTGTCTCTGTCCCCTGTCTCTGTCTCTCTCTTCTCTCTCTGTCTCTGTCTGTCTGTCTCTGTCCTCGTCTCTGTCTCTGTCTCTGTCTCTCTGTCTTCTTCTGTCTGTCTTCTGTCTTTTCCTCTTCTCTCTCTCTCTCTCTCTCCTCCTCTTCTCTCTCTCTCTCTCTGATTACCATACTGCAATAAATTACATATCGTCTTGTCGAGTACTGTGCATGCTTTTGATTGTTAGATAGTGCAGTAAAGTGCGTCTACAATCATTAATGTGCTGTCGTGACTGTTTTGCATCTTTTCGAGTGCTACAGAACTTTTCTTTTTCTAATCATACCAGGTTGCTTAACGGCAGCGCAACGCCCGTCTTGCTCATAATTATGACAGAAAGTTGTAGTTGCTGTTTGAGCTTTGAAGAAGAATGCAAAAAAAGAAGAATGCGAAGAAGAATGTGAAGGAGAATGCGAAGAATGCAAAGAAGAATGTAATGCAGAGAGGAGGAAGAGGAGGAGGAGGAGGAGGGGAAGAGGAGAAGAAGAAGAAGAAGAAGAAGAAGAAGAGAAGAAGAAGAAGAAGAAGAAGAAGAAGAAGAAGAAGAAGAAGAAGAAAAAAAGAAAAAAAGAAGAAGAAGAAGAAGAAGAAGAAGAAGAAGAAAAGAAGGAAAAGGAAGAAGAGGAAGAAGAAGAAGAAGAAGAAGAAGAAGAAGAAGAAGAAAAGAACAAAACAAAACACAACAAAACAACAACAAGACCCTTTGTAGCATTACGTAATGACCATCTGCTCTTTGAGTGATCTGGGCTGTGTTGTACCAGAAGTTATCCTACCACTTGAATATAAAAGTCATTTTGCAATACAATAAAAACACAGTCACTGGATCAGCACAGACCACAGTACAATGTATGCGCAATTTAGTAGAAGACACCCTTACGCCTATTAAGACTAAGGAGTTGTGCTCTGGTATTTATTCTAGCATACTATATACACGGTTTAATATACACAAAACCGCATTGTATTCGTCATTAGTAACACTTTTTAAAGACTATGCACATTCTCCGTCGACACTAAGACACAACTAATGTCTCTGTCATAGTGTGCTGCCGTTAAGCGCCTGACAAGTCAGGCATCCGACTTTGGCGAGTGATTAGCATATAATTATGTAGATATCATGAGCTCGCAATCTGCATGAGATAAGTAGCGATGTAACATTACATAAACATCCCTTCAGATGTAGGAATCCATTTCGCCAGTAGCCAGTGAGACAGTATGTCTTACCAATAGTGAAATCTGACTAAGACACAATGTCTGCTACATCAATCAGCAGTCTTAGTACTGTCTCTCAATGAATACCCGCACACTCTTCTTCTGCGTCGTCGTCGAAAGCTCAGACAGCAACTATTGGTGTCTGTCATATGAGCAAATATGGGTCACGCTGCCATTAAGCGCCTGTCAAGTCAGGCCCAGCGCATCCGACTTCAGCCAAAAGATAGGATTGTTATTCTTGAAGTACTTCTGGAACAAAAGGAAAAAAAGGCAGAAAACAGACAGTGACGAAGAAAAGGAACAAGGCAGAAACAAAGAGAGTGATAGAAAAGAGAAATTTCTGGCACAGAATTCCAGAAGGTAGGGGATGCTATTATGCTGACAGGTCCCCCGTATCCCCAAGAGGGAACTTCAGCAGATGAAAAAGCCCAGTCCCTTTCGACATCTCTAAGCCCCTGCATTATTGCTGTACAGACCCAGAAAGGCAGGAGGCTAGCTGGCTGTAGTAGGGGATGGAGGGAGATCAGTCCACTGTCTGTGTCTCTCCATCCCAGACAGAAGTTCTCTGTGGGAATGGGGCGGCCTGTACAGAGGGCTCTGTCCCCTCTGTATTAGTCGTCTGTGAGTGCTGTATGTCTGCAAGGTTTTAACAATGGCTGTTTGATATTGTAATGGAATGAATGTTCAAGTGCATTCTGACAGAGTATGTATATATTGGTCTGCTGGGTTGTGTTCAATGAAGTTGCAATATATGTCTTTATTTTGCAAGAACGAGAACGTGCATCCTAGGAAGTCATGTTCATTCGATTCAACTCAGCTACTTCACCATATCAGAGAAGTCTGCACGTATATGGCTGCTATGCTCTCAGTTTTGCTAAACGGTGTTCCGAAAAAAAATCTCATGTTAGCGATGTGAAAGAATAAACTGGTATCGTATAATTGGTAAAAACCAGGGAGCCGAAGTCGATACGAAAACTCCTCTGAAGTCGGAGTATGGCTGCACGTATGGTAAATCACTTGAAAAAAGTCATTCAGCAAACCTTCTCATCCAGTTTGTGACTGATGGTCCTCACGATATTTCCTGAGTGTGGCTAGTAAAACATCGCAAATTCGGGGTAAAAAAAAACAACCACGTATTCAGCTGAAGAACGTCCAACAACATGACCTTTTTCCACCCGTAGCAGATCACACGTTGAAGCTGACTAAAAAGAAGGAAAATTGTTCCATTTGAAGCCCATTATCTCATTCTACTTGCCAAAATAGTAAAGATACAGCCTCATACTGCTTGTCTTTCTCTAGTGAATTCACTGCCTTGTTGACGTCCTAATTTTGTAAACATAACAAAATGGTGGAAGCAAAACGGGTAATGATAATAACAAGATAATGACACGTATGTTTCACCAGTCATTGTATCTGGGAAATGCTTGTACAGTTAATATAAGGCTCGCACGACAGTGGTTTTCCCATTCATAGAATTTTGCTTACAGCTTAGTCTTTAGTGATCGGACTATGACTCTCTGACTAGGAGGCTTGACTTCACAGTCCTTATGTGCTGCAGCCCTGAGGCTACTTGCCCTTTGGAGAACATCTCCAACGCGACTGATCTGCAATAAAATTTTGTCAGATTTTCGAAACAGCAGCTGCCTCCTGTGCTGCTTTATATATATATAATATATATATATATATATATAATATATATATATATATATATATATATATACTAATAATATATATAATAATAATATATATAATAATATAATATACAACATACATACATATACACACGTCAAACATGTTTTAGTTAGGGGTGGGGGGTGGAATCTTTGACAAACATCAATTTCCTGATGAGAGTGAAGTTGTACTAACTGGTTATCAGCACTTGTTTTTCTCCACTATATTTCCTCAATTATATATAAATATATAATCTTCTTCCTCTTAACGCCAACTCCCATCCCCGATAATTTTTTTTTTTTCTCGTCTCTTTTCGTTTCTCATTCATTGCTCTCTCTCATCTCTCTCTTCTCTCTTCTCTCTCTTACATTCTCTCTTCTGTCTCATTCTCTTCTCTCTATTTGTTCTGACTCTCTTCTCCTCTGTCTCCCTCGTCTCTCTCTTCTCTCTCTCTCTCTCTCTCTCTCTCTCTCTCTCTCTCTCTCTCTCTCTCTCTCTCTCTCTCTCTCTCTCTCTCTCTCTCTCTCTCTCCTCTACACACACATCACACACACACACACAAAAAAATTTTCTTATGGATTTGTTTTATATTTTCAGGTTGCATAAATCATGTTAATTAAATGATATTGGTGAAATAGGTTTTTTTCCTAGATAGATGGGATCTGAAAAAAAATCAAATCGAATACTTATTAATGTACAATCTGGAAATAAAAATTTCACTTTGACACATACACCGGCACACACCATACCTTCTCTTTCTTTTCCTCTACAACCCACTTTTTCACAAAGACGTTGACTTAGGAACACTCCTTCTGTTTAAAAATACCCAGTTTTTATGGTTAGAGTGTTTGTGAATACACCGGGTGATGGAAAAGTACCACCTGTCTGGTGTTATTTCCTGTTTACCGCGTTCTCTCTTTCCTGAAGCTTTTAGTTACTTTAGAAAAAAACATCTGAATATTCTTAGCAATACACGAACAAGTCAGAAACGGAGAGCAAGAGAGAGAGAGAGAGAGAGAGAGAGGTGGAGGAGAGATAGGAAGAGGAGAGGAGAGGAGAGAGAGAGAGAGAGAGAGAGAGAGAGAGAGAGAGAGAGTGAGAGAGGGAAAGAGAGGGTGAGGGGGATAGAGAGAGAGAGAGAGAAGAGAAGAGAGGAGAGAGAGAGAAGAAGAAAAGAGAGAGAAGAGAGAGAGGAAACAGAAAAAAGGAGAATAGAGAGAGAGAACGGACAAGACGTGAGAGAGAAAAAAAAAGGGGAGTAGAGACAGAGGACAGACAAAAAAGGAGAACTATAAAAAGACATGGACACATTACAAGGGTTAAGGAGAGGAAGGAGAAAAAAAGAAAGAGACAGATATATCATGGAGAGACAGGGTTGAGAGAGAGAGAGAGAAGAGAGAGAGGAGAGAGAGAGAGAGAAGAGAGAGAGAGAGAGAGGGTTGTGTGACAAAGAGACAGACAGACAACAGAAATATTAAAAATATAAATTATCTTTCATCGCCAATAAAGCTATTTTTATAATGATGTTGACATTTCTTTTATTGTTGCTGCAGGGATAGAGAGACAGACAGACAGATAGACAGACAGACAGATAGAGAGTCAGACAGACAGACAGAAACGGTAAACTAGCTGTCATTGCCAATACACCATTTTGATAATGGAGCTGACATTTTTTACTTTGTTGCTTGCACAAAAAGACAGACACAGGAGGGGAGTCACAGGGAGAGAGAGAGAGAGAGAGAGAGAGAGAGAGAGAGAAGAGAGAGAGAGAGAGAGAGAGAGAGAGACAGAGACAGAGACAGAGACAGACAGAAGACAGACAGACAGACAGACAGACAGACAGACAGACAGACAGACAGACAGACATCGAGAGAGAGACAGAGACAGAGAGAGAATATCTGTGAGAATTGTCAGGGTAGAGGTGGGTGCCGTAAAATCACACTTGTCCTCTTCTCTGAAGTTACCAGGGACTTTTCTGTTTCCTTAAGCTTTTAGTCACTACAGCCCATAAATCAGCATTACAGCAATCGATCGTTCAAGAGAGAGAGAGAAAAAGAGAGAGAGAGAGGGAGGGGGGGACAAAAGAGAATTAGAGATAGTGACAAGTCACAGACAGAGAGAAAGAGACAAGATAAGAGAGAGGTACAGAGACAGAAAGCCAAACAGACAGACAGTTAGACAGACAGACAGACAGACAGACAGACAGACAGACAACACAGACAACAAACAGAACTGCTTAATAGGAATAGGACCGAATCCTTGACCCTCGGAAAAGCTTTTTGGAAGAGAGAGGTCTTGGTGCTAAGCCCAGCCCTGAAAGGCAAACATGCTGTAAGTGTCTGGTGCACACAGCTGACCAGAGAGCTCGAGAAACCTGAAGGAGAGAATAAATAGAAATGAAAAAGAGAAGGAAAAAATTGAGGAGGAAGAAGAAGAAGAAGAAGAAGAAGAAGAAAGAAGAAGAAGAAGAAGAAGAAGAAGAAGAAAAGAAGAAGAAGAAGAAGAAGAAGAAGAGTTGAAAAAAGAAGAAGAAGAAGTAGAAGAAGAAGAAGAAGAAAAGAAAGAAGAAGAAGAAAGAAGAAGAAGAAGAAGAAAAGAAGAAGAAGAAAAGGAGAAAAAGGAAAACAACAACAACAAACAAAACAAAAAACAAAAACAACAAACAAAAAAAAAAAAAAAAGAAAAGAAGAAAAGAATGAGAAGAGAAGAAGAAGAAAAGAAGAAGAAGAAAGAAGAAGAAGAAGAAGAAAGAAGAAGAAGAAAGAAGGAAGGAAGAAGAAAGAAGAAAAGATTTAACGTGAGCGCACAGAACAAACATCCAAAAACAGACAGACAGACAAACAGACAGACAGACAGACAGACAGACAGACAGACAGACAGACAGACAGACAAACAGAATTACAAAGCGTATCATATTTGCATTTGTGAGGGAAACTCTTTATTTTTGTGCAGGGTTTTGCTCTCTCCTCGCGATTTTAGAATTGGAAAACGAAAAAGGAGACCAAAATAAAACCAAAGGAAAAAAACTACCCACAACTGACATACAACAAAAGATGAATGTTCTCGTGGCCAGCTTGTCAACATAATTATAAGGCTGGAGATGCAAAATTGTGGATACAGTGACACAGAAAACTGTCAGTGTCTTTTCTCTCTGTTATTTGCAGCTCAGCTGTCTACTTTTGTTTTCAAAGTAATTAAATCAGATAGGAAGGATAGCTTTAAATGTGAACATAGTAATTTTATGTGTGCGTGCACACACACACATACACACGTCCGCACGCGGGTGTATTCACACACACACACACACACACACGTCCGCGCGTGGGTGTATTCACACACACACACACACACACACACACATACACACTAACGGGTGCGCGCGCCTACGCGCGCGCACACGTACACACACACACACATGTGCGTTGCGTGCGTGCACACACAAATGAACAAGCCCGCACACATGCACGTACACACACACAACCCTACTCTTCTCTCTCTCTCTCTCCTCTCTCTCTCTCTCTCTCTCTCTCTCTCTCTCTCTCTCTCTCTCTCTCCTCTCTCTCTCTCTCTCTCTCTCTCTCTCTCTCTCTCTCTCTCGCTCTCTCTCCATACATACACACACGCGCGCCCGCACGCACGCACACACGCACGTACTCACGCACGCACACACGCACGCACGCACACACGCACGTACTCACGCAAATCAAATCAAATCGATTTTTTTATTTCCAGATGGTACATTGTTAGGGTTTTTCTGCTTTATTTTGGGTTTTTTTTGGTTTTGTTTGTTATTGTTCTTTTCTTTAATAAGATGGCTTGATGAAAAAAAGCAAATCGATGCTTATTTAATGTACCACTGGAAATAAAAACTTGCTTTGCTTTGCTTTGATTTGATTGATTTGACACACACACACACGCGCGCGCGTGCGCGCAACACACACACACACACACACACACACACACACACACACACACACACACACACACACACACACACACACTGTACATACAAAAACACATTCTTACCCTTTTTTGCACGAACTGAAACCTTGTCTGCGTATAGCTTTGTTTTGAAATTACAACAATAAAGACAAAAACACATTTTTCTTCGTCCCCCCGCCCCCCTCTCTTTAAAGAAAACAACAACAACCAAGAATGAAAACAACAAAGCAAGGTCAGACAGACACTCTAGGTGTACTTTTACGGTACCACTACCATTACAAGTACGAGCCTATTGACAGAACTGACTTGACCCCCATCTCTCCTCCACCACCACCACCCCTAACCCCCACCCCCCACCCCCCAACCTCTTGTAGGTCCCTCTTTTCTCATTCCCCCGTTGTTGGTTTTTTTTTTTCTTTTTTAACGATCCCCTAAAGAACAGGATGGATTCGGCCAGAGAAGCTGAGGGGAGTAAGCAGACAGACATTGATGAGCAGAGCAAAGGATGGGGGGGGGAACACTGGGGGGGGAAGAAGAGAGAGAGAGAGAGAGAGAGAGAGAGAGAGAGAGAGAGAGAGAGAGAGAGAGAGAGAGAGAGAGAGAGAGACAGACAGACAGACAGACAGACAGACAGACAGACGACAGAGACAGATGGAGGAGAGAGGGAGAGAGAAAAAGAGAGAGACAGAGAGAGAGAGAGAAAGAGAGGGAGGAGAGAGGGAGAGAGAGAGAGAAAGAGAGGGGAGGAGAGAGGGAGAGAGAAATGAGTGAGAGAGAGAGACAGGAGACAGAGAGTGGAGAGAGAGGGAGATAGGGAAAGAGAGAGAAGAGACAGTGATCAGAGAGAGATGGGGAGAGAGAGGGTAGAGAGAGAGAAAAGAGAGAGAGGTGGGGAGAGTAGGGGAGAGAGGGGGAGAGAAGAAAAGGGAGAGAGAGAAGTGGAGAGAGATTGAGAGAGAAAAGAAGAAAGATAGAGAGAGGGAGGAAGAGGGAAGAGAGGGGGAGAGAAAGAAAAGGGAGAGAGAGAGAGTGGAGAGAGATGAGAGAGGAGAAAAGAGAGAAAGATAGAGAGAGGGGGGATGCTGAGATAAAGAGAGAGGCGGGTATCTACATGAATTTACAATAAGAAAAAAAGATATGAAAGATAAGGAGTAACAGAAGAGGCGAAGAAGGAAAAAA
>CM060326.1:33868680-33871180 GCA_030674155.1 Stramonita haemastoma | reverse complement strand
TCTGTTGCTTTGTGTGTGTTTCAGGGCTGGTGCTTCACGCCAATTCCCCACGTCTGGAAGCCGCCTTCGAGTTCGCCACGCTGGTGCTGAACTATAACATGCTGAACGGGGAGCACGCCTCGAGAACCGGACACATGATGCACGCTCTGGGCCGAAACCGCTCCGAACCCAATGACAATTACAAAATGGGGGCCAGAAGTAAGCAGGGATAAATTAATAACCGTCTGTTTATAGAGTGTGTGTGTGTCTAAGTGTGTGATAGTGGGGGGCTTTGGTGTTGTTGTTGGTGGTGGTGGTGGTTGGTCTGTTTGCTTGTTTGATGAGTTTACCTACTCCACTTTTGTGTTTGTCCGTTTAGTATTCTTTCCGTTTGTTTGTTTGTTTGTTTGGGGGTGTTTTTTTGGTTAATCTTTTTCTTTCTATAGATCGAATCACTGACCACTGTGTTCTTTTTCTTCATTATGGACTGAGAGTAAGTTGAGAGAGAGAGAGAGAGAGAGAGAGAGAGAGAGAGAGAGAGAGAGAGAGAGAGAGAGAGAGAGAGAGAGAGAGAGAGAGAGAGAGAGAAGAGAGAACACTGAAAACTGAATACTGAACACTGAACACTGAGCAAATTTAATGTACGTCATTAAATCGCTGTGCATGGGACTCTGCGGGTGGGGGGGAGGGTGAATCAGAAAACGAATTTTAAAATAATGACAACAAACAACAATGAGAAAGAGAGACAGGCAAACATACAAAGAGATATACAGGCATTCAGACACAAACAGCAACAGAGAGGCAGAGAAATGATATCATTTTCATTTCTATTTTAAGGGTGATCGATAAACGGGTCCTGTTTTTGCCATCAAGAACCTAGAGGAATTTGAAAGGGGGAGAGTGGGAGAAAGGATGGTTTTGTTGTTTTCAATGGTGGTGAAAAGAAAGGTCAAGCATTACTTCACCTGGCCTTTGTCTTTAATTCAATACACAAAGAGAGAGGGGGAGAGAGAGGGAGGGGGAAAAGAGAGAATGGGAGGGAGGGAGAGAGAGGGAGGAGGGGAGAGAGAGAGAGAGAGGGAAAGAGGAGAGAGAGAGACAGAGAGAGAGAGAGAGAGAGAGAGAGAGAGAGAGAGAGAGAGAGAGAGAGAGAGAGAGAGAGAGAGAGAGAGAGAGAGAGACATGGCAAGGCAAGGCAAGGCAAGGCAAGGCAAAATTCTTTTATTCGAGGATAATAGATAAGCACTCATGTGCTTTTTTACATCCAGTCCCCGCCCCTTTCAGGGATAACATCAAGATAAAAAGACAGCCTCAACTAAAACAAGAACAATTATAATGATCCAATTACCAAGAGCAAACCACACCAAGTATCAAACAACAGGTAAGAAATAAGACAGAGATACAATATTAAGGAAATGTTATAAAAAAAAAGGCACTCATTCAGAAATGAAAATAAGAAGTAAGAATCAATGATGATTTTGATTTGAATAATAAACAAGCAAACAAACAAACAAACAAAGAAACAAAAAACAAAAAAAAACACAACAACAACAACAAAAACAAACAACAACAACAACAAAACAAAACAAAACAAAAACAAACAAAAAATAAAACAAAAAAGGCGCAATGATTATAGATCAAACATGAGAATATGATGAGGTTAGATGACTGAAAACATCAATCCACCACCATCTATCATCAAAATATGTCCCATGTCTGAGAGAGAGAGAGAGAGAGAGAGAGAGAGAGAGAGAGAGAGAGAGAGAGAGAGAGAGAGAGAGAGAGAGAGAGAGAGAGAGAGAGAGAGAGAGAGAGAGAGAGAGAGTTAGTTCGAGTTCCGTTATGTTAGGGAAAAAGGTGTTTTTGTGAACAATGAATAAACCTTTTCGCCTTTTAGGAAGAGTAGGCCATTTTGTGCCGGTGGCAACAGGTGACAAAATTGACAAAGCCGCATGCGCATGAGGACTGGATGTAAAACGCAAATAAGCGCTTATTCCATTATTATTTACATAGAAGATTAAATCGAAAACTAAATGTTGTTGTGCTTATTTCAGCTTAATACTCTGGGTGTCACTCAAATTGTGCACTCTGGCTCATTCATCCTACCTGGGAATAACTGTGAGATTGAAAATTTCGCACTGAATGAGAAATTTGCGTGTATGGCTGTTTTTAAGTACCTCGCCATACAGGCAGCCATACTCCAACTTCAAAGGATTCATTCTCTTTTAATTGAGAGTGCAGGTTGTTATGTTAAGAGCTTGTCATGGTTGAGGCAATCTCAACACAAAATTTTACAACATGTCAACATTTAGTGTAGGCCTTAGCAATTAACTGACATTAATAACTGACACAGCTTTTAGCTTGGGCCAAGCAAAATAGTATTTTGTGTATTTGATTTTTGTTTGTGTGTTTGTCTTTTTTTCCCTTTATCTCTTTTTACTTTAATAAGCCAGATTCATTTTTCTTGGTTTTCAACTGACGGACTCTATAGCTTTATGGTTAAGATCGTTCGAATATCAAT
>CM060326.1:33861180-33866180 GCA_030674155.1 Stramonita haemastoma | reverse complement strand
TTACTGTTTTAGCGTTTGACGAAGAAGAGAAAAATGGGGGGGGGGGGGGGTGGGGGGGGGGGGGTGGTGGGGGGGGGGGGGGGCTGATAGTATTTTTCAAGACAGCCACAAATACTTTGCCATTTTCGAGGGAGTTTTAGCTTACGTTATTTTCCTTTTTTTCTTTTTGTTTTGTTTTTTCGTTTTGTTTTCTTTCCGTGTTGCCCTGTCTGCTTTACACAAGTATCATTACACAGTCATGTTTGTGCAGAAATAATACCTGAAAACGCTCCACCACAAAATGCATGGCATCAACAGAAACCTGATTCTGTTTTCTTTTTCAAAACTTCTTAAAACTTTGTCATAACCTTATTTTTCCATTAACTGTCTTTCAAATTTGGTTTTAGCCTTACCGTGACATTCAAAAGCATAACAACACAATATCTTTGTAGGCTTTAGCATGTGGCTGATATTATTAGCTCACAACGCTGTTTGCTTGGGCTGTTCTTTGTCCTGTTTTTATTTTGCCTTTGTTTGCTTCCTTCGAGATTTTTGTTGTTGTTGTTGTTTGTTAAGGAGAACAAATAATTCACAAGTTGGAAGAAAAATGGCAGGAAGGGAGAGAGAGAGAGAGAGAGAGAGAGAGAGAGAGAGAGAGAGAGAGGGGGGGGGGGGAGGGAGGGAAGGAGGGAGGAGAGAGAGAAAGAGGGGGTGAGGAGAGAGATGGGGGGAATGCAGGGAAAGATAGAGAGAGACAGAGACAGAGAAAAAAAGGAGGAAAAGAGAGGGGGAGAGAAAGAGAGACCGAGAGAAACATAGAGAAGGAAAGAGAAAAAAAGAGAGGGAGAAAGAGACAGGAAAAAGATAGATACAGAAAGGGAGATAGAAAAAATGGGGGGAGAAAGAGAGAGAGAGAGAGAGAGAGAGAGAGAGGAGAGAGAGAGAGAGAGAGAGAGAGAGAGAGAGAGAGAGAGAGAGAGATGGAGAGAAGAGATAGAGAGAGAAGAGAGAGAGAGAGAGAGAGAGAGAGAGAGAGAGCTAGAGAGAAAGAGAAAGAGAGAGAGAGAAAGAGAGAGAGAGACAGAGAGAGAGACAGAGAGAAGAGAGAGAGTCAGAGACACAGAGAGAGAGAGAAAGAGAGAGACAGAGAACATACTAAATCACACTTTTACGCACAATTACCAAGCAATCGAAAGTAGCAACAGCGACAACAGTGATATCAATACAATAATAACCCTAACAAACAAGAACGGACTACATACAACCTACAGGTAACCAAAAGAATGGGAACGAAATCCGTAAGAATTTTCGTTTCATCCATTGAGCTAAAAATAGAATATTCCTCCCCTCACCTCAATGGAGATGCCGGGGTCCTGTCAGTATGAACAGCATCCCCACATTCTGAAAACTCTGTGCTAGGAATGACCTCATTTTTCTCTCTCTCATTGTTTCTACCTTCTTCTTTTCTTCCTGTCACCTCTCCTTGTCTATTTTCTGTCCTCTTGGTCTGTTCTCCTGCCTTTTTTTCCCCAGAAAGTCTGGAAAAAAAAACAGTTCTGTCTCATACTGAATTCGGATGCGCAGGGTCTGACTTGTCAGGTGCCTGACGGCAGCGGAACGCATTTTTGCTTATAATTAGCCGACAAAAGTACTGTCTGAGCTATGAGCCGTTGACCAAGAGGACGTATTAACGCATTCATTTATTCCTTTAGCCAGATACGCGTTTATTAATTTTTTTTTTTAATTTCAGTCGTTTATAGGTGCATCTATCAGTGCAGATTTGATTTCTTGTGTCTATTTTTACCTTGAATTTTATATTTGAAAAAAAAAAACATATAGATATAATACATGAAGATTATTTCCTCTTTTGTGTACTTTTGTAGTTTCTTTTTTTTTGTTTATTTTGTATCCTTTTTTTTTTACTTCAAAGAAGCAGGTTTTCAAAGATGAGAGTTGACATGACAATTACCCCTTTCTTTGTTGTCTTTCTCTTTTTTCTTCCGTGGTTTCCGTTTGGGTTTTTTTCCAAGAAAGCTTCAGTTCTTTTGTACTCTTTCTGCGACTGAATTTTCTGTGTCTCTGTCCTGTCTCTTTTTGTCGTTTTCTGTTTGTAGTTTTCTCAATGTCTCTATCTGTCTGTCTACATGTCTTTCAGTTCTTTTTCTCTATCTAAATATCTCTCTTTTATCCCTCTCTCTCTGTCTCTGTCTTGTGTGTTGTCTCTCTCTCCTCTCTTCTTCTCTCTCTCTCTCTCATCCCTCTCTCTCTCTCTCTCTCTCTCTCTCTCTCTCTCTCCCCTTCTCGCTCTCCTCTCCCCACCTCCTCCCTCCCTTTTCTTTCTCTGTCCATTGCTTTGCTTTGTCTTTTTGTCTTCTTCCCTCTCTCTCGTCTCCCCGTCTGTCTATCTGCCTTTCAGTCCCCTCTTTTTCTGTCTCTCCATCTTTTGTTTCTCTTTTCACTGTCTCTATGTGTCCCTGTGTGTGTGTGGTCGTTGTGTGTGTGTGTTTGTCTGTCTGTCTGTCTGTCTGTCTGTCTGTCTGTCTGTCTGTATATCTATCTCTCTCCCTCCTCCCTCCCCCCCTCTCTCTCTATCTCCTTTGTTCCGTCTGTCTGTCTGTCTGTCTGTCTTTATCTCTGCCTCTGTCTCTCTCTTCTCTCTTTCTGTCTCTCTCTGTCTCTCTGTTTCTGTTTCTCTGTCTCTCCGTTTCTCGGTCTTCTCTCTATCTCTCTCTGTCTCTGTCTCTCTCTGTGTGTCTCTGTGTGTCTCTCCGTCTTTCTCTCTGTCTCTCTCTGTCTCTCTCTGTCTATCTGTCTCTCTGTCTCTTTTCTCTGTTTCTGTCTCTGTCTCTCTGTCTCTCTGTCTCTGTCTCTGTCTCTGTCTCTGTCTCTGCTGTCTGTCTGTCTGTCTGTCTGTCTGTCTGTCTGTCTGTCTGTCTCTGTCTCTGTCTCTCTCTCTCTCTCTCTCTCTCTCTCTCTCTCTCTCTCTCTCTCTCTCTCTCTCTTCTCTCTCTCTTGTCCCTTTTTCACTAGGCTCTTTTTTATTCCTGAGTTTTTCTTCTTTCTTTATTATAATTCTGTCATGCTTTAGGTATACCTATCGATTTTTAAGCCTTTGGTAGCCACTGCAAATTCTAGCATACAAAATTTGGAGTAGAGAGATGAGGAGGAGAGTTTGTTGGCATAGCAGAGAGCGCGAAAAATAAAGACTAGGCTTTCTGCTTTTCATTTTATTTTTTATTATTGTTATCATTATTGTTGTTGTTGTTGATACTACTACTACTACTACTACTACTACTACTACTACTACTACTACTACTACTACTACTACTACTACTACTACTACTACTACTATTATTAATTATTATTAATTATTATTATTATTATTGGTGTTGTTGGTGTTGTTGGTGTTGAGTTTGTTTATTATTATTGTTGGTGTTGCTGTTGTTGTTATTATTGTTATTGTTATTACGATCATCATCATCATCATCATCATCATCATCATCATTTTTTTAATTTTTTTTTTATATTATTATTCCCTTTCTGTCTTACCTTGATTCTATTCACTTTTCCTTTATCTTTCTTTATTTCGTTCGTTTTCTACTGCCCTTCAGTCTTCTCATTACCTTTATCTCCTTCGTTCCTTCTTCCTTATACGTATTGTAGTTTTCTCATCTGCTTTCGTTCTGAAACACTTCATATTCCTTTTTTTTAACAAAAAGAGCAGAAACTGTCTTAGAGGGATGAAGGAAGAGGAGGGAGGAAATAGGAGGAATATGCGGAGGAGGAGTAAGGGGAAGAGGAGGATGAGAAAAATTGAGACAGACAGACAGAGCTAGAGAAACAGAAAGACAGAGACAGAGAGACAGAGACAGAGGGAGATACAGACAGACAGACAGACAGACAGACAGACAGACAGACAGACAGAAAAAAAGAGCGTGTTTGAATGCAAAGTCCCCCCCCCCCCCCCCCACCCCCCCGAAACTTTTTTTTTTCATTTTAAAGACTCGGACGTTGCCATAGAATATCGGTTTCTTCTTTTAGCCTGCTTTTGCTGTTTGACGTAAATCTATTTTTGACACCACGTTGGTAAGATCTTAATCCTGTCAACAGGAAACTACATTTTTTTCCATAAGAATTTCTTTTTATTTTTTTAGTTCCGTTTATACCTTTCTGGGCAACCTTTTTTTTTAAATTTCATTTCTTGAAAGTTAAACTTAAACTTGCTATGATTTTATTACAACACGTCTGCTCAGTATCCGCCTCACGAGATGAAAATAGAACAGAAAGAGAGAGAGAGAGGGAGAGAGAGAGAGAGAGAGAGAGAGAGAGAGAGAGAGAGAGAGAGAGAGAGAGAGAGAGAGAGAGAGAGAGAGAGAGAAGAAGAAGAGAGAGAAGAAGAAGCACAGAAGAAGTTAGGCAGACAGGCACGAGAGACAGACAGGCAGGCAGCAGGCAGGCAGGCAGGCAGGCAGGCAGGCAGACAGACAGACAGAAAAAACAGACGGAGAAAAAAGATAGACAGAGACAGAGAGAGACAGAGAAAAAGATATGTAGACAGGCATACAAACAGAGAGAGAGAAAGAGAGAGGGGGAGAGAGAGAGAGAAACAAACAGAAAGTAGACAGACCGACAGAGACCGACAGACAGAGACCGACAGACAGAGACAGACAGATCGAGAGAGAGGAGAGAGGAAAACGAGAGACAGACAAGAGGGAAGATGGGCGTATTCCTACTGTACTAGTTTACAATGAGGTGGTTAAGTTATAACAGCAATGTTGTATACTGTTACACAATTTGTGTATTTATTACCATTAGATTACGTATTTGTTTATCTAGTTGCTTATTTCGTCCCTAATTCGTTCACTAAGTCAACGTTTTATTCCGTTATTCCTTGAGTTACTCCAAAAAGCTGTCTTGTCTATTTTGGTGTTAATATTTTTCTCAACGCTTAGAACTTCTTTACAAGCTTCCGATTGATCTTTGTGTTTCATTTTCTCTTTTTGTGTTTTTGTTTGCTTTTG
>CM060326.1:33836614-33839114 GCA_030674155.1 Stramonita haemastoma | reverse complement strand
GATCAGCAAAATCGGGAAAATAAATGACAAACAAATGATCAGGTAGAAAAAGTAGAGCCAAAGTTAAGAAAGATTGTACAAAAAATACACATAATTATACAACTGAACAGAATCAGAAAACGATACCAGAATAAACATGCGAAAAAACGAATCAAAACCACGATTTGATAACAACAATCATACAAACAAATAGATAACAAACAATAATGGTAGAAGAAAATTCCACTTTTCACCTTCACCTACCCCGTAGTCATGTAAACCGTTGGAACAACACTGAAGATTTTGCAACCACCTTCCTCCACTCCTTACGGTTTTTAGCATTTCGTAGCTCTGATGTTGTCTTCCCAGCATTTTCCCTGTCTGCCTCTTCGTCTCCCTCCTCGTACTGTTCCCTGTAAGACTGTCTTGGCCAGTCCAGACGTTCGTGTTACGTGGCTATTTTCGGTTCTTGTTTTCACTTTTTCATTCGTGTTATGATTTCTGTATGAGATACCAAGAAGTTTGCAAAAGCATCTCACCTCCATTGCATGTATCCTTCTTTCAAAGTCTGCTGTTATGGTCCATGTTTCACGTGCGCACAAAAACATGGCCATGATCAGGGAACGCATCAGTCTGATTTTGAAGCTGATGGTGATGTTTGTATCGTTCCAGAAGACTTTCAGTTTGGTCATTACGGCTGTAGGCTGGGCTATCCTGGAGAGAATTTCAGGTTTTGATCCTTCTTCCGATACTATAGCTCCCAGATATTTCAAGCTATGGACAGCCTCAACTGTCTTGCTGTCTCTGATAGTGTCAGTGTTGATGCCATAGAAAAACGGTCTGATGGAAGACGATTTTATAAACACATAAAATAGTCATACACATCTACAGCTTTCTTCTTCTCGGAGTTCCTCACCGGATGGGCTGCATAGTGTCTTCTCCTGTGCTTGTGATTTTGCCGGAGGTCTGCCTGCTGGCCTCAGCAGACACAGTCTGACTTCAAAGCAGCGCAGTTTTTGTCCAGGATGCATGCTGGTTATGTTCATGTTTAGTAAATCCACCAAACGCTGATATGAATCACTACATCTTCAATGCACATGACTTTTCTTTCGTTTTCATGTGCATAATATACACAAAAGGATTGAAGGCACAGGCAGGTTTTCATTTCAAGTTGAACTAGGAAAGCTTCACATTCCCCACTGCTGAATTCACCACAGGGCGTTGCCAAGAATGGAACCCATGATTTCATGGGCCCATGCGATTGGAGTCTATCGGTTTTACCCATGTGGGGTAAGCATCCATAAAAACCACACATTAAAACAGGCAAACAAGGTACATAGATAATAATCTGATACAGACTAAACTTACAGACAGATAAATCACATCCCCCCTCCCAAAAAAGCATAAATAAATAGATACATAGATAGAATTCTAAAATACTGGATGGATCTGAGGTTTGAGTCACCATCAAGAATCCCGTTCCAGGGGATTTTTCCTCTGGATTTAAAAGATCAGTACCGACTCCATTCCTCCAAAAGTCTTTCAAATGAGATATATAAAACCAAAGTCCTGTGTACAAGCACACGCAGAACATCTTGCACACATGTTAAACCCAGTTTGCCTTTCAGAAGAGA
Organism: Stramonita haemastoma; assembly: GCA_030674155.1. Lineage (NCBI taxonomy): Eukaryota > Metazoa > Mollusca > Gastropoda > Neogastropoda > Muricidae > Stramonita > Stramonita haemastoma. The sequence continues at coordinate 33,837,501 of CM060326.1, read as the reverse complement.
AGGGTATTGTGTGTTTGTACCAGAAGAAGAATGCAAAGAATGCAACAAAGAATGCAAAGAGGAATGCAAAGAGGAATGCAGAAAAAGCATAACGAAGAAGAAGAAGAAGAAGAAGAAGAAGAAGAAGAAGAAGAAGAAGAAGAAGAAGAAGAAGAAGAAGAAGAAGATGATGATGATGATGATGATGATGATGACGAACAACAACAACAACAACAACAACAACAACAACAACAACAACAACAACAACAAAGATGAAGAAAAAGAAGAAGAAGAAGAAAAAAAATAAGAGGTAAAAAACTAGACTTATAATGATTTAAGGTACTTAAGAAAAGAACAGACCCAGTATTCAATCACCACGGTTGTAAATACCTTAAGAAAGATCTGTGAGTGTTGGGGTCAGCACAATACTATCATTTGACCGGAAGAAAGAAAGACTAAGATAGATAGCAATAAGAACACAATACAAAAAGGGGGATAAACAAAGAGGAAATAAAAAGCACATAAAATGCAGAAAGATCATTATGACCGTTCGTTAGGATCTAATTTTCTTTCTGTTTTTTATACCACTTTAAGTCATGGCAGATTTCTCTGCGTGAAATTCAGGCTACTCTCTCCGGAGAGAACGCGTCGCCAAGAAAGCAGCGTCACCGTTGTTTTTTTCTTTTCCTGTTTGCAGCTGTATTTGATTTCCTATCAGAGTGGCTTTTTTCTATAGAATTTTGCCGTGGGATCTTTTACGTGCGCTAAATACGTTTGTGTTACATACGGGACCTCGATTTATCGTTTAATCCGAAAGACTAGCACCCAGACCATCACTCAATTTAATGGATGGGGGAAAAGTTTTAGGCCAAACAGGAATCTTTGACCGTCCACTTCCGACCTGAACT
>CM060326.1:33831614-33834114 GCA_030674155.1 Stramonita haemastoma | reverse complement strand
GATGCATCAAGTGCATTAGGTGATTTTTGAAGGTCGACAATGATTGGTGCTGTTTAATTGAATCGGGAAGGGAGTTCCACAGTACAGGGCCTGAGTATAGTAAACTGGACTTGAACAAGTCTATTCTTGGGATTGGGATACTTGGCTTTTCAGTATTTCTGGAACGATTCATTGGGAACTTATCTCTTAAGGATGTGGGGACAGCTCCTGCCATTATCTTAAACATCAGGATGCCCTTGTTATATTTTAGTCTTTGTTGTAGGGGGAGAATACTTAACTGAGTATAATCCACGTCAAGCAATGTTGTTTTCTTCAGGAGGATAAGTTTGAGAGCACGTTTATACAGACTTGATAAGGGTTTCATAGTGTTTGCACTGGCAGAATCCCATAGGGTTGAGGCATAGTCTATTGAGGATTGTATATAAGCTTGAAAGAATAATTTCCTTGAATGGTAGTCAAGGAAGTGTTTAATTTTAGTCAACTGGTATACTCTTTGGGACAAGTATTTGCATAGGTGAGATATGTGGTAGATCCAGCTGAGATTTTCATCAATTGTCACTCCTAGAACTTTGTGATGAGAGGTTTGTTCGATTGCTTCCTTTTTTATATGTATTGGAAACTGATTATGAGGTAAATTTTGTCGCTTTTGTCTGGTGGTGATAAGCATGCATTTTGTTTTTTGGGGGTGAATAGACATGTGGTTCAGATCTGTCCATTTGACAAGATCATTACAGCTTTGTTGTAATATGGTTGTAAGAGAGTCAATGTCATTATGGCTTGTATGTATGGTTGTGTCATCAGCAAATAGTTCACATTTGGATGCAATATGTAGAGGAAGGTCATTTATGTATAAAGAAAAGAGAATTGGTCCTAGTATAGATCCCTGTGGTACTCCGTAATGGATGGGTTTTAGATTGGATGTGGATGTAGTTGTTGAAACACACTGTTGTCTGTTCTTGAGATAAGAAGCAAGTAGTTCTAGACTATTTGACGATATATTGTACAGGTCTAGCTTTCTGATGAGAAGTGTGTGGTCAATTGTATCAAAAGCTTTTTTGAAATCTACAAATAATACTACACAAAATTTATTTTCATTAATGTTTGTTAGCCAATTGTCTATGAGACTAGTCAGTGCAGTATGACACGAGTGATTTTGTCTGAATCCTGACTGATTAGGGTGGAGTAGGTTGTTAGTTTCTATATGACTGACTAAGTGTTTATTTATATGTTTTTCCAGGGGTTTTGAAAGAAGGGATATAATAGAGATTGGCCTATAATTTGAGGGATCTGAAGTGTCACCAGATTTGTAGATGGGGATCACTTTAGCAGTTTTGAAGGCATTGGGAAAATAGTTCTTTTCAAGACATTGGTTATATATATATGTGAGAGTGTCTGTGATAACTGGAGCTGAAAGTTTTAGAATTCTGCTGTCTATTCCATCAAGACCTCGTGTCCTTGACTGTTTGAGGTGAATCATGTAATTATGGACCTCAAAAACAGAAATAAATGGTATGTGGAGTTTTGAGGGAATATGCTTTTCTTGGCAGTATTGTTTTAATGTGTTTAGGTTATTGGATTTTGAATTGTCATTGCTTACAACATTAGTAGAAACGTTTATGAAGTGATTGTTGAGTTGTTCAGCAGTAACATCTTTGATTACATTTGATTTGGAAGATGATTGTTTGTTTGTTATTTGATTAATGGCCCTCCAAATGATTTTTGAGTTTTGTTTGGAAGATAGTAAATCTTGGAAATATTTCTTTTTTTCTCGACGTTTCTGTGAGTTTATGGCGTTTCGTAATCTTTTTGACTCTTCATGGTATTTATGTTTTTTTAAGAAATCTCTAAGATAGCATGCTTCTTCTAGTTCTTTTGTGAGCCAAGGCGGTTTGGGGACATGTTTGACCCTTATGGTTTTAAGTGGAGCATGTTTATTGTAAATTTCAGTGAAAGTTTTTATCCAAAACTCGATGGCCGAGTCTGGATCAGTAATGTTGAATGTTTCTGAGAGCATTGAGTTACTTAGTTCAAGAAGGAAAAGCTTTTCATTAAATTTTGCAAAGGAACGATATGTTATGTTTTTATGGCCAGGTTTGGGAATTTTTGTTCCTTTTTTTGACCATGTAGTACATACTGGGTAGTGATCACTGCAGTTATAGACAGGGACACATGTTTCTATGATGTTTTTAGGATTTGATACGTAGATGTGATCAATTATTGTGCTTGAGTTTTGTGTGACTCTCGTGGGTAACCTAACTAGTTGGTGAAGGTTGAATGAATTAGTAATTTGCGTCCATGCATTATTTACTTTTGTTAGATCAATATTAAAATCACCTAGTAGTATTACTTCCCTGGATTCTAATAAGACTACGTTCATCATTGCATCAAACTTGTCAATCCAATTTTTTCTTTCTGCTGGATTCCTATAGCAGAATCCCATTGCAATAGGTGGTGAACCTTTTATTGACACTTCAAACCAGACAGCTTCTACATCATAATG
>CM060326.1:33826614-33829114 GCA_030674155.1 Stramonita haemastoma | reverse complement strand
ACATCATCCTCATCACCATTGATCATCATGCAATAATGATAATAATAATAATGATAATAATAATAATAATAATAATAATAATAATAATAATAATAATAATAATAATAATAATAATAATAATAATAATAATACATTGTATTTGTAGAGCGCTATATCTTGTAAAAACAAAGCAAAGCGCTTGCACTCGACCTACACAACACACAAGCCATCAACAACAATTTACAGTTTTAACAAATTCGAATGTACACTCAAACGCGCTCACACACACAATAATCGTCATGCAATGCAGCCCCCACCTGTATCATGACCTCCCTGTAGGCAGCGGCCGACTCCAGGTCCAGCACAATGGTCTTCACCTCGTCCTCCTTCAGGTCGAAGTTCCTCAGGACGCTGTAGGCCCTTCTGATGTCCCTCAGCCTGAAGGCGTCCACCGCCCTCGCCATCTCCGGCTTCTTCTGGAAGAACTGATACAGCCGCTGAAGCCTCCACAACCCTGCGCAACATGCAGGTCAAGTCAGGTTCAAATCAGGTCCAGGTCCAGGTCAAGTCATGTCAAGTCAGGTCAGGTCAAACAAGGCAAAGTCAGGTCAAGTCAGGTCAGGTCCAGGTCAAGTCAGGTTCGGGTCAAGTCAGGTCAAGTCAGGTCAGGTCCAGGTCAAGTCAGGTCCAGGTCAAGTCAAAAATGCTTAAACAACTAGCAGCTACACCTTCTGGTTATATACTTACATTGATGGGAATCATAATGTGGAAAAGACGCAAGAAAGCTATTCTTTATATTTGTCTAGGAATTCTTGGATAATTTCAAATAGAGAATAATAGTAAAAAAAAATCCAACTTAGACACACACATAGGCACATGCACGCACGCACGCACGCACGCGCGCGCACACACACACACACATACACATATATATATTACTTTATATATATATATATATATATATATATATATATATATATATATATATATATATATATATATATATATATTACTTTATTACCGCAAATATTTATTCGTGGTTTCCTGTCTCTCAAAAACTTAATCATGAAAAAGGTACCTTCAATTTAAGGTAACATAAAACACTGATTCCCTTTGTCCGTCACTGTCTTATTCATTCAGATCCATGCCGATCGTTTAGATCAGTTGCTAAATTTAATCGGTATCTTTGAGCCTGGATACCAACAGTAAAATGCTAGCGTTTGATCTCGTCTGTTTCTGATACATCCTCTTGGAATGCTCTTTCGCTCCCCCCTTTACTAATATTCCAAACTCCGCATTCACACATCCCAAGTCTGTCTTCCGGTCCAGCTTCTGTACAATGCCCACGCTTTCTTCAATTGTTTTATTTTCACTTATTTGTTGACTATATTTTGGTATACCAAAAGGTGTGAATTTAAAAATAAATTGATATGTGTGAAAACTCTGGTTGATTCCTGTAGAATCCTTTACTTTTACTTCTTTCGCAAGGCTTATCTAATGTAAACTTGATGATGATGATGATGATGATGATGATGATGATGATGATGATGATGATGATGATGATGATGATGATGGTGATGGTGATGGTGATGGTGGTGACGACGACGACGACGACGATAATGATGACGAAGACGACAACGACGATGAGGACGGTGATGATGATGTTGAGGAGGAGGACGTCGACGACGATGACGATGACGGCAAAAATAGTGACGAAACTTACGTTCACGATAAAACTTGAAGTAAGACTAACGATACTAATAACTGCATGAACCAAGAGTAAAAAGGATGATGACGACGACAAAATAGATGAAAATTAAACATAACAAAGATGACCACCAAATATTCGCAAAATATAATGATTTATATCGTTAATCCCTAAAAAAAAACATTTATGAGGAAAATGATAACAACCCCTCCTTAAAAAAAAAGAACCCAACCCCAAACCAAAATATCCCAAACACCCCCCACCCCCACACACACACACACACACACACACACACACACACACACACACACACACACACACTACTTGAACATCTTGCGCACACGTTAAATTCTGTTCCGCTTTTCGTAAGAGTAGGCCATTGTGTGCCGGTGGGGGTGGGAACAGATGACAATATTTATAAAACTGCATACACACGGGGACTGGATGAAAAAAAAAGCACATAAATGCTTATTCCATTATCATCGATATAAAAGAATAAATATATAAAAATAGGTAATAAATAAACACTCACCGTCATCATTATCATACACGTAATACACCTTCCGGTTCCGGGGAATACTGGCTATGACGCGAATGACGGCATCGATGAGGGGCGGGGCCAGGCTGACGTCATAGCGATAACGGAGACTGGGGCCCTGACGTGTGCGCGAAGCCAGGACGAAGGGCACGTGCAAGGCGTGACTGTATGACTGGATGGTGTTGTACGTGGAGGGCGAGCAGGTGGCGATGACCGCGTGCACACGCTCGCTGTACAGGTTGCATACTACAGAGAGAGGACACAGAAGACAGGAA
>CM060326.1:33819114-33824114 GCA_030674155.1 Stramonita haemastoma | reverse complement strand
ACAAACATGCCAATAATCAAAGACGGAGAGACAGACAGTGAAAGACAGATAAACAGACAGAGAAAGACAAACAGAGACATAGGGAACAAGAGAGACAGACAAATAGAAACTTAAAAACAAAACGAAACTGACCAATCAAGAGACTTAGAGAGAGACAGACAGACAAGAGCCACACAAGCAGTAACACTTTCTGAACCGGCTGGGAATAAGACAGACAGACAGACAGACAGACAGACAAATACACAGACAGACAGACAGACAGACAGACAGACAGATAGACAGACAAAGCAACAAAACACACCAAAACAAAAACGGACATTGTGGCAAAGAAAATCCCAAACCAACCTAACCACACACGAAAATCCCCCAGGATAAACCCGTCAAAAAAACACACCAGGAATCATAAACTTGCAATTATAACATGTCATTTCCTCCCCATTTTTAACCATGCTTTCTTACGGACTTGATCCCATCCCGTGAAAAAGCGATCATGTATATAATCATTTGTTCTTTTTTTTAAATCTATCATATTTGTTTTGAGGTTGAACAAGTTACTGGTGTTTGCATTGTGAGGGAAACAAGGGTACGTTGGTGCATGAACTGTCAAAACACCTCGCATGCTATTAGTTCTATATCGTTTTTTTTCTGACATTCAGGCAGAAAAGCTCCATTTTTTTCTCATTTATCTAGAGCCATTTTTTGCTGTTGTTGTTGTTGGTGTTGTTTTTTTGAGGGGTTATCTGTTTTGCTTTGTCCTGTTTGGTTTGGTTTTGTGGTGTTTTTTTTGTTAATTCCATAATCTGTTGTTTTATGCAAAAAACTCTGACCAAGAAAGCCGAGGTCGATTTCAGTTTCTTTTTGTTTTTTTTGTTGTTCTCAAACGTTCAGACAGCAACTACTGCTGTCTGTCCCATGAACAAAAAGGCGATGCATGCTCTGCCGTTAAGCGCCTGACAAGTCAGACCCGGCGCATATTATGACTTCAGCGTGGGAGCGAGTTGTTATATTTTAGGTCTTTCTGGAGATAAAAGGCAGAGGAAAAGAGACCAAGATGACAATGAAAAAGACAAGAAGGAGGTGGCAGCAAGAAAAGTAACAAGGGTGAAACAAAGAGAGGGATAGAAAAGAAGAAATTCCGAGAACAGATTATTATCCAGGTGGGATGCTATTTATACTAATTCGTCCCCGGAATCGTCAAGGGGAGATTTTATTTCATTTCATTTTCGTCACCGTCTTTGCAGGCTCCAGTTTTTACTTTTCTCTACTCGTCATGGACGTATATTCACACAGGCATCCACACAAACATGCACGCGTTTATACGTACACATACACATCCACCTCCACATCCACATCCACACACACACACACACACACACACACACACACACACACACACACACACACACACACACACACACACACACACACACACACACACACATACACACAACACACACACACAACACGAGAAATTTCGCATTTTAAATAATACAGAAAAAAAGAGAGTGAGGGAGAGAGTTTCTGAGTGTGTTTGAGGTGTGTGTGTGTGTGTGTGTGTGTGTGTGTGTGTGTGTGTGTGTTGTGTGTGTGTGTGTGTGTGTGTGTGTGTGTGTGTGTGTAACTAAATGTATATATATATATATATATATATATATACATAATATACATACATATATAGTTGTGGTGTGTGTGTGTGTGAGAGAGAGAGAGAGAGAGAGAGAGAGAGAGAGAGAAGAGAGAGAGAGAGAGAGAGAGAGAGAAGAGAGAGAGAGAGAAGAGAGAGAGAGAGAGAGAGAAGAAGACAGACAGACAGACAGACAGACAGACAGACAGACAGACAGACAGACAGACAGACAGACAGACAGCAACAGAGAGACAGAGAGACACAGAGACACAGAGATACAGAGACACAGAGAGACACAGAGAGACACAGAGAGACACTGAGAGAGACAGAGAGAGATATATTTTATTTATTTATTTATTTATTTATTTATTTATTCTTTTATATCGAGGATAACAGAATAAGCAATCATGTGCTTTTTTTCAGACAGACAGACAGAGAGAGAGACAGAGAGAGAGACAGAGAGAGACACAGAGAGAGACACAGAGAGAGAGACACAGAGAAACTCAGACACAGACACAGACACGGACAAAGACATAGACACAGACACAGAGATTCATAGAAGGAATGAGAGAGATATTAGACTAGCTGGGAAAGAGACAGACAGACACTGACATACCGACAAAAAAAAACAAAAAACAAGAGAGGGACACAAGATACATACAGCAAGACAGAAGCCAACATAGGAAGCACCCTCCTTCCCCATCCCCTAAACGAAGATCAAACCTGTCCAAAGACAGACACTATAAATCTGGATTTCTAACATGGGGATGTTTTTTGCCTGGCTGAGAAGAGGATAGACAGGGACAGTCCAGACTCCTGACAGCTCAGAAACTTAGCAGCATTCACACCGCCACACCACACAGACAAAGACAGGTCGAGAAAAAACACACAGATAAACCAAAAAAAAAAAAGGCCACGTCAAACTGCAGGAATCATAAACATGGATCATCCCCTCTCTTACCCCCGTCCCCCAGTTTCTCGGCTAGGCTAGAGCTCCGAAGTGCACCAAGGGTGAGATTTTGCGTATGCGACCGTTTGTTGAGCCACCATGAAGGTAGCTACATTCTGACCCCGGAATACTAGTGATTACTTACTAGCCTTCCCTCCTTTGATCTTTTTAATCATGCACTATAGATCAGGACGTTGACCCGCCTTCGTCAACAATCTTGTCATCTCAATTTCGTAGCCTCAAACATATCGTATTATAGCATGTGCCGGGGTACATTCTTCGTCGTCGTTGTCGTCGTCGTCGAACGCTAAAGGCAGCAAACTAATATGAGCGAATATGCCATATCCTGCCGTTAGAGCGCCCTGACAAGTCAAGCCCAGTGCATCAGACTTTCGACTTGGAAAAGAATTATTATTATTATTTTTTTTTTATATAGATTCTTTTATAATTATCGAGGATAATGGAATGAACACACTTGTTCTTTTTTTAGACCCTATCCCCGTGTGTATGCAGTTTTGTAAATGTCATCTGTTCCCAACCGGCACACGATGGCCTACTCTTACGAAAAGCGGAACAGGATTTAACGTGTTGCGCAAGATGTTCTGCGTGTCTTTTCAATCTTTGCGGGAAAGAAAGGCAGGAGGAGAATGGACAAAGAAGGCAGAACAAAGACAGACAGGAGGAGACAGGGAGGGACCGAAAGGAAGGAGGCAGAAACAAAGAGGGGCACAACAAGGAAGGACTTCCTAGCATAGACTTCCTGAAGATGGATATGCTATTTATACTGAATAGGCCTCTTACAGCCCAAAAACAAAGCTTGAGATTACGTACTTCCACACAGTTTAAGATCTGTCGTCTGTCCGTCTGTCTGTCTGTCTGTCTGTCCGTCCGTATGTCCGTCCGTCTGTCTGTCTGTCTGTCTCTTCCTACCCCCCTCTACGTGTGGCACCCCTTCATACGTGTGCATGTGTGCGTGTTTGTTTTGTTTGTGTGTGTGTGTGTGTTTGTGTGTGTGTTTTGTGTGTGTGTTTGTGTGTGTTTGTGTGTGTGTTTGTGTGTGTGTTTGTGTGTGTTTGTGCGTGCGTGCGTGTGCGTGTGCGTGAAAAAAACAAAGAGACAGAGAGCACGCGTGTATGTACACACTCACATGTACCCACGCACGTGTGTGCGTGTGCGTGTGTGCGCGTGCACGCGTGCGTGCGTTCGTGCGTGTGTTTTGTGTGGGTGAAATGTTTATGAAAAACTGAAGATTAAATAGGGGAAGGTGAGAAAGATAATTTAAAAAGATGAAGCCTGCCCAGACACAAATGAAAATCAAAGTAACAAAATTCTCATTTTACTGGTAGCATCCTTGAAACAATTCATAAAAAGCAAACGGACAGACAGATATAATAACACGAAAACACAACACAACACAACAACAACCAGTAAACATTAGTTTCTACCTGATTTATCTAAACAAAAACAACAACAAAAAAACCCGTGTCATTGTACTCTAGCACGCAAACGTTACGTCATTTCATGCACTAACTAACCTCTTTCAGATAGAACAAACGTGCATGTGTACATGCTCGCGCGTGCGCACGCGCACGCAGACAGACAGACAGACAGACAGACACACAAATATCCTTCGAATGAGTGTATAAAATCGAGGCCGGGTGTACAGCTGCACTCAGAACATACTGCGCACAAACGTTAAAACTTGCTTGCTCCGTGTTTCAGAAGAGTAGGCCCCTTTTCGCCGCTGGGAATGGATGACAAAATGTACAAAATTTGCATGCATGCGGGACATTGGGTGTGAATAAGCACATGGATGCTTATTTCATTATCCTCAAAATAAAAGAACAAATAAAAGCCGAAATTAAAAAAGAGAGAGAGAGAGAGAGAGAGAGAGAGAGAGAGAAGAGAGAGAGAGAGAGAGAGAGACAGACAGACAGACAGACAGACAGACAGACAGACAGACAGACAGACAGACAGACAGACAGACAGACAGAGAGAGACAGAGACAGAGATGCAGAGAGACAGAGAGACAGAGAGACAGAAAGACAGAGAGAGACACACAACAGATAGACAGAAACAGACAGAGATAGAGAGTGCTTTTTGATTGTGTTCTGTTTTTGCTATGCTCTGCTCTTGTTAGTTTTTGGTTTGCTTGCATAAATACAAGAAGATTTTCTTATGTTCTCTTGGAAATGATAGCAGTCAAATCCCCATTATAAGCAACTGGCTACAATCTATTCAAGAAAAACAATCAGCTTTATAGGGGGAAAATAACGTAAAAATATGTGCTGGAAACATACGAGCTAAAACAAATATACAGACAAAGAAACAAACAAACAAGAACAAAATGGATATGCAGAAAAGGACAAAAAAGGTTTGAAACTGGCACGTGAAAAAACAAAAAAAAGAGAAAAAGATAAAGAAGAA
>CM060326.1:33809114-33814114 GCA_030674155.1 Stramonita haemastoma | reverse complement strand
AACAGTCCTACGATGACAACTACTAAGAGTTTGAGGATTAAGAAAAGATAAGTCCCTGAAAAGGAAATGTCTAATTCTGCGGGCAAACTTACACGTTCTCTCTCTCTCTTCTCTCTCTCTCTCTCTCTCTCTCTCTCTCTCTCTCCTCTCTCTCTCTCTCTCTCTCTCTCTCTCTCCTTCTCTCTCTCTCTCTCTCTCTCTCTCTATTTTGATGCATGCCTGATGTTGACCCAGTGTCGGTGACATGCAAACCCCACGAGTTGGCGCTTGAGGACTGGAGTTTGCGACTCTGACACTGACAAGGATATTGACGATGAAGATGTCATGACTGTGACAGTGAGGCGCCAACAATACCGCCTGTGACACTGACAGAGCACAGCTCTACAGAAGATGAGACAGAGAACACCATAGGCGGAATCATTCGAAACGAATGCATCGATGAATCAGGAAACAGCACCCCTGTGTCACGCAGGATGTTGATGGAACTTTTTCAACAATTTGTTAGACTCAATGGGCAGGGGTTCCAGTCATTAAAGGAACAAATGAAGACGGAAATCGTCCGGACACGTCCAGTGAAACCCGCCTATCAACCACACCGCTAAGCCGCCTGTGACAGTTTTTACGGTCCCTGCTACGATATTGTTTTACCAGTGACACCACATAAACATTATAAACAAATACCGCGTTTGTTACCAATCGCGAAGAATCGTTTTATGTTGTACAGTGTTTGAAATTTTGTTGTATCTTTCGATTTCGGTTCCCCTCCCCCATCTACCCTTTGGGAATGGGGGTTAAAAACCTAACGCAAAAATCTTTGTCATTGTCATTGTCATTTCATTTCTCTCTCTCTCTCTCTCTCTCTCTCTCTCCCCTCTCTCCTCTCTCTCCCCTCTCTCTCTCTCTCTCTCTCTCTCTCTCTCTCTCTCTCTCTCTTTTCTCTCTCTCTGTCTGCTCTGGCTGTTCTCTCTGTTTGCTGTCTGTTTGTCTGTCTGTCTCTCTCTATCTCTCTGTGTCTGTCTCTCTGTTGCTGTCTGTCTGTCTGTCTGTTGTCTGTCTGTCTGTCTGTCTGTCTGTCTGTCTCTTTTTCTCTCTCTCTCTCTCTCTCTCTCTCTCTCTCTCTCCTCTCTCTTCTCTCTCCTCTCTTTTCTCTCTCTCTCTCTCTTTCTCTCTGTTTTTTTCCCCTATACCTCTTTCTCTCTCCCCAGACAATACAGGGTCTGCTTTTTTGTTCAAAAATTGAATTCATGGCGGGCAGACCAAAAGCAGATTAGGAAACTTAAATTTCGTAGAGGAACAAAAAGCAGGGGAAGGAAACAAGGAAAAGGGTGAAAGAAAAAAAAGAAAGAAAAAAGGGGATAACATGGACGGAAGTAGGGAAAGCAAAAAAGGAAGAATGAAAGGAGAAATAAAAGAAAAGGAAGTGAGGAAAAAGGTCCACCCCCAAAAAGTGAACGCAAACAGGCAATCTTCAATTTTGCTCTTGCCTGCAAAAAAACCAAAACACCCACAAAACAACCCAAAACAACAAAAACAAAACAAAACTCAACCAACAAAAAAATACACCACAACTTGGCCTTCCATCCTTTCCAATTCGTGTTTTCTTTAAAAAAAGTAGTTAACATAAAAATTGAATATGTAAATCAGGGAAAAGTCTGTTTAAAAAAACAAACCCAACAACAAAAAATTCGGAAACAAATTAGGAGAGAGAGAGAGAAAAAGAGAGAGAAGGAGAGAAGAGAAGAGAAGTAGAGGAGAGAGAGAGAGAGAAGAAGAGAGAGACAGACAGACAGACAGAAGACAGAAGACAACAGACAGACAGACAGACAGAAAAAAGACAGACAGACAGAGACAGAGACACAGAAGAGAGCAAGAGAAAGAGAGAAAAAAGGGGAGAGGAGAGAGAGAGAAGAAGAGAGAGGGGAAGAGAGAGACGAGACAGAGAGAGAGACAGAGAGGAGAGAGACAGAGAACGAAGAGAGAGAGACAAGAAGAAGGAGGAGAAGGGGGAGGAGGAAAGGAAGAGGAGAGATAAGAGGGAGAGAAAGAGACAGAGACAGGCAGAGATAGATAAGGACGGAGGTTTGGTTTATTTTGTTTTAAATTTTGGGAAAGGTTTGTTTCCTTGTGTTTTGTCTTTTAAAAAAAAAAAAAAAACCGGCGAATGTCACGCTTTCTTGAAATGAAAAAAAAAATCAACTTTGAAAAAAAAAAGCTATATTTTCCCCGAAAAATTATTATTAAAAAGGGGGAAAATGGTTACAAAAAAAATAAAATTAAATAAAATCAAGGATAAGGGACAAAAAAAATAAAAGACACGGAAAGTAATAAAATGACCCAAATTGTCAAAAAAAAACCAAAAATAAAAAGAAAACACAGATAATTAAATAAACGACAGAAAGAAAAAAACAAAGAAAGAAAAAAAAAGAAGAACAATTCAAAGAAGAAAAAGAAAGGGGGCGGGGAGAAGAAATAAGGGCACAGAAAATGAAGAGCAACAACGAAAAAGAAACAAAAAAAAAAAAAGTCAAACAAGAATACAGGTCAACAGACAGACGGGAAAAGACAGACGATAAAAGAAGACAAAAAAAAACAAAGAGCAGCAGAAAGATAACAAGATAACGACGATAGATTTTGACTGACAACAAAAAAACAACCTTTAAACCCTTTTTCCTACTTTATATACTCCCATCTTCTACACCCTGTGTGTCTATGTTTCATGTACCCCCTACTCACTTTTTAAAAAAATTAAAATTCATTTATTCATGTGACGGAGTTATTAGAAGAACACGAACACCCCCTTGTGTAAAAAAAACATGGTTTTACATATGCAAACAAAACCCGGGGGAGCCTGCAAAGCAGAATGAAGCACAAAAAGTCTTTTTTTTTCGAACTTTAGGGTATTTTTTATTTTTTCTTCACAAGGCTGGTTTTGCTTTCAGCCCAAGGGCTTTAAACATCATGTTTAACTCCCCTCACGATAGGTTATTGTTGCAATTTTTTTTTTATAGGTTTTTCATGGCATTTCTTTTCCAATTTTTGTTCTTTGCCTTTTTTAATCGCGTCTGCAACTTCACGATGCTTTTTTCGCAGAAAATAACGTTTACATACATTGTTTATTCTGAAAACAAAATTTTAAAAAAAAGCGGGGGGGGGGGGGAGGGAGGTGGTGTGTGCAATTTTTTTAAGCGCACAGATGCACTACCATAGGATAAAGCAATGTATAAAAATAAAAATTTGTGTATAACGCATACAAACCCACATCTGTGCGTGCGTGCAAAAACACGCTTACACAAAAACCCCACAACACCCCACACACACACACACACACACTTACACACACACACTACACTTTTTCCCACCATGCCCCCCCAAAAAACATGCGCACCTGCCCCCATGCATACGCAAATTCACCAAGGGGAAGCATGCAACAAAACACACCACGCACGCACGCTCGCACGTGCACGCCCACACACACACACACAACACACACACACAACACACACACACCAACACACACAACACACACCCCCCAACACACACACAAAACACACAAAACCCCCCACAACACATACAACCACATTCCTTGTTTCTATTTTCTGGTCTGTCGGTCGGTCTGTCCACTATTTTCACTTAGAGACATAAAAAAAGGACATCTGTTTTTTTGTTAACTAACGGAATTTTGCAAACAAAAACAAAGGGGCAGACTTTGGGGGAAAAAAAAAACTCTAACAAAAAAAAAAACACAAAACAATAATGCATCCGCTGTCAATTTTATCCCCGCAAAATATTCTTTTGTATAGAAACAAAATCAAAGCTGAAAAAAACAAAAAAAAAAAAAAAGAGAAAATGAAACACAAATCAATCGAAGTTGTAAAAAGTTCTAAGCGTTGAAAAAAAATTTTAACACCAAAATAGAAAAGCAGCTTTTTGGGAACTCAAGGAAAACGGAATAAAACGTTTATTAGGAACGAATTGGGGGCAAATAAGAAAAAAGAAAAAAAATACGTAATCTAATGGTAATAAATACAAAAAATTGTGTAACATATACAACATTGCGTTATAACTTAACCCCCTATTGTAAATATACAGTAGGGGAATACCCCATCTTCCCTCTTGTCTGTCTCTGTTTTTTTCCCCTCCCTCTCTCTCGATCTTCTGCTCTGTCTGTCGGCTCTGTTGTCGGTCTCTGTCGGCTGTCTATCTTTCTGTTTGTTTTCTCTCTCCCCCCCCTCTCTCTTTCTCTCCCTCTGTTTGTATGCCTGTCAAAATTTTTTTTTCTGTCCTCTCTGTCTCTGTCATCTTTTTTTTTCCTCTGTTTTTTCGTCTGTCTGTCTGCCTGCCCCCCTGCCTGCCTGCCCCCTGCCTGCCTGCCGTTGTCTGTCTGTCCTCTGTCCTGCTGCCTACCTTTTTTTTGTGCTTCTCTCTCTCTCTCTTCTCTCTCCCTCTCTCTCCTCTCCTTCTCTCTTTCCTCTCTCTCTCCTCCCTCTCTTCTCTTTTTGTTCATTTTATCTCGTGAGGCGGGGAATGAGCAGACGTGTTTTAATAAAAAAATAGCAAAATTTAAGTTTAATTTTTTAAAAAAAAAAATTTTAAAAAAAAGGTTGCCCAGAAAAAGGATAAACGGAACTAAAAAAAAAAAAAAAATTCTTTTGAAAAAAAAAAAGGTTTTTTCCGTTGACAGGTTAAGTCTTACCAACGTGGGTCAAAAATAGATTTCGTCAAACAGCAAAAGCAGGCTTAAAGAAGAAACCCAAAATTTTATGGCAACGTCCGAGTCTTTAAAAAAAAAAAAAAAGTTTTTGGGGGGGTGGGGGGGGGGGTAGGGGGGGGGTTTTTCTTCAAACACGCCTTTTTTTCTGTCTGTCTTTTGTTGTCTGTCTGTTGTCTGTCTTTTTGTCTGTACTCCCTCTGTCTCTGTCTCTCTGTCTCTGTCTTCTGTTTCTCTACTCTGTCTGTCTGTCTCAATTTTTCCATCCTCCCTTCCCCTTACTCCTCCTCCG
>CM060326.1:33790464-33797964 GCA_030674155.1 Stramonita haemastoma | reverse complement strand
ATGCTTACTTTAATAAATTATCTGTAGTTCTGAACACCGACATGGCGCTTGTGCCAAAAACATCAAGGCAACAAAAACACTTTCTTTTCATACAAAAACACACATTCATTCGATAGTATTCAAATTTTCGAATTCTCTCTATCCTGTAGCTTTCTTGCTCTCATTGAGACTGATGTAGAAACAGTGCCAGGAAAGTCTCTCTTGACAGACAGGCGACAAGATTGTCTCCAGGGGAATGAATCTGACTTCGCATCCCTCAGAGTTTCCTCCCTTCTATTAAAGGTAAACTGGAAAGCAAAGCTTCTTTACAGAATGTTATAAATCCCCACTCCTCCCATCCTCCTTTGCCCCTAAAACAACAAAATTAATTAAAAAACAATAATACACCACCACAACATAGTTAAAGAGAAAGATATATATATATATATAAATATATATATATATATATATGTGTATATCTATCTATCTATCTATCTATCTATCTATCTATCTATCTATCTATCTATCTATCTATCTATCTATCTATCTATCTATATTTATCCCATACCTATAGTCCACCGAACTACTCCACCTCAACACACACACACGCACAAACACGCCCCCCCCCCCCCCCCCCCGACAACACACACACTTACACCCTCCCGACCTCTCACCCCAAATACACATACACACACACACACACTTATACCCTCACTCCCCCCAAAACCCACACACACAGCACACACCCATACCCACACATACACACACACTTACACCCTCGCTCCCCTTCCCCCCAAAACACATTAAAAAGCGCGCGCGCACACACACACACACATACACACACAAACAAACACACACATTCTTACACCCTCCCGACCCCCCTCCCCCAAAACACACACACACATTTACACCCTCCGCTCACACACACACACACACACACACACCTACACACACTCACACACACACTCTCTCTCTCTCTCTCTCTCTCTCTCTCTCTCTCTCTCTCTCTCACACACACACACACACACACACACACACACAACACACACACACACACACACACACACACACACACACACACACACATCTCGACAGGGAATCGAACCCGGGTCGCAATTTGACGACCCGGGTTCGATTCCCGGTCGAGGAGATTTTTCTCCTGGAGATAACATAAGTGCTGACTTCACTCTCCCCAAAAGTCCTTCGGATGAGACTATAAACCGAGGTCCTGTGCGCGAACACACGCAGAACATCTTGCGCACACGTTAAATCCTGTTCCGCTTTTCGTAAGAGTAGGCCATAGTGTGCCGGTGGGAACAGCTGACACTTACAATACAGCATAAATACGGGGACTAGATGTAAAAAAAACATGTGTTTATTCCATTATCTTCGATATAAAAGAAAAAAGTAAACTAAACACAAAGACCAAAAGCTCACCGAATATCCGAGCCCATAGGCGTGGCCACCCGTAGCCCTTGGAGTCCAGGTTGCTGCCCACCTTGATGGTGTCGCAGGGGTGGCGGTTGTTGTGGTACTCATTGGTGGTGGACTCGATCAGGAAAGCGTACTTGCCGTGCAGCTTCCGCACCTTCTGGATGCCCTCGTCGTTCGTTTGCACAAAGACGTTTTTCTGAGAGGTCATGAACGACCACATGCGCTGATACAGCGACACTGTCGTTTGCTGGAATTAGAAAAGGGGGTAGGTTTGGTTATTGGTTAGTTGAGGGTTGTTGGGTTGGTTTTTTTTTTTCTCTAACCTTCGTTTTTGATGAGGATATTTTTTTTCGGTTATAGTCTAGTTGAGAGGGTTTTTTTTTTTCTCTCTAACCTTCGTTTTTGATGAGGATATTTTTTTGGTTAATATAATTTGTTTCTGTAATCAATTTTGTGCTAGTGGTAGGATTTTGTTTTTGGAATGGTGGTGGTAGTGGTGGTGGTGGTTTATATTGTGAAGCCCTTTGTGCTTACCCTAAAAAGCGGAAGGAAAACGCTCAAGAAATGGTTATGACAATAGTATTATTATTATCATTATCATCACCATCATAGTTGTCATTATCATTATTATTATCATTAGTATTATTATTATCATTATCATCACCATCATAGTTGTCATTATCATTATTATTATCATTATCATTATTATTATTATTATTATTATTATCATTATCATCATCATCATCATCATCATCATTATTATTATTATTATTATTATTATTATTATTATTATTATTATTATTATTATTATCATTAACAGAAGTAGTAGTAGTGGCAGTAGTGGTAGTGGTAGTGGTAGTAGTGGTAGTGGTGTAGTAGTAGTAGTAGTAGTAGTAGTATAGTAGTAGTAGTAGTAGTAGTAGTAGTAGTAGTAGTAGTAGAGCTTATACTAAATGTGTGGAGGTGTGGGCTGGGTGGTGGTGGTGGGAAAGAACAGTGTTATGCTGGGTAACGGCTAAAAGAGGGTAGATATTATTATGAGATTGGAGATAGTGGCAAAGGCAGACTGAGACAAAGGACAGAGTGGATGAAATGAGAGGGAGAGAGATAGAGAAAAGGTGGATGATAGAGAGCGAGGGAGAGAGAGAGAGAGAGAGAGAGAGAGAGAGATAGAGAGAGAGGGAGAGAGGGAGAGAGAGAGAGAGAGAGAGAGAGAGAGAGAGAGAGAGAGAGAGAGAGAGAGAGAGAGAGAGAGAGAGAGAGAGACAGACAGGCAGACAGACAGACAGACAGACAGACAGACAGACAGACAGAGACCGACTGACAGACAGACAGAGACCGACAGATAGACAGACAGGCAAAAATAAAGAGGTAGAGACAGCCATACGCCGCCAGAAATAGAGAATAGAGACAAACGGGACCATTACAGATGAGAGGGATGGGGGGTTGGGGGAGGAGGGGGTGGGAGCAGACAGAGGTAAAAGGCCGAAGAAGACAGAAAGACATAAGACCGACTGATTGTCAGACAAACAGACAGTCTGACTGACAGACAAACAAACAAAGACGAAGAAACAGAAGCATAAGACAAGCGCACCCGAGACCTAAGTGGGCAGGCCGTGCTGATATCCCCCAGTCCTCATTCTCTCTGTCTGACAGTATCAGGTCGGTAGGTAAAGGAGTGATGCAATCACTTCGTCTGCCTGTCTGCCTGTCTGTCTGTCAGCCTGTCAGCTCCTTACTTAACTGAACGAGAACTCGCTTTGTCGTCTTGACATGACCCCTTTTACACCGATAACAAAGCCAGCATTACCAATGTTCCTTTCCCTTTGGTAGGATTTCGTTCTCTGGGGCATTCTCATTCATTTACTCTTATTGTTAATAGAGTACTTTGGTGTACAGCTCCTCAGTGCTCCTAAGTAGTTAGGTAAGAAAGTAAGAATGATAGATGATGATGATTACGAGGACGACAAAGAAATAAAGAAGAAGAAGAAGAAGAAGAAGAAGAAGAAGAAGAAGAAGAAGAAGAAGAAGAAGAAGAAGAAGAAGAAGAAGAAGAAGAATAGGAGGAGGAGGAGGAGGAGAGGGAGGAGGAGGAGGAGGAGGAGGAGGAGGAGGAGGAGGAGGAGGAGGAGGGAGGAGGAGAAAGGAGGAGGAGGAGAAGGAGGAGGAGAAGGAGGAGGAGGAGGAGGAGGAGAAGAAGAAAAAAAAACCAGTTTATTTTTCATCACCCTGCTTCGCATGCAGACTTGTCATAGACTACTTTAGCTTCTGTGTGAACATTTGGAATAAAAAAAAACCCTTTTTCGAAAGAAAAGTGCTGACGTTATATCGACAGTTTCTTTAGTAGGACCATTTTTGTGACAATAATACAAAACTGCATAACTATTCAGCTACCTCAGACCAAAACCGTTATCAGTTATTGGTGTTAGCAAAGTACCAATCCCGGCATTAAAACATTATGCTTTGAAATGTTTTGTTGACGTGATCATCATGGATGACTATCCCGTTGACATTACAATCTGCCTTGAACATTACAGAAGAAGAAAGACATCATCTCAAATCAGAATAAAAATCTATATGGTAAGGTTCTTGAAAACATCCATTAAAGCATCCGTTAACTGACAAAGGCAGCCTTCCTGGATCCTAATGATAGGCAAGGCAAGGCAAGGCAAGGCAAGGCAAGGCAAAGTATTTTATTCGAGGATAATAGATAAGCACTCGTGTGGGCGTACCCAAGGGTAACACCTGGAGGTCATCCATGATGTAAGCATGACTGTGACAATGACTACCTCAAACTGTTATTGTGCTTGTTAACATTTCCATGAATAGCTCATAGTTCTAAAAACTGCATTCTCCTAAAAAAAAGAGACCAAACTTCCTCAAGTCAAAACGTGTTTGCCTTTAAGAAAACCTCCATACGTGCAAACTTCTCATCCATCCGACAGCTATTCTTAAGGAACATAGAGAAGACATGGATGACCTCCAGGTGTTACCCTTGGGTACGCCCGACAACAAAATATCCCCCCCCCAAAAAAAAAACCCCACAACCATACAAAGCAAAATAATAACAACAACATAACCAAAAACTGAGTTCTGCAGCATCAGCAGCAGCAGGACTCACGTTAAAGAAGGCGTTGGTGGAGCCAGATGACAGGGTGCCATACTTGATCTCCGTCTGCTTGGCCAGGTCCTCTGCAGACTTGATGGGGGCGTTCATCCTCATGGTGGTCAGGTAGGCCGCCAGGTTGGCTGTGTAGGAGCTGATGATGATGAGGGTGAAGAACCACCACACGCTGGTCACTATTCGCCCTGACACGGACCTGGGGACACACAGTGTCCAGCCACCATCACCGCCGACATCATTGCTATCACCTCACTACCACGACAACCGGAATGACCAGCATAAAAAAAACTGTGATTTTTTTTAAAATTTTTGTTTATACTTTCTGTGTAAAGCAGAAAGATTCAAGCGATGACGGATTAAGTATGCTACCATCTTTAAAAAAACCTGTACGTGTATGTTTGAAATATTTCTGATTACAGATTGTCCTAGATGCTGCCCATTATTATAACGGAGGGGATCAAGCTTTAAGCTGCTCAAGTTTCTGCGTCCAAACTGTTTTGCCTTCTCCATTCAATTAAAAGCATAACGGCATTGTGAGCTCTGTATTTTTTTCCACCGTCTGCTCCAAAAGCATTGTGCTAAATCGGACACAAGCAATGATGCATTTACTCAGTTTTAGACATACAACACACACTTTTCCCAGATTTGGTTGAGAAAAAAATCATATAAATAGTTTTTGAGAAAGGATTTATTTTGAGGTGTGTGGTATAAAACACACGTCTGCGTTTGGTTTAAATATTCCTGACCCAATGCACATACAACACAAGCAGACAATGATACAGCAGAGGAAAAACATCAAGCTACAGTCTATGTTAAGCTCCACCCTATGGTAAAATTACAGTGTTGCTTATGAAGACAAAGCGACTTTTACCTTTACATGTACATTAAGTCAGGATTTCACACATACAACTTCAACAACACAGAAAAAAGGTAGAAAAACAGACAACCATACAAAATATAAGCAGACAAAATGTACATCTATATTCTATGACATGGTAGCACCTTGATAAAGTAAAAGTGAGGTTGTTACAGATATTCCCATCTGAATCAAATTTACGAAAAATAAACAACCATCCTCACATTTTAAAGCGACTGTTATCATCTTTTCTCACGTTAACCCCTTCTTTCTCCCCACACACCACTGTCACACATTAACATGGCAGTAAAACTATCCCCTCTCTCCCTTCATTCTCCCTACATATATCTGTCACATATTAACATGGCAGTATGTCTCCTCTCTCACGCTAACCCCTTATTTCTCCCCATGCAACACTGTCACATATTAACATGGCAATATATCCCCTCTCACGTTAACCCCTTATTTCTCCCCACTAACCACACTACCACATAAACATGACAGTATGTTCCCTCTCCCACGTACGTTAACCCCTTCTTTCTCCCCATACATCAATGTCACACATGAACATGGCAGTATATTCCCTCTCCCACGTACGTTAACCCCTTCTTTCTCCCCATACATCAATGTCACACATGAACATGGCAGTATATTCCCTCTCCCCACGTACGTTAACCCCTTATTTCTCCCCATACATCAATGTCACACATGAACATGGCAGTATATTCCCTCTCCCACGTACGTTAACCCCTTCTTTCTCCCCATACATCAATGTCACACATGAACATGGCAGTATATTCCCTCCCCACGTACGTTAACCCCTTATTTCTCCCCATACATCAATGTCACACATGAACATGGCAATATATCCCCTCTCTCACGTACGTTAACCCCTTCTTTCTCCCCACTAACCACTCTCCCACATAAACATGGCAGTATATCCCCTCTCCCACGTTAACCCTTATTTCTCCCCATACATCAATGTACACAGTAACAAGGCAGTATGTCCCCACTTTCACATTAACCCCTTATTTCTCCCCATCTCACTTGGGCAAGACGTCACATCCCTGTTGCATGAAGGCCCCCAGGGAGAACCAGAGGCTGTTGCCGATGGTGAAGTCGTTGGACAGCTTGCCCTCGCCATTGTCCACGTTCCACTCCTCGGCGCTGAAGCGGCTGACCAGGAACAGCACCACGCTGACCCCGATGAAGGCGAACACCGTACACAGCCAGATTTCCTGTGGCAAAGAAAAACGTTTGGAAAACCGTGAAGATGCCCCCCCCCCAAAAAAAAAAAGAAAAAAAAAAGAAAAAAAAGTCTGGTTTACTGGTTTCCTATTCCTCTGAAGTCAGAGTAATGTTGCCTATAATTATGATGAGGTACTTAAAACACAGTTAGACATGCATACTTCTCATCATTTGTGCAATTTCAATATCACAGTGATTCCCAGGTGGGGTGAGTGAGTCAGAGTGCAGATTCTGGTAACACCCGGGGTGTTAAGCTGGGAAACGCGCAAAAAAACTGGATTCCTACCGACATCATCATTATCATCATCATCATCATCATCATCATCACATCATCATCATCATCATCATCATCATCATCATCGCTGCGGTCATCATCAACGTTCCAGTAATCATTGTTATAATCCTGTATGAGCATCAAAAGAAGGGGGAGACGATAAACGTGTTGGTCTAAAATTATCTGCGGGCTGAGAAGAGGAGGAGGAGAATGAGCAGGAGGAGGAGGAGGTGGTGGAGAAGGAGGAAGAGAAGGAGGAGGAGGAGGAGGAGGAGGAGGAGGAGAGAGAGAAGAAGAAGAAGAAGAAGAAGAAAGAAGAAAGAAGAAGAAGAAGAAGAAGAAGAAGAAGAAAAAGAAGAAGAAGAAGAAGAAGAAGAAGAAGAAGAAGAAGAAGAAATCCCAAAACACAAAAATAAGACAGAATCCACCATCAACAACAACAACAACAAGAAGACCAACAAGAGTACCTGAGAGAGGGGCTCCATGAAGGAGAAGACATGAGGGTCGTGTCCTCAGGCCGCTTGATCATGATGGAGATGCCCCAGGGACATGAAGGGCTTGGTGAAGTCCAGCACCTTCTCTCTG
>CM060326.1:33788971-33790364 GCA_030674155.1 Stramonita haemastoma | reverse complement strand
GACGAATTATCTGCCCAAAGGGAAGGGGAAAAACCTTAAAGAACAAAATTAAACATCACTTTTCCCCCGATGGTTGCAATCAGTAACGTATAATCCGTGTTATAACAAATATGTTTATTGACAAGCAGGTAATGACATACTGTGAATGAAAACAACCCTTTGCTTTTTTAAGAAGATTTGCTTAGCAGTCCTTGGGATTGCAATGTGCTTGGCTACATTAGTGACGTAAAACTTGGGGAAAAAAAACTTTTTGATTGTGAGTTTATACTGTCTTGTCCACCTGTTATAGGAAACTTTGCCTGAATAAAATGTGTCGACGAAATCTAAAATTTTCTACGTGCAACTTTTAATTTACAATCTTACTCTCTGCTTATTTCTTTTATATGTTCATATCTTCAAGAATCCACTGTCACACAATTTACAGTGGAAAAAAAAAAGCTTTCAGAGAAAAAGAAAATCATACGAATGATATAACGATATTTCTTTTTTGTCATGTGTTGACTGCTACACATTATGTCCAGTTATAAAACTGTCTTAGATCGTTTCATTCAGGACTTTTTTTTTACCACACATTCACAGACGCACGCATGTACTTACCTTACTCTCATTGCCACATGTACACACATATGCACACACACATACATACACACACACTCACTCACACGCACACTCACTCACACGCACACTCACACAATACATGCACACACAACTCTTTCTCTTATTTCTCTCTCTCCTCTCATACACACAAACACACCACACACACACACACACACACACACACACACACACACACACACACCACACACACCACACACACAACCACCACCACCACCACCACCACCACCACCACCACCACCACCCACCACCGCCGCCGCCACCACACCACCACCACCACTGTCCATCACCACCACATCCTCCTTTTTCTCTTCCCCGCCTCAACCACAACCACGTCCCCCCTCATCACCAACTCCTCCTCCTCCTCCTCCTCCTCCTCCTCCTCCTCCTCCTCTTCCTCCTCCTCCTCCTCTCGGCAAGTAAAACCCAGCTTTAAACACAGACAAAAACATGAAGGCTAGGAACACAACACTGTCCTGGAGGAGAATTGCTATTTGATGAACCATTGAGATGTGGATTTGACTGATCGTAAAGTGCCTGCTCTGTGACTGCCGATATCCCGTCACATTAGTGTGCGGACAAAAAGTCTCAAACAAGGTAGCATTGGGCAGTAGCCCTGAAATGTTATTGTTACAATAAGTCAAACGGTTTGGGGGAGAGAGAAAGAGAGACAGGGGGGAGTGAGAGAGACAGACAGACAGACAGACGAACAGACAGATAGCAGGCAGACAGACGCACACAGACAGAGACAGAGAGAGAAAGAGACAGACAGACAGAC
>CM060326.1:33783971-33786471 GCA_030674155.1 Stramonita haemastoma | reverse complement strand
GTCCCCCACTAAATAGTGATATCATACTGTGTGTATGTGTGGGGTGTATGTGTTGTTTGTGTGTGTGTGGTGTTGTGGTGTGTTTTGTTGTGTGTGTGTTGTGTGTGTGTGTGTGTGTGTGTAGTGTGTGTGGGTGGGTGGGTGGGCGGGTGCTGTGTATGTGGGGTGTATGTGTATGGTGTGTGTCTGTGTGTTTATGCTTTTGTGTGGGTGGGTGGGTGGGCAGTTGCTGTGTGTGTTTTCTGTGTGTGTATTGTAGGGTTATGTCTGAGCAAATATGTGTTTGTGTTTGTATTGTATTGTATTTGTGTTTGTTTGTTTTTTGTGTGTGGTGTGTGTGTGTGTGTGTTTGTGTGGTGTGTGTGTGCGTGTGTGTGTGTGTGTGGTGTGTGGTGTGTGGTGTGTTGTGTGTGTGTGGGTGTGTGTGTTTATGTCTGTGTCTGTGTGTTCAAATACCTTTTAATGCAAGACCAAGCTCAAAAGTTAAAGTAGCATTAGAAGTTTCTCCTTTCTGCAGAGAGGGTTTAGAAAGGTGACAGAATTATAGAAGTCTTAATTCTTGGCCAAGTAGGCCACTTCCCTTTTTGTTACATGAGATTTTACTCTGGGCCTGAAAACTTTTTGTAATGAGTTTCAACGATTTTTTTCATCGTTCCTGTTTGTGTGTGTGTGTGTGTGTGGTGTGTGTGTTTTGGTGTGTGTGGTGTGTGTGTGTGGTGTGTTGTGTGTGTGTGGTGGTGTGTGTGCATGTGTGTGTGGTGTGTGTGTAGTGTGGGGTTTTGGTTTGTGTGGGTTGTGTGTGTGTGTGTGGGTGTGTGCATGTGTGTGGGGTGTGGTGTGTGTGGTGTGTGAAATGTGTGTGTTGTTTTTTTAGTGGTGTGTAGGGTGTGTGGTGTGGTTTGTGTGTGTGTGTGTTGTGTGTTGTGTGTGTGTGTTGTGTGTGTGTGTTCGTGTGTGTGTATGCGTGTGACAATCTTGGACTAGTGCCGTTAATTCCTTTTAGTGCAAATGCTTGAGATAAGTTTTTTTTGTTTTGTCTTTTAATAAATGATTTGTATTTTCATTGGAACGAAAAGGAAAACGTTTTTGGTTCAGCTTCTTTGGATATTTTTTTTGTCTTTAGAGATAAAATTTTTAACCGAATAAAAAAGTGTTCCCAACTGTCGCAAAGTTTACGCAATGAAGGAGGATGGTTTTTTTTCTGTGAAAAGAAAATAGAATGCCTAGGTACTACGGATTTTTGTTTGCATATTTGAGAAAATGGGAACAAACAACTATGAAAATGCCTGTTTACTTGGTCAGTACGCAGCGTTGTATTTCAAGTCTGTATGGGGGTAGGCTAGTCAAAACAAAACAGTCACAAACACATAAATGATATTATGTCTTGGTATATGTACAATGTTTTGAATCTGGTTTATTCGAGTTTCTTTCTTTTTTATTTTTCTTTTGCACACTGTTAAGTCTTTAGCATCGTGAATGTTTTCATTCCGGCACTCTGAATTTTTTAAAACGCTTTATTCGCCTGGAGGAAATTCACGACTTGCCCATGAATAACCACACACGTCAGAGTGTCCCCCGCGACACGTGCACAATGCCTCGGCCTGTGTGGCCCTGCTGACCCAGTTACATAATGAGGACAGAGGTCAGGACCTCCGGGTCATCCTCCCATATGAATCCAACACAAGCGCAGAAATCATTGATGCTGTGGAAAATGTAAAGAGATTGTGAGAACACGATAACAAAAAAAAAGGATAACAAATCAAGGACGTGGGGGGCGGACGGGATGGAAGGGAAAAAAGGATTTCATAGCTATCATCTGAATACTACGGGCGCGCGCGCGCGGCGCGCGCGCCGCGTGTGTGTGGTGTGTGGTTTAGGGAGAGAGAGAAAGAGAGAGAGAGAGAGAGAGAGAGAAGAGAGAGAGAGAGAGAGAGAGAGAGAGAGAGAGAGTCTGTGTCTGTCTGTCTCTCTGTAGGCGTGTGTGTGTATGTGAGTCTGTGAATGCGTATGTGTTATCTGTCTGTCCTGTCTGTCTATCTGTCTACTGCTCTGTAAGTGTATGCTAGTATAGCGGATGCACATGTGTTGTGCGTGTGCGTGGCGTGTGTGTGCGTGTGTGTGTGAGTATGCGTGCGCGTGTGTGCGTGTTATAAAGAACATTAAACACTACACACAAAAATAACGTACAGAAGTATTATATCTTTACACAACCTGTTCGTCAACCACCCCTTTCTTTTTGTTTCAGATTGCAGATGACGACGTATACAAAATCCGATACCACTTTGTGTTACCCTACCCTGGTAAGTGAGGCTTGAGTCTGTACCTTCAGGCATCATCATAAATATCACACTGTCTTAGGTAAGGAGGTACCTGTAGGGATGCCTGGGTTCCTGTCGGTGTTATTATGGCTTCCCCATCTTCTAAACATCTATGCAAGGAGTTCCTTCTTTCCTATTCCGCTCTTTGTTCAATCCGCGTTCCTTTTCTTTCTGTCACATTG
>CM060326.1:33771471-33773971 GCA_030674155.1 Stramonita haemastoma | reverse complement strand
CATCTGAAACAGACATGCACACGTGGTCTTGATGAATTAGACGGGAAAATTCTAAAACTCAGTGCGTCTATTATTTTTGACTCCTTAACATACTTATATAACCTTTGTATTGATAAATGTTACTTTCCTAATATTCTTAAAAAAGCCAAAATCGTGCCTCTCTATAAATCTGGTGATAAAACTGATCCCTCAAATTATAGACCCATTTCTATCTTATCCATTCTTTCAAAGCCTTTGGAAAAACATATTCAGAAGTGCCTTAAATCTCACATTTCCAAGCACAATCTACTTCATCCTAATCAGTTCGGATTTCGTGAAAATCACTCCTGTCACTCCGCTCTTATAAGCCTTGTTGATGACTGGCTAAACAACATAAATGACAATAAGTTCACTGGGGTATTGTTTGTTGACTTTGCCAAGGCTTTTGATGTCATTGACCATAGCCTCTTACTTCGTAAAATGGTTTTATATAACATTTCTGACAGTGCTTTATCTCTCCTAAAATCATTCCTAACAGATCGTACCCATACTGTCTTTCTTGGTAAAAAAGAGTCTGGATTTCTTATCCAGAAGTTTGGTGTCCCTCAAGGGTCTGTACTCGGGCCTCTTCTTTTTTCTCTTTATATAAATGATCTGCCGCTTTTCATTACAAAAGGCCAGTGTGAACTTTTTGCTGATGACACTTCTATTCATGCCTCTCATCCTGACTTGGAACAACTTGTTATTTCTTTACAAGAAAATGCCAATCAATTACTAAAGTGGACTGAGCTCAACCATATGTCTTTGAATGAACATAAAACAAAATACATGACAATTACTTCTCGACAAAAGCGACAAAACATCTCTTTTCTCATGCCTCATATTTATCTTGGTAATAACGCTATCATTGAAGTTAACACTCATCGAGTATTGGGAGTCATTATTGATAACAATCTCAGCTGGTCATCCCATATTGACAGCCTATGCAAGCGAATCTCACAAAAGGTATATCAACTTTCAAAAATTAAACATTATTTAGATCTCAATGCTCGTAAACAATTTTATCATGCTCATATACAATCTATCATTGATTATGCTTCAACGTTGTATGACTTAAGCAGTGGTAACAACTTAAAACCCTTTTAAGGATCCACAAGAGAGCTCTTAAACTCATACTGTTAAAATCTTCTAGCTTGTCACCTCAAGATTACATTAAACTAGATATCCTCCCCTTAAATTACCAGCTCGAATACAATAAAGCTGTTACAATGTATCGTATAATGAACGAACTCGCTCCAACTACTGTGACTGCAAGATTTCCCCTTAATCAGTCAAAATACACGAACAATATACTGATTCGGAAACCAAGGATTGACATGTACAAAACTAGCCTTTCCTACTCAGGAGGAGTTCTATGGAACACGTTGCCAGAATGCATAAAAAATGCCAGCAGTATCTTGTCATTTAAACGTGCTTATAAATGTCATCTTATGCATTCATTGAAAAATGAGTTAACCTAGTCAATAGTTTGTATTTCCTGTCTTTATTGCTACTATAATGCTAAGCTAAAGACTTACGTCATATATGAGTGTTTTGTTAGTTGAAGCGTATTGATCATAAACTTGCGTATTTCACATTTTAAAGTAGTTTTTATTGTATAATTATCCATACAGTGCATCATCCATTTGTCGTGCATATGCAGCATGCAGTGATCAGTATGTTTTAATATGAGATTGAGTGCGTGTGTGCGTGCAGGTGTATGCGTTTTGTGATATTTTCTTATGATACAAACATTCTTTCTTTTTTTTTCTTTTTTTTTTTTTTTCTTTTTTTTTTTTAGAACTTTTCTTTGTTCTGTGTTGTCCTCAATAAGGGGAAATAGGGGGGGGGGGGGGGGGGGGGGGGGGGAGTCTCTTTGCATGTGGGTATTTAGTGTTGTTGTTAGGTAATGACTTGTTTATTTTAATTATCTCATTACCCTGGTAAAAAATTGTTCATAATTTCTCTCTTTGTATCTGTCAGTCTGTCTGTCTGTCTGTCTGTCTGTCTGTCTGTCTGTCTGTCTGTCTGTCTGTCTGTCTGTCTGTCTGTCTGTCTCTCTCTCTCTCTCTCTCTCTCTCTCTCTCTCTCTCTCTCTCTCTTTACTTCAGCTGTTCGCCTATTATTTGAAAACAGGTATAATTGCATGATTAAGAATCAGGTTATGTACCCCCCCCCCCCCCAATTGTTTCTCATTGTTATGATTTTCTTTCCTCTTTTTTGTTTTTGTTATTGTTATAGAAGGCTGGATGTAAAAAAGCAATTGTCATGCTTACTCTATCACCTTCTGAAAATAAAATTAATTCAATTCAATTCAATTCAATTCTCTCTCTCTCTCTCTCTCTCCTCTCTCTCTCTCTCTCTCTCTCTCTCTCTCTCTCTCTCTCTCTCTCTCCTCTCTCTCTCTCTCTCTCTCTCTCTCTTTCCCTCTCTCTTTCCCTCTCTCTTTCCCTCTCTCTTTCCCTCTCTCTTTCCCTCCCTC
>CM060326.1:33758971-33763971 GCA_030674155.1 Stramonita haemastoma | reverse complement strand
AGAACCTAAAAGGGTAGTAAAATAAAGGAAAACAATCACTAGAAATGAAACAGACATATCATTGAAATAATACCTAGACAGAAAAAGAAAACACGTATAAAAAGAAGACATAACAAAACAACTAATCAAGATAAAAAAAGAAGTAGGTACGTTCTGGATAGAAAAAGTATGAAAAAATTATATAGAAATAAAGAACTGAATCTGTCAAACAAACAAACTAAAGCAAAAGATAAAAAGAAAGAACGCATAGATTTCTTTGAGAAAGGACGTTCTGTTGAGAAAGTCACTGTCACACACACACACACACACACACACACACACACACACACACACACACACACACACACACAAACAAACAAACAAACACACACACATACACACATACACACACATACACACACACAAACATACACACACAACACACACACACGCACGCACGCACACATGTACACACACATACACACAAACACGCATACATGCATGCACACACGCACACATCCACACACACACTCACTTACACACACACACACACACACACACACACACACATACACACACACACACACACACACACACACACACACACACACACACACACACACACACACACACACACCACACACACCTCGCACACCAGTACAAAACACATATGCAAAACACAACACTATCTTCTTAAATTTACCTCTGCTCACCCCACCCCTCCCCCTACAAAAACACACACACACATGCACATGCACATGCTATGCACTGGTAGAGCGTTCCATAACAAATGGAGAGAATTCGATTATGTGAACTGGGAAGGCACTAGGGAAGTTTATAGGCGCGATGCCCCCATCCCATGTGAAGCGCTCTGACTCCGTGACGATCACACATTTTATAGGTCTGCCTTTGGTGCCAGAGCGTGCCGTGACTGCTCTGAAAATCCCAGATCGAAAGAAAGTTCTAGAAAGATCTGAGAGAGAAAGTTTGGGACGAGTGAGAGAATGAGAGCAGACAGAGTAATAAACCAGAAGGATAAGGGCAGGGTTAGGACAGGGAGAGAGGGGGAGAGGAGAGGAGAGAAGTGAGAGAGAGAGAGAGAGAGAGAGAGAGAGAGAGAGAGAGAGAGAGAGAGAGAGAGAGAGAGAGAGAGAGAGAGAGAGAGACAAGGCAAGGCAAGGCAAGGCAAGGCAAGGCAAGGCAAGGCAAAAGAGAGAGAGAGAGAGAGAGAGAGAGAGAGAGAGAGAGAGAGAGAGAGAGAGAGAGAGACGAGAGAGAGAGAGAGAGACAGAGAGAGAGAGAGACAGAGAGACAGAGCGTGGTGGGAAAAGAAATAGGGAGAGAGACTAGAGGGGGAGGGCGGGGTGGAGAGAAAGCTCAGAAAGCGAAAGAAAGGTGAAGAAGAAAAAACAGATGGGACAGACGAGATTGAGAAGGAAAACGGGGTCAAAGAGATAGAAGAGAGACAGAGAGGGTAAGAAAGATAGATTGGGGAGAGCGAGAGGGAAGGGAGGCGGACTGACAGACACACAGACAGACATACAAATGGATAGGTAGGGAAATGAATAGAAAACTAGGAGTATAGAGTGTAATGACAAGAAAATGATACTGACGAAATGCTTAGCGTTTTTGGCCTAATAATTGAGTAATACATTAAGAAAGAAAAAAATATCAAACTCACCTACTAAGCATGTAAACGATCAGTCAACCATCTAAATGAATACACAACTGGTTGAGGAGCCATGACACTGACGAACTGACTAATTGGGCATATAAAATAGTTAATTAGCGAGCTTGTTGATGTTTTTAGTAGCAAACTAAATAAGGAACTAAAGAACCAGATAACCAACTGACCCAGTCACTGATTGATATACTGTGTAACTGACCAAAACCATCAGCTAAGCAGCAAACTATTGTAGTATTTACAAAATGAATACTCAGCTTGCTAACTGACAAGCCTACGTTAGTCTGTGTACTTCCTGTACCAGCTAACTAACAAGCGAACTTCATGAAAGAAACTGGCTGTGGTTAAAAATAAATTTACTGAAAGATTTAGGTAAAAGAATCTAAACAAACAAAATATTTTCTGATACGTGGCCAACAGCAAAAATAGCAGACAACAAAGAAAAAGATAACAAGTAAATAAACGCGGTAAATAACTGGACACATGTTAACCCAGGGCGGCGTTTGTTTATTGTATGCTTTTGTCAGTTTTGTCTGCTTTTTTTATTATAAATTTCATGTTATATTGTCTTTTTCTAAGCCTAACAAGGTTTAGGCTAGTATTCCTACAACCATTGACTGAGTGAGTATGGAAATAAAGACAAAATTGTAACAAGACAGAATAAAGAGAAGGAAAGAATGAAGAAAAGAACAGGAAGAAAGGAGCAAAAATTATAAGCTAAATTTATAGACAGCGAAAAAGAAAAGAAAGAATGACAGAACAAAGTGGAAAAAAAATAACATAAAAAGGAGAACAAAAATAAGACTTCATGAAAACATAGCGCTAGAAATATATAGAAAAAAGATAATCACAGACAACACGAAAAGCGAAAAGACGCAAAACAAACAAATGGCTTACAAAAACTTGTATGGATAAACAAACAAACATAAAAACAGCAGGAAAAAGACAAACCTATACTCCTCAGGGATTTGGCATTGCTTACTGTCTAAGGTCATGCCATTTCCAGTTATGTCACTAGGTCAGAAAGAAAAAAGAAACATTGATGTATAAGTTAAGAGGAAAAAAACAAAACAAAGCAAACAAAAAATGGAAAAAAACAAGGTCAAATTGAAATCAATAAAAAAAAAACGGGAGCTAGAAAAATGAAGAAACATATTAAAACTATTTCATAAGGAAAGCAAAGCAAAAATGGAGAAACATGTTTTGAAAAGACTGACTGAAAGACAACAATCAAAAAGTAGGGGCGGGGTAGTTTGGTGGTTAGAGCGTTACTGTTGTGATCTGATGGCCAGGGTTCGAGCCGCCCCGGGACGCCCGTTTGAGGGCATTTTTTACCCCTTGAGTTAACATAACAATATTGACTACATTCCCATAGACTTCTTTTGGATGAGACAATAAACCAAAATTCTGTTTGAAAACGCACATAGTACATCTTGTACACACGTTAAAACCCATTCTACCTTTTGGAAGAGTCGGCCATTGGCTACCAGTAGGGACGGATGACATTTCTTTTAAAAGCAGCATGCACACTGGTGTCATGTTTAGGCATCATCCCGAAGGTGCAATACAGCTGCCTTAATGGTAGGTAAACCATCGCATCCGCAAAACATATCAGCATTGGTGACCTTGGAGTTTTAGTCAAAGCACCTGAAAAAGAGAGCCATTACAAAAAAGAAAAAAAAGAAGATTGAAAAACTGAAGAAATAGCAAAGAAAAAAAAAAAGAAACACAAAGAAAATAGGAAACGGAGAAAACGCCGTCAAAAAAGCAGGCTAAACAAATGCATAAACAAAACAACGAAAACAAACAGTATACAAGAGGAACTAATGTATACTGGCATATCACGAAATACACGTCAGCAATGCCCAACACGAGACAAAGAGATCCCGGCTAAAATGCATAGCTTATCTGTCTCAACAGCGCATAGCTATATGCCTCTTGACATTCTTCTTCTCGGAAAGAGTGAGTAAAAGGGTGAAATACTAAGGGGTAAAGACAATCATAAGAATAACAAGAAAGAAAAGAGACGAACAACAAATTGTGAATGTGACGAGGAGGGTAGAAAGTATGTGTTTTATCAAGACCTAGAAACATGTGATCTCTTATTTTTCTTCAGAGCGGGATGGGGGGGGCAGGGAGGTGGGTGTGTGTGTGTAAGAGTAGTGAATGGAAAGATATGAAGGAAAGAATTGAAACATGTGTCTCTTACTAAGATTTAAAGTTTGGATCACTGGCTGGTTGGTGAGTTGATTGGTAGATTGGTCATTGTGCTAGACAATTGGCTGGTTCGTTGGATGGCTGTACGTAGTACTTATCTCATAACCTAAGAAAAAGACTATAGTTGAATATGTTAACTTCTAAAGAACAAAAGAAAGAAACTGAAAATAGAGGTAACAGAATTGACATGATAGGTTAATCAGCAACAAGTAAGAAAAAGGATCTAAGAAATGTGTCTTATTCGGAGCAGAAAGAGGCGGAAAAAAAACATAATATGAAGCACAGATTGAAAAGAAGAAAGGACATTCTAGAACTAAAACAGAAAATAAAAAGAACAAAATGATAAGGACCAAAATTAACACTTAAAAAACCACCAGCCAACCACCCTACCAACAATCCAACCAACAAAAGATAAAGAAACACACAAAAAGAAACAAAAAAGTACATGAAAAGAAAACAATGAAAGAAAACAGAAACAGAAAAGATAAAGACAAACTGGCAAATAAACAAACAGAAACAAACAACCCTCGGTAGCCAGGACATCCACATTACGCTGACGCATTCTCAGAATCAGGTCAACGATATGCCCAGAGAAGGCAGGAGATCGGAAACAAATGCATAGCGCCATTTATCTGTGCAGCTTGGGGTTTTATGCCAGATGACATGACAATCAGTCTTCTGTGAGCAAGGGTGGTAAAGGTGACGAGGTCAGAACAAAAAAACATAACAGGAGAATATTGCAAAGTGTGTGTGGGGGGGGGATTGGGGGGGGGGGGTGGCAAGCTTTAGAAATGAAAACGAGGAGGAAGGGTGGTTGGACGATATGATGCTATCATTATCAGCCCTGGAAATCTCCCTGTCGTGTGTATCATCAGTCCTAACAATCTTGCTGTCCACAATATTATTATCAGCCCTAAGAGTCTTGCTGTTGTATGCAGTATGTAGCCCTCACAATCTTGTTGTACGTATTATCAGTCCCAAAAGCCTCGTTGTTGTAAACATCATCAGTCCTAGATCTCTCTTTGTTGTAGGTATTATCTTTTCTAAAACTATCGTTGTTGTATGTATTATCAGTCCTGAAAACCACATTGTTGCATGTATTATCAGTCCTGAAAATCGC
>CM060326.1:33741551-33744051 GCA_030674155.1 Stramonita haemastoma | reverse complement strand
TGCATTATGCAACCAGTTTTACCCACCATTAAGGTGGCCGCATTCTGACTTCGGGGATGTTTCTCCTTTTTATCTGTTAACCTCAAGTTTCTTTTTTCTTGTTCATGCTTTTAAACAAAAAAGTATATTTTGGTTTGTGCTGTTTTCTTTTGACAGAATTTGTTGTTTACCATTTTTGCCATTTCTTTCCAAAGCTACCAAAAATGTTAAATGTCTACAATATTTTTTTTATTCAGAATAATGATCGCAAACACGGTGCTTGGATAAAAAGAAGCTTTCAAACGTGTATCAGTTCTGTCAACATCGAAGGAAATATGCCGTAAATGTTTTCCCTGTGGGCTTTTCCTTTCTTTGTGGAACATATCTATTTGCTAAACATGTAAATCTTTTTTTTTGGTCTTTCAGATGTGTTTCAGACCAAAAGGGAAAAGGGAAAATGTGGTTGTGAAAAGTCGGTCAACTTCTGAAACGTGACTTTGATAAACGTGTTGGGACACGTATGTTTCTTTCTATTTGACCTGGCTAGGGAAAACCATTCAAAATTATCAACATATTAAGCAAAAGTGCCAAGGCCTATATACAAGCATTGCTATGCTTCTTTTGTTTTTTAATAAAGTGTATATTGAGATTGTTTACGTTCATGACAACAAACTTACCCTTTCACCTGTGGGAGTCAGCGGGCACGGCGTTAGGGGCCACAGCCAGTGACAATGACATGATCCCCCTTCTCCACTTTGCTCCGGTCTTGGCTGGCCCTGCTAACTTCGGGGATTCTCATGCCACAGGATGCTGTTAACGTCCTTCAGGTGAAATGCTGTCATCACACTTACCTGTCACCACGACTGTGGATCCTCCCTCCCTCCCCAGTAGCACTAGAGTTCTGTTCTTTCCGGGGATAGGGAAGGAGGGGTGGGGGGCAAAAGGATCTCTTCTCTTTGCCTGTGTTATCTCTGTGCTGTTTTTGGCAAGTGAGCACAATAAGCAGTTGGTCCTCGCTTTCTTGAGGGGCAGGGCAGTAGCAGTTCTCTTATTGTGCAGGTGTCTTGGCCATTGTTTTAAGTCAAAATTGACTGCCTATAACCCTAAGAGATCACACACTCACTCACTCAGTCCCATGTCCCAAAGGACGTAGGGGGGACATGAGAGAAGACGCAACGGAGATCTTTTTCCATGCTTCACGATCCTGTGTGGCTAGTAGGAGGCGTTGCAGGGGTTGGGCAGTCCAGTCTTTGATGTTGTCAACCCATGATTTCTTTTGGCGTACTCTTCTTCTCTTGCCCTCGACTGCTCCTTGCAAGATGGTTTTTGCTAGGGTGTTGTGTCTTGTGGTGTGACCAAACCACATCAGCTTTCTCCTCTTTATGGTGGAGAGCAAAGGCTCTTGGGGGCCCACACGCTTTTTGATTTCTTCTTTCACATGGTTATTGGTCTTGTGTTCTTTGTATGATATTTTGAGGAGTCTTCTGTGGCACTTGTTCTCGAATGCTTGGATTCTTCTCTCTAACTCTGCTGTCAGAGTCCATGATTCACAGTCATATAGGAGGATAGATATCACGAGGGATTTGTAGAGGTGGTATTTGGTGCAGAAGCTGATGTTGTTGCTTCTGATGATCCTCTGGAGTCTGACTAGAGCAGATGTTGCTGTTGCAATGCGAGCTTTCACCTCATTGTTTGATGTGCCATCTTGTGTTAGGATGGAGCCTAAGTATTTGAATTGGCTCACCTCTTCCAATATTTCTCCATTCATCTTTATTTCCGTGCTGTCATTACTCGCGCTGTTGACCATGATCTTCGATTTCTCTGTACTGACCTCCATGCCGTATGCGCTCGCTCGATCTGTTAGACTGTCTGTGAGGATTTGCAGTTCTTGTTTGCTGCTGCCCATGAGGTCAATGTCATCTGCAAATCTGAGGTTGCAAAGGGGTCTTCCACCAATGGAGATGGAAGTGTGGTGGTTTTGCAGTGTCTCTGTCATGATGTTTTCGAGGAAGAGGTTGAAGAGTACAGGTGAGAGAAGGCAGCCCTGGCGGACTCCAACCGTGGTCTTGAAGAACTCGCCCACGTGATTGTTCATGAAAACTGCACTTCTTGCATTCTCGTACAGAGCCTTGATGACTTCAATTAGGCAGTTGTCAATGTTGAAGTGCCTGAGTACTTGCCAGAGGCCGTCATGCCATACCCTGTCAAAGGCCTTTTTGAAGTCTATAAAATTGTGGTACAAGTCTTTCTGGTGTTGGAGATGCTTCTCTATCAGAATTCTCAGGTTGAAAATTTGTTCCATTGTGCTGCGTTTTGGTCTAAAGCCCGCTTGTTCTTCTGCCAGGAGTTTTTCTGCTTGGTTTTTCAGTCTGTTGAGGACTACCTGCAGCATGATCTTGCTAGGATGGCTTATGAGACTGATGGTTCTGTAGTTCTGACATTGCTTGAGGTTTCCTTTCTTTGGCAGGGGTATTACAAGAGACTGTGTCCATTCTTTTGGCCATTCTTTGGTGTCGTGGAT
>CM060326.1:33731551-33736551 GCA_030674155.1 Stramonita haemastoma | reverse complement strand
TCTATTCTTTCTTTCTCTTGTTTTTTCCCCCTTCTTTTCCTCTTTGCTCAGTTTCGTCTATAGTCTTTCTCTTTGTGTTATTTTTCCTTTTTTTTTCTATCTGCCTATCCTTCTTTCTTTCCTTTTTTGTTCATTCTTTCTGTTTGTTTTATCCTTGGTTTGCTTCTTTTCCTTCTTAGGCGTTTTTTCTCTTTATCTTAGACTTTTTGCAAGCTGATGCTTGTACATCTAAACTGCCTTGTGCGTCTTACAAAACAGATAGTTTGAAATCAAGGTAGACAAGGCTTAAAGTATTGTAAAAATATGAAAATATAAAATAATTTATGTGATAGTTATTTTGTCGTGTGGTGGCATTCAAATTGATTTTGTTGTATGTTAGTCCTGTTATGTTCTCATTGTTGTTTGTTGTTGTTGTTGTTGTTTGGGGGAATTTTCGCTAATTCTGTTCTCCCTCCTTTCTTTTCTTTTCCTTTTCTTTCCTGAATTTCCTTCTTTCGTTTTTGCGTTCTTTTTTCTTATGTGTGTGCTGCTGTTGTTGGTGATTTTCTTTTTCTTTTTTCTCTGTTATATGTCATGTTTTCTCTCGGGCCTCTTTTTTCTTTTATTATTTGCTTTACGTTTCGTCTTTCCCAGATGTCTTGTTGTGTCTTCATGTCTCTATCTTTTGTATATTTGTTATTCAGTTGTTCTTTTCTTTCATTTTTCACGTGATCTAAACCTCTTTCTGTGTATATTTTCTGGTCTTCTTCCTCTCTCTTTTTGCGGTTGCTTTTCTATATTTCCTGCAGTTGTTTTCACACGTTTCTTCTTGTTGTCTGTTCTGTCCTCTCTTCCTCTGGTATTTTTCTTCTCTTTCGTACTGTCTTGTGCTCCGCCTCTCATTTGTTTCCTGTTCTCTCTCTCTCTCTCTCTCTCTCTCTCTCTCTCTCTCTCTCTCTCTCTCTCTCTCTCTCTCTCTCTCTCTCTCTCTCTCTCTCTCCTCTCTCTCTCTCCTCTCTCTCTCTCTCTCTCTCTCTCTCTCTCTCTCTCTCTCTCTCTCTCTCTCTCTCCTCTCTCTCTCTCTCTCTCTCACTCTCTGTCTGTCTGTCTGTCTGTCTGTCTGTCTGTCTGTCTGTCTGTCTGTCTGTCTGTCTTCTCTCTCTCTCTCTCTCACTCACTCTCTCTCTCTCCTCTCTCTCTCTCTCTCTCTCTCTCTCTCTCTCTCTCTCTCTCTCTCTTCTCTCTCTCTCTCTCTCTCTCTCTCTCTCTCTCTCTCTCTCTCCCGTGTGTGTGTGTGTGTGTGTGTGTGTGTGTGTGTGTGTGTGTGTGTGTGTGTGTGTGTGTGTGTGTGTGTGTGTGTGTGTGTGTCTTCTTCTTCTTCTTCTTCTTCTCATTGGTTTAATGTCCGTTCACTACAAGGTGATTTAGACAATGGTACATTCACGTTAAGAATGCACTGAAAAGGGGATGAGGGGGAAAAGTGAAAGGATAAAAATATAATGGATGATGATAAGTTTATGCAATTTCATTTACAGTAACTGACCTACTGGTGACTGGCAAATACTTGCTGCAATTGGTACTAGGACATGCGACTCGGAATCATACAGAACACTTTGGAAATTAATTCCGTATTTTTCCCTTAGATCTATCCCTTTGCTTTTATACGAGGCAATGAGCACAGGGCAATCAAACAGTATATGGTGGACTGATATACTAGCAGAACAAGTGCAGAAAACATTTTTTTTAATATTTAGTTTTCCAAGCATTTAGACGTAATTTATGAATTATAATTTCTATATTTCGTGGGCAACACAAACGATTTAAGTGAAATCTAAAAAAATTTGAATATACAGAGTTTGCAAGAATTGAAATAATTTCAAATGAAGATAAACGTAGACCTATACTATTCATCATTATGTCACTTGTACATTCTGAAGCACCGCGTTTTGCCAGAGAATCTGCCAATTCATTCCAGTAAAGACCGCAATGGGATGGCACCCAGCAAAATGTTATCCCAATACCTTTAGAAACAAGAGAATGCACAAGGAACTTGATTTAAAAAATAACATCATTTCTCAGTTTAGAGTCCCAATGTTTTAAAGCCAATAAAACTGATATTGAATCAACACAAAAAAGGACATTGTAAATCGCAAGAGAAATATTTGAAAGATAATTTAGCGCCATAAGAATTGCGAACAATTCAGAAGTGAATAGGTGGTGTGTGTGTGTGTGTGTGTGTGTGTGTGTGTGTGTGTGTGTGTGTGTGTGTGTGTGTGTGTGTGTGTGTGTGTGTGTGTGTGTGTGTGAAAGAGAGAGAGAGAGAGAGAGAGAGAGAGAGAGAGAGAGAGAGAGAGAGAGAGAGAGAGAGAGAGAGAGAGAGAGAGAGAGAGAGAGGGCAAGGGAGATAAAGAGCTCAGGTAGAGAGGGGTGGACATTTTGAAGCATAGGATAAGTACCTTTTCTTCTTTTAAACTGTGTGCAATTTTGTACTAAAATATAGTATTAGTTTCACCGAGATATATCTTATCATACAACTTCTTATGACAAGCTGGTTTATCATTATGCCATAAAAATGCGTGCATGCGTTATTTTTTTAGATTTTGTTTATTATCCTAATAGAATAGAGCATTCATTTTAGCTGATATTAATTTTGCCTTTACCGTACCTACAGTGTGTTATTACAATTTGGTTTATGCTACAAAATGTTAGCATGTGTGTCATGTGTGTGTGTGTGTGTGTGTGTGTGTGTGTGTGTGTGTGTGTGTGTGTGTGTGTGTGTGTGTGTGTGTGTGTGCGCGCGCGCGTGCTGTGTGCGAGAGTGGATGCGTGGACATTTTGGTGCGTGTATGGGTGTTTGTAATTTTGCTTGAGTGAGTCAGTGACTAGCTGATACATCGTTGATTTATGTGTGTTTTTATTGTGATGGTTGCGATCTGATATTTAGCTACTGTGTTGTGTGATATTTTGGGATTAAAAAAAAAGACTTGTATGTTTACTTTTTTAATGCATGGCTTGTACCCACTTGAATTTCTCTGTCTGTGAGATAATAAAGTGTTTTTGAAATATGTGTGTGTGCGTGCGTGTGTGCGTGCGTACGTGCATGCGTGCATGTGTGTGTGCACGTGCGCGAATTTACGTGTTATCTCAATTCATCTTCCTTTCTACTACCCCCCCCCCCCCTCTCTCTTTCCCAACCTTTTTTAATTCAATTTATTTTTTTACAGCATAATGTTCCTTTTCCCCTTGTTACTTGTCAAAAATGTATGTATCTTCAAAGAATTCTGTTGTTTCTGACTTTTGCCACGATGAATTAAAAGTTATATCCTTTAAAGTTCTGTGTCTGGCAGTGACATTGATGGATGAGATCTGTTGTTCTGGTATTCAAGACAATTTCCTTTCTACATCTATTCTGCTGTTTGTCGTTTGACAAGGAAAGAGGGCAACCGGAAAAGATGACAGATTTTAAAA
This sequence comes from Stramonita haemastoma, assembly GCA_030674155.1. Lineage (NCBI taxonomy): Eukaryota > Metazoa > Mollusca > Gastropoda > Neogastropoda > Muricidae > Stramonita > Stramonita haemastoma. Next base: position 33,733,104 of record CM060326.1, on the reverse strand, counting down.
GCAGTTTTGAAGAAAAGAATGGGAAGAACAAGAATTGTGTTTGTGAGTTAATATGTGTGTGGGGGGGGGGGGGGATGAGTGTGAGTGTGTGTGTGTGTGGTGTGTGTGGTGTGTGTGTGTGTGTGTGTGTGTGTGTGTGTGTGTGTGTGTGTGTGTGTGTGTGTGTTTGTAAGTATGTGTGTGTGTTTGTGTGTGTGAGAGAGATAGAGAGAGAGAGAGAGAGAGAGAGAGAGAGAGAGAGAGAGAGAGAGAGAGAGAGAGAGAGAGAGAGAGAGAGGAGAGAGAGAGAAGAGAGAAAAGTTGAGGGAAGGGTGGTATTTGTCGATGTATGGTATTTATACCGACAAACCCCTGGCATCCACAGGGGGGATTATTATTGTCAAAGCACGCATGCTATGTGTGTCTGTTCTAAAAAAGCTTTCTTTCCCAAAAAAAACCCCCCCCCCCAAAAAAAAAAATAAAAAATTTCCAAAAATTAAAAAAAAACCCCCCCAAAAAGGGGGGAAAAAAGGGCCCCCCCAAAAAGGGGAAAAAAAAAGGGGGGGGGAAAAAATTTTTTTTTTTTAACCCTTTTAAAAAGGGGGGTTTTTTTTTTAAATTCCCTTCCCCCTTTTTTTTTTTTTTCCCTTTTTTTCCCTTTTTTTTTTTTTTTCCCCCCCCCTTTTTTTTCCCCCCAAAAAAATTTTTTTTTTTTTTTCCCCCCCCCCCCCTTTTTTCCCCCCCCCCCCCCCCCCTCCCTTTTCCCCCCCCCTCCTTTTTTTTTCCCCCCCCCCCCCTCTTTTCCCCCCCCCTTTTTTTCCCCCAAAACCCCCCCCCCCCCTTTAATTTTTTTTTTCCCCCCCCCCAACTTACTCCCCCCCCCCCCCCCCCTCCCCAAATTTTCCCCCCCCTTTAAAAAAAACCCCCCCCCAAAAAACCCCCCCCCCCCTTTGGCCCCCCAAAAAACCCCCCCCCCCCAAGGGTTTTGCCGGGTTTTCCCCCCCCCCTTTTTTCCCCCCCAAAAATTTTCCCCCCCTTTTCCCTCCCCCTTTTTTTTACCAAAACTGGAAAAAAAACCCCCCCCCCCCCAAAAAGTAAACCCCCCCCTCTTCCCTTTTTTTCCCCCTTTCCCCTTTTAAAAAATTTTCCCCCCCCTTTTTTTTTCCCCCCCCCTTTCCCCCCCCTTTTTTTTTCTTTCCCTTTTCCCCCCCTTTTTTCCCCCCCTTTTTTTTCCCCCCCCCCCCCCCCCTTTTTTCCCCCCCCCCCCTTCCTTTTTTTCTCTTTTCCCCTTTTTCTTTTAAAAGGGCCCCCCCCCCCCCTCCCCAAAAAAACCCCCCCCCCCCCTTTTTTTCCCCCCCCCCTTTTCCCCCCCCCCAAAAATTTTTTTTTTTTTTTTTTCTTCCCCTTTAAATCTTCCCCCCTCCCCTTTTTTTCCCCCCCCCCTTTTTTTTCCCCTTTTCCCCCCTCTTTTCCCCCCCCCCTTTTTTTTACTTTTCCCCCCCCCCCCCCCTTTTCCCCCCCTTTTTTTTCCCCCCCTTTTCATCCCTCTCTCTCCCCCTCTCTCACCCTCCCCC
>CM060326.1:33726669-33731451 GCA_030674155.1 Stramonita haemastoma | reverse complement strand
TTGAATATAGGCGCTGTTGAAAAAAGGGTGAGGTGGGGGGAGAGCCTGACAAGGGACTGCTCGTCGCTCCTCGCCAGACGTCTGTCTAGTAGAGCACTGTCAGGGCTCTTTTAAGATTTGGGCAGACAAGAGGAACTTTTTTTTTTTTTCTTTCCCTCATTTTATAGAACTGGCACATTTAACCGATGATCTTCAAAGCATAGGTTTTTTTTTGGGAAAATTATATAATTTGTTTGACTTTTAAAAAAAATATAATTTTTGGGAGTGCTTAGGTTTACTAAGCACGACCGCCCAACGTAAAAGGCAACCACCACGCGCCCGCACATACAAGACATGCAAACACCACAACCACATCCACACATGAAGGAAGAGAAGAGAGAGAGAGAGAGAGAGAGAAAGAGAGAGAAGAGGAGAAGAGAGAGAGAAGAGACGGGACAGAGAGACAGAGAGAGACAGAGACAGAACAGCATAGGAAGAAACAGAGAGATTCAAAACAACACACAAACTTACATACATTACACACACGCACACACAACACACACACACACACAACACACACACACACAACAAACACACACACACACACACCACACACATACACACCACCCCACACACAACACACACACCCCACCACACAAAAACACACACTCACACAAAAAGGGACAGAAAGAGAGAGAGAGAGAGAGAGAAGGAAGAGAGAGAGAGAGAGAGAAGAGAGAGAGAGAGAAGAGAGAGAAGAGAGACAGACAGACAGAAGACAGACAGACAGAGAGACAGAGAGACAGAGAGACAGAGACAGAGACAGAGAGACAGACAGAGAGAGAGAGATAGAAGAGGGGGTTAGGAATGCATTGGGGACGAAAGAAAAACGTAGAGAGGAGAAACTACACTGACAGCATGGATTAAACTCACAGCTGGAATCAGACAATGTGTTTCAGTCTACCGACATTGATGGGGTGTAATATGAAGAAGTGGATCATGGTCTTTGTCATTTGTCGACTCAGCTGAAACAAAAGGCCAGCTGGGTTCAACTAGATAAAAACAAAAGAGGCAACCCTATTGATGGGACATTAGAAACTTTTTGTTGCACGTCTTTGTTTTATGCAACTCATAAACTATCCTGATAGTATTGGACTTTGGCTATTTGGGCTTTTGTTTGTGTTCATTTTTGTAGATTAGCCAATGAATGATTTTGAATTATGTCATATGCTCCCTGCTCTCCTCCTGCCTGATTACCCTGAAATCAGTCAAATTTCTTTTTAAAAAAACACAAACAAATAAAAAAACAACAACAAATTTATAAAATTCAGGAAGGTGTGTGGCAGGGGGTAAGGTGGTGCTTGAATAAAAATCAGCTCAACATCAAACGCACAAAAAAGATCTGGATCTTCAAATCTAACATCAAGTCCAGTTCTATTTAGGGCTCAGAAACCTGGTGGTAACAAAGACCAGACTTTACCAACAGATGTCTCAGGAAAAAATTCTCAGTATCATGTGGCAAAGAAGTCACCCTCAAACAAAACAACTGTGGGCAGGAACCAAACTTGCCCCAATCGAGGCTGAGATCAAGAAAATGAAATGGGGAATGGATCAGCCATAGGCTCTGTAAGCCTGCTTTCCAGGTAGGCCCTTGATTGGAACCCACAAGGGAAGCGGAAAGTGGGTCGACCAACACATACCTGGCACAGAAGCATCGACGCAGAAACGATGACATCCAGAAGGAGGATGACCAAGCTGAAGAGGATCTCCCAGAGCTGAGTATGTTTGTAGAGATGCTTTGCAGTCCTTTGTTCCCGAGGGAAAAACAGAGACATAAGTCAAGTCAGCATAAAACGAATGAACTGCAATATGTTTTAACATCACTATAATCATATGATATGCACGGTGGTTTTCCTTACTTTGATATGGTATACATGGATGTATATACACATATACGTATATTTATGTGTATATATACATTATATATATATGTATATATATATGTAATATATATGTATAATATATGTGTATATATATATACATACATATATATATAATATACATATATATATATATATATATATATATATATATATATATATATATATATATATATATATATATATATATATATATATATTATATATACAACGCATGTTTCGACACTGGTCGGCATATCCAAAGGGAAAGAAAGAAAAGAGAGGGGGAAAAAATCCCAGAGATAGAACTCAAAAATATCGAACACCTCTCTCTCAAGCAGTCTCAAGTGTCCGTCAATGCAGCCGTTAGGGCGTTAGGGCGATATTGGCTGTGACGCAAACAGGGGGATCATTGGGCTAACTTCCATGCTGACGGCATCTTGAACATCTCAGCTTTCCCCAGATGTGCCCTCATTATTCCTGTTGGCATCCAAAAATATCAAGGACAGGGGATAAAAGTGTTAGGAGAGGGGTGGGCAGGGGGGGTTGAGGGTCAAGGAAAGTTGATGTGTATGTTTGATAAGCATGCTGACTTAAAGGTGTTGTATATATATATATATATATATATATATATATTATATTAATATTTATATTATAATATTATATATATATATATAATATAATATCATAATAAGCACAATACATAATCTACAAGTCTCGAAATCAGAAGCAATAAAAGAAATGTTTCCAGTTCAGACTGGTCAGGAAATGCCCTCTGGAACGGAGAATTATTGTTTACTGCATGCTCACTGCTACAGTCTTACAATCTGCACACTTCAGACTCTCTTGATCAATAATTGCAGCTACTCACTGTGGTATGTATCAATGTTGTCGTCAGAATGGTTTCATTTTCAGTTGGTAGAAGCCCGGTGGAAGAGTATACTTAAATATAAAAAATGAGATGAATCTTAACAAGGTTAAAATAACAAATATCTATGTTGCTTTTTACTCTTCTTCTTTCAATTCTCAAACAACAGCTTCTCATTGTCTGTCATATGAGTGAAAATGCGTTGCATTGCCATTAAAGTACCTGACAAATCAGGCCTAGTGTGTCTGGCGTCAGCGTGGAAGAAATAATAATTACCTTTTAAAGCCTGTTTCTTTCTTTTTAAACAAAAAAAGCTGGGGAATTGACCAAGAGACAGAAAATAGACAAGAAGACAACAAGAAGAAAAATAACAAGGGAAAGGGAGAGATAGAAAAGAGTGAATTCAGAGCACAGAAATTCCTGGTGGGGATACTAGGTTTACTGAAAGGTCCTATGTATCCCCACGATGGGATTAGGGGTGGGGGGGCTTGTCTTTTATCAACCCATACTCTATGCAGAGATAACGATCACTAAAAGGCACACACACATACACACAAATGCAACACACGCACACATACGCACACACGCACGCATGCATGCACACACACACACACACACACACACACACACACACACACACACACACACACACACACACACACACATACGCACACAAACGCGTTGGAATACAAACACAGACATAAAAGATATAGAAAAGGGGGGAGAAAATGAGGAGGGAGGAAGAAAGAAAGAGACTGGAGGTAAGGAGGAGAATGAGTAAACAAGAGCACAAAGAACGCATCATCTGTCTTTACATAGGAACATCCTTTGATGTGAATCTTCTACATGTCCCAAGGTGATCATAAAAAACAGACCTATTACCGTTTAGAGCTCAGAGACCAGAGCCATCATTGATCCACAAAGACCTGCATGACCATGCTTGTCTTGGCTTTTTCACCTTCACCTGTCCCGTAGTCTACTCCACCGTTGTCGCAACACTGAAAGCAGCCAGCTTCCTCTGCTCTTCACGGTTTTCAGCTTTTCGCAAAATGTCGAATGCTCAGACAGCAACTGTTGTTGTTTGTCATAAGGAGTGAACATGCGTTGCGCTGCTGTTACGACGCCTGACACGTCATGTCCAGTGAATCCAACTTCGATGTGGGAGAAAATCATCATCTTTTAAGTCTTTCTGGAAAAAGTAGGAGAAGGGAATAAAAATGTTTTTTTTTATAAAAAAGACCAGAAGTTGTGTAGACAGGACAAAAGGGAACAAAGCAGAAAAGAGAGAGAGAGATAGAGAGAGAGAGAGAGACAGAGAAAGGTCAGAGCTTTGCACTCTTCAGCAGAGGACCCAGGCTTACACCACGACCGATGTACCTGCTCAATAGGACTTTCCCCCCTGCCGTTAACGCCAGTACCCCCCCCCCCCCCATCGACCTAAAGTCTTTAGGATGACACTATAAACCAAGGTCCCATGTGTGAACATCATGCAAACATGTCGAACTCACTCCGCCATTCAGAACAGTAGGCCGTTGCTTGGGTTTAAGAACAGATGACAATTTTCATCTAAAAAAACTACATGCAAACTAGTGTCGTGTTTGAATATTATCACCGAAGTCATAATGCGGCAACCTTGATGGTTTGCCAAAAGAGGGGCAATTACGCAAAATGTTACTTGGTGAACCTCGAAACTATAGCAAAGGAACAAATATAGAAATACAGAGAGGACATTTTGATTTTAAAAAGTAAGTATTTTAAAAAATGTGTGATCGTATCTGATCTTTACAGAAAATGTTTGTCAGCTTTAAGGTTAACTGGTGTCAGGTTGTATTCTCTTTCTCAAACCCAAATACCTAGCATAATAAGCTACCCTTCGGTGCAGTGGCCTCTGGCTTTTGAAAGTCTAGCCTTCAGACCAGGCACTGTGCTTGGTTGATCCGTTCACATCCCGTCGCTTGTCTGTGGGGGTTGAAATCCCAGACCATTGTCATCAAATAAAGGGGTCTTCAGCACAGG
>CM060326.1:33709169-33716669 GCA_030674155.1 Stramonita haemastoma | reverse complement strand
GAGAGATTCGGATTAGGATTCGGAAAGTTTATTCATTAGGCCATGGCCCCTCATGAAGGGGATAGTGAACAAATCATACATCATGAAAACTGTAAAAGAAATGAAAGAAATCGATTTTGCCTTTATATTAAGTAACAGAGAGAGAGAGAGAGAAAGAGAGAGAAAGAGAGAGAAAGAGAGGGAGAAATACAGACAGAAAAAGACAAAGAGAGAAACAGGGACAGAGAGAAACAGAGAGGAGAGATCGAAGAGGAAATACATACTTAAAAGACGCTGAAGGCAGAACTTGAAAATAACGAACACCTCTCTCTCAAGCAGTCTCGAGTGTCTGGCAATGCAGCCGTTAGGGCGTTAGGCGATATTGGCTGTGACGCAAACAGGGGATCATTGGGCTAACTTCCATGCTGACAGCACTTGAACATCTCGGCTTTCCCCAGATGTGCCCTCGTTATTCTTGATGGCATCCAGAAATAGCAGGGACAGGGGGTTACAAGATGGGTCTGAGGGGTAGCCTAGGAGAAGACAGACCACTCTGACTCGAGTAGTTGGTTTTACTTTTAGGCTATAACAAGCACAGGATGCAGTCTACAAACGTTTAGATTAAGCACAGCAATAGCAAAGTTTGCCATCTTAAATTGTGTAAAAACTGCTGAATGGATTAGTTTTGAGCATCACATACCTTCAGTTGCAATACAGGTGTTGTTCGGACAGAAACAATACAGTAACATGAAAGAGGTGGCTCAGACCTTTGAACTGAAGGTGACCAAATCATATGAGTGTCAAGTCTTGAGAGACACAGAACTCATGATTTATTCTTCTTCGTCAATGTTGAATGTTCGGACAGCAGCTATTGTTGTCTGTCATATGATTGGAAATCTGTTGTTGTGCTGCCTTTAAGCACCTGACAAGTCAGGCCCATCATATCCAACTTTGGCATGGTAAAGAACTGTTATCTTCGAAGTCTTTCTGGAAAAAGGCAGGAAAAGACAGTAAGGAGGTGACAGTCATCAAAGCAACACGAGGTAAACAAAGAGAGAGACAGAAAAGATGGAAATCCAGACAAATCATTTACCAAAGATGGCTGTGCTATAATTAACAACAAGCATCCCCATGGAGAAAAACCTCATAATCATGATTATGCCATGACCAGTTATGCTGGAAATAGTTTTTAACAGATCCCTGGTCATCTCCATCCTGCTGTCCGGCTGAGAAAGTTGGACAATGACCACTGAAACCACCAAGCGGATCCAGACGTTCGAGACAAAATGCTTCAGGCGACTGCTTGGAATTTCCTGGAGGGATAGGAAAACAAACACCTTTGTGCGAAGTCAAGTCGCACTGATGGCTGGCCCTCAGGAACCCCTACTAGCCACTGTCAAGAAAAGGAAACTGGCATGATTCGGCCATGTCACACGCCACAACACCCTCCCCAAGACAGTCCTGCAAGGAACGCTAGAGGGTGGCAGACACCGAGGCAGACAAACCAAAAGCTGGATGGATAACATCAAGGAGTGGACCCAACTGGACAGTCCAACACTCATTCGGAAGGCGGAGGACAGGGCTGGATGGCGACGGCTGGCTGCAGAGTCGTCTCTCATGTCTCCTCCACGACCATCCCGGTCATGAGAAAAGAAGAAGAAGAAGATGCTATGCTTTGTTTCGTTACGTATGTAAGCAGAAGCTAGGCATTAAATATCCATACCTCAGTTGTATGGCTATTGTGAATTGCATTTGCATTTGCATGAACAAATCACTTAGCTCTTAAATGCCTGGTCTCAATGTCTCAAAGATCCTATACCTTGCATAATTCTGGGTAAGAATGAAATATTTAAATACCCGCAGGCAGAATGCGCATAATTACATGGTGGACAGAAACAGTTGCATACGCAAACATTTCACTATCAGTAAAGCTCATAACTGGTCTCTAGTAGTTTAACTTGTAATAGATATCTGTTCAAAGAGGTATCTGATTTTCAATCTTAATTTTATCTTTGAGAGCCTTTGTTTTTCCATAATGATAACATATTGACAGCAGAAATTGTACCTCAGGATCAAAGCCACTCATGACATGATAGAGGTTGACGGTTGCTTTCTTTGTTATCCTTGTCTGTGTCATGAAGGTGCTGAAGACATGCTGTTACTAGTTTCCTCTCCTTTGTGTGGCTCCCTTCTGTGATCCTTTCACTACAATAGCAGTGTAGTGGTCACTTTTCTTTCAACTCTGCAGTCAGTGTGGCTGGGTACTGGTCGATGTATTATCTTTTTTCTTTAATTTCTTCGTTTCTCAGCTAATTGTGAGATTTTACTCTAACGCCTCGCTCCCATTCGACCGTATAGTTTATGGTGCATCTTTAACTTTTTTGTGTCTTGCCTTGGAATACGTTTAAGCAGGAGTGCTTTCAGCTTTGTGTGCTTATTAGTTGCGTTTCGTTTTAAGTACAAAGCTAAGAAGAGGCATTGTAAGCATAGAGTGTTTAAGCACACTGTTTATCTGGTATTAAATAAAACAAGCTTACCGTCATTTCCAAGTGGTTTTAAGTTAACTGTATCGCACATTAACTGGTACTGTGATTTGCCTTAACCTGCATATAAGCAGGAATGTTTTCAGTTTCCCGTGCTTGCCAGACCCACGGGAAACTGAAAACATTCCTGCTTAGATGCATGTTATAAAGAAGTAGAAACATTTTAGAGATGGGGTGTTTAAGCACACTGTTTGTCTGGAATTTTGTATATCTTAATTTACATTCATTTTGAATGTTTTTTTAATCTAACAGTATTATATCATAGCACACGAAAGCCGAAAGAGTCATACTCTTTTTATTGACCATGCAGACTAGGCCTGTATTATGAAAGCATGCATACTACTGAAATAATAAAAATGACTATTATTTTCTGTCAATGCATAGAAAGGCTAACTTGACCTAGAACTGATTAAGTGTGGGCACATTTGATCCTTTTTGGATGTTCCTGTCAAGTCTGTAATGTATTGTTGTTTTTATTGTATTATATTCAACTGAACTTTATTGTGTTGTATTGTAGTGTATACCACTTTAAAAGTCACAGAAGGTTTATCATCGTAAAATTCGGGCGGCTCACTCCATGGAGAGTGTGTTGCTACGAGAGCAGGACCTCCCACTTTTTTTGTCTTTTCCTGTCTGCATTGTGTATTTGTTTTCTCTATCAAAGTGACCTTTTTTCAGAATGTTGCCAGGGATAGTTCTCTTATTGCCGTATTTTATGTGCACTAAATGGGCACTATGAATGCCTGTTACACACGAGGTGTTGTTTATCGTGCCATCCAAAAGAGTAGCACCCAGACCACCTCTCACGGCATAATGAATGGGGCAAAAGTTCCAGGCAGCAAACGGGGATTAAACAACCTCACACATCGAACCCGAACATTTTGCTTCGTGGGCAGGTAGGTTACCCGTAGACCACCGATTCAACTGAAGTCAGGTCAGGTTAGTCTCTTCCTCAGACTAAATACCTGGAAGAGAGAGTCCCCCGCTTTGGTGCAGTGCCCTTTTGGCTCTGGAAAGTGGAGGGTTTGGCTTTGGTCTGGCTGCCATGTCGGGCTGGTCACTAGGGATTAGAGCCCTGTCAGGGCTGCTCAGTCCCAGCCAATATTCAGCAAACGAAGTGGGTCCCCAACACGGGCTGTTTTCACTCCGACCAGGTCGCATTATGTCCACTCACATTACAGACGTGATAGTGGTTTTCTTTAGTGCCTTGTCTGTCCCTGTTTTGCCGGAATGGTAGTGTGTTTTTCTACGTTTGTTTGAGTAGAGACTCTGCCCCTCCTCCCTCCCCCGTGTGGATGCCAGTACCTGAGAGTACAGAAAGCATCCACCACATTCTGGAAATTCTGGTGTCAGGAATTCCCTCTTTTCTATCTTTTTCTTTGTTTCTGTATAATGCTTTTTTCTACTTGTCACCACCTTCTTGTCTATTTTATGTTTATTTGTTGTATTCAATCTCCCTCCTTTCCCTCGGACGACTTAATAGATGACATTTCTCTCCGAAGCCAAAATCGGATCCGTTGGGTCTGACTTGTCAGACGCTTAACGGCAGCGCAACGCTTTTTTGTTTTTATGACAGAGAACAAAATTTTGCTCCACGAGAGTTGGAGGAAGAAGAGTTTTGTGCAGAGTAGCTTTAGATATGGTGTTGATGCATTTTAGAAACAACCTAGACCAGTACTAGTGTATCTTGTTGACCTATTCTCTGTAATTTTCTGACTGTCTGTGTCTGTGTCTCTGTCTGCCTGCCTGCCTGCTTGTTTCTCTCTCTCTCTCTCTCTCTCTCTCTCTCTCTCTCTCTCTCTCTCTCTCCTCTCTCTCTCTCTCTCTCTCTCTCTCTCTCTCTCTCTCTCTCTCTCCTCTCCTCTCTCTCTCTCTCTCTCTCTCTCTCTCATCTCCCGTGCGCGTGTGCTTGCGTGTGTGCGCGCGTGTGTGTATGTGTTTGTATATATGTGCGTGTGCGTGTGTATGCATGCATGCGTGCGTGTGCGGGCGATGAAAATATTTGACCTACAATAAATGCATTTTCTTACGCTGTTCGCCCTCAACTTCTGATTTCAGGTATCTTTTTTATCCCCGAGAATAGCATAGAAATACAAAATAAAAACATGCTATAACTTCGGTATCATAGTCCCCACAACATTTGCTGACAAAGAAAAAATCAACAATATAAATCTTCTTTACCTTCACCTGTCCCGCAGTCTAGTACACCGTTGGACACCACTGAAAATTTTGCAACCAGCTTTCTCTGCTTCTCCCGTTTCTCAGCTTTCCATAGCAAGTCGTTCATGTCAAGGCCAGTCCACTCTCTGATATAAAACAAGACTGAGAGAAAAAACAGACTTGTATAGATCTAGTTCTGTAAAATAATGTCATCTGCTTATCAGTGTAAAATCTAATTGACGCATGCTTGCTCCCTCTCTTGGCGAAACACAAGTATCGGTGAAAGTTGAGCTGAAAACAATCAGTCAGGAAGGTGAAATAGCTAGCAGATTTGCAGAGTAGTTCTGTATGCCTAGCTAGCCACTGTTGCCTTTGTCTGATGTCAGGTCTAAGAACCCATACAATAGATGGTGTTTCAGGGGATACAATGAGATTATCCCACTGTCAATTTCACGCAAATTCAAGACAATTCCCAGTAGCTCATGTTTATCATGTTTAACACCCGTAAAGTAACTCGTGCCACAAAGAATGATTACATCGGTTTTCCATTAAGACAGACATTAATTAAAGTTGCTGTTTCAAACCAAGCCGAATCGTTCAAAACCCTTACGCCAAGACCAGACAGAAGCATGGAAAAGCTGAAAATAAATGTCGCCATTATCACTCTTTTCTACATATTTGCAAACATAACGTTTTCCCTACATGTACAAGATTGTGCTTTCAAGAATTGCCAAAGAAAGAAGAAGAAGAAAAACCCGCAAACGCTTGGGGCTTACAGCATCCTTGATTGTCGTAGTTATCTATTCAGACAAGCTTGCAGGAATACCGGGGACCGTCATGGATTCAGGAGATGTTGCAGATGCTCCGCTTCGAGACATGATGCCTCTCTCTCTGTGTCTCTGTCTCTGTCTCCCTCTCTCTGTCTCTCTGTCTCTCTGTCTCGCTCGTCTCTGTCTCTGTCTCTCTCTCTCTCTCTCTCTCTCTCTCTCTCTCTCTCTCTCTCTCTCTCTCTCTCCCTCTCTCCCTTCCTCTCTCTCTCTCTTCTTTCTCTCTCTCACTCTCTCTCTCTTTTCTCTTCTCTCTCTGTCTCTCTGTCTCTGTTCTCTCTCTCTTCCCCCCCTCTCTCTCTCACTCTCTCTCCCTCCCTCCCTTTCTCTCTCTCTCTCTTCTCTCTCTCTTACTCTCTCCCTCCCTCTCTCTCTCTCACTCTCTCTCTCTCTCACTCTCTCTCTCTCTCTCTCTCTCTCTCTCTCTCTCTCTCTCTCTCCTCTCTCTCTCTCTCTCTCTCTCTCTCTCTCTCTCTCTCTCTCTCTCTCTCTCTCTCTCTCTCTCTCTCTCTCTCTCCTCTCTCTCTTTCCTTTCATTTCCTTTCCCTTTCCTTTCCCTTCCAACTTCCACCTTCACATATTCTATCCTAGACTTGTTATGGAGAGGAGTTTTTGGGGTTTTTATGTTGGATTCAAATTATGTTACCATTGGAATATAGAGATGTGTTTTCATGTAGCTTTTTGTATTTAAAGGTTTTTTTATGTTTTGGTTTTTTGTTTTGTTTTTTTAAATCTGTTTTTTCCCTTTTATGCCTACTTTGCTTGTTTTCTCGCTCACAACACACACACACACACACACACACACACACACACACACACACACACACACACACACACACACACACACACACACACACACTCACACAAACACACACACACGTTTGTTTAGATATTTATTAGTGTATCCAGTTAGGATGACGCGTTTTGTTGAATGTATCCCTTTTTTTATCTTTTAAAATATTGGTTGAACTGCTGTTGGTGGTGATGCTGGTATGTAGGGGTAGGGAGGGGGGTTCTTAGCTTTATTCCCTGATCAGGGCAAGGGCCGGATGAAAAAAAGTATGCAATGCTTACTCTGTAACCCTTGAAAAATAAAGATTATTCATTCATTCATTCATTCATTCATTCTCTCTCTCTCTCTCTCTCTCTCTCTCTCTCTCTCTCTCCTCTCTCTCTCTCTCTCTCTCTCTCTCTCTCTCTCCCTCTCTCTCTCTCTCTCTCTCTCTCCTCTCTCTCTCTCTCTCTCTCTTCCTATCCTATCCTATCCTATCTCCTCTCCTCTCCTCTCCTCTTCCTCACCTCTTCCCTCCCTCCTCTCCCTGTCCCCCTCCTAATCCTCACGTTCATTGCAGACATCAGTGATTCAGCCGAGCAGAAGCTGGAATATCCTTTCATTAACTGCAATGTCTGGCAGAATACGATATGTGATCTCTGTCATACCCAGCTGTTGTTCATGTTCAGAGAAATGCTGTGCCACATCTATGTTCTGTTCGCTATCTTCATTCTGCTTTTTTTCCCTCTGTTTTTTGTTTTCTTTTCAGGAGAAAATGGACTTTACCTGTTGCTTTAATCGAGGTTTTCCATTCTTTCATTTGCATAAAGTATTAATAAGCTGAGAGATGGATGTTGTATTATGATCGCAATGCTGAGTATATCGATCGAACGATTTGTTTGGAAAAAAACAGCTTGATGCACGTTGCCTGCTAAATTGCGGTTTGTTTTGTTGTTTTAAAGATTGTATAGAGATGTGCTGTCAAATGGTGGGACTTCTCTACCGCACACGTTTCAACAACTTAGCTCTTAACAAATGTAAACCAAAAAGTAGGCAGTGAAAATAGAACTACTCTAAAAAAGAATGGTGTTCCGGTGGGAACGGATGACAAAATTTACAATAATGCATACAGACGAGGACTGGATATAAAAAGCACACGAGTGCTTATCCCATTATCCTCGAAGTAAAAGGGTAAATAAAAACGAAGACATATTCCTCA
>CM060326.1:33696669-33704169 GCA_030674155.1 Stramonita haemastoma | reverse complement strand
TTTACACATCATGGAGATGGTGTGAGAGAAAGACAGAGGGAGAGAGAGGGGAGGAGGTAGACAGAGATAGAGACAGAGTCAGACAGAGAGAGAGGGCTAGTCCATTCCTTTATCTCTTTTGTATTCTACCTTAATTGTATCTGTATACGGACCTGCTTATCTATCTATCTATCTATCTATCTATCTATCTATCTATCTATCTATCTATCTATCTATCTATCTATCTATCTATCTATCTATCTATCTATCTATCTCTCTCTCTCTCTCTATCTATCTATCTATCTATCTATCTATCTATCTATCTATCTATCTATCTTTTTATCTATCTATCTGTCTGTCTGTCTGTCTGTCTGTCAATCCATCCATCTGTCTGTTTGTCTATCTATCTATCTATCTATCTATCTATCTATCTATCTATCTATCTATCTATCTATCTATCTACCTACCTACCTACCTACCTACCTACCTACCTACCTACCTACCTATTTTCTATATATATATGTCTATCTTGTCTGCTCCTGAGCGTGTCTACCCCGAGTCACAATGCGGCTTCCGAGCAGAACGCTCCACGGTGGACATGATATTCTCCCTACGCCAGTTTCAGGAGAAATGCAGAGAACAACACAAACCCCTCTACATAGCCTTCATAGACCTGACCAAGGCCTTTGACCTAGTCAGCAGGGAAGGACTTTTCAACATCCTTCCAAAAAATTGGTTGCCCCCCAAAACTCCACAGTCTCATCAGATCCTTTCATGATGACATGAAGGCAACAATCCAGTATGAGGGCAGCATGTCCAACCCATTTGACATCAAGAGTGGAGTCAAGCAAGGTTGTGTCCTTGCTCCCCACCCTCTTTGGCATCTTCTTTGCCCTGCTCCTAAAGCACGCTTTTGGAACTGCAACAGAGGGTGTATACCTACGCACCAGATCCAGCGTCGACTATTCAACCTGGCTCGATTGAAAGCAAAAACAAAAGTGATGGACAAAACAATTAGGGACATGCTTTTTGCTGATGATGCTGCTGTCACTTCTCACACTGAGTAAGAACTCCAATGCCTCATGGATAGGTTTTCCCAGGCCTGCAAAGACTTCGGCCTGACAATCATCCTGAAAAAGACCAATGTGCTGAGCCAGGACGTGGTAAGTACACCAGCCATCTACATCGATGACTACCAGCTCGATGTCGTACACCAGTTCACATACCTGGGATCCACCATCAGTGACAACCTATCCCTTGATGCCGAGATCAACAAGTGCATCGGCAAGGCTGCTACGACCTTAGGACGCCTCACTACCCGTGTCTGGGAGAACCCAAAGCTGACAATTTCCACCAAGGTGGCAGTGTACAACGCCTGCATCGTCAGCACTCTCCTATATGGCAGTGAAACATGGACAACATACTCCAAACAGGAGCGCAAACTGAACAGCTTCCACCTGCGCTCCCTCCGTCGCATCCTCGGCATCTACTGGAGTGACAAAGTTACCAACGCTCAGGTCCTCGAGGTTGCAGGTCTTCCCACCATGTACACACTCCTCAGACAACGCAGACTCAGATGGCTCGGTCACGTGCGAAGGATGGAGGATGGACGCATTCCTAAAGATCTCCTCTATGGTGAACTTGCCTCCGGCAAGAGAAGCATTGGCCGCCCCCAACTGCGCTACAAAGACGTCTGCAAGCGTGACATAAAAGCCCTGGACATCAACCTAGAGAACTGGGCGGAGGTAGCGGCTGACCGCAGCAAATGGCGCAGTGTTCTCCACAAACAGCTTAAGTGTGGTGAAGAAAAGATCCACACCGCAGCAAACGAAAAGAGAGCCAAGCGAAGGCATGTGCCCCAGCCACCTCAACAAGCCACATCTGCATCAGATGCAACAGAGACTGCCACTCCCGCATCGGACTGACCAGCCACAGCCGGCGTTGTCACTGAACAAATGACCTGTCTTTTGGCGCGAATTCCATAGTCGACAACGACTGACGGAGGCCTACTGTCTGTTCCACCCTACCCCCCACTCCAAGCTCACCTAGCTCTTCCCCTCCTTCCATCCTCCTCTCTCTTCCTTCTCTTCCAACTCTTCCTCATCCTCCTCTTGCTCCTCCTCTTCCTTCTCCTCCTCCTCCTCCTCCTCCTCCTCACACCATTCCATTGCACTTAGCTACCATTCTCACCACCCCTACCTCCTTCTCCTTACTTGCAGTGAAGGGTCAGTACAGGAGGTACAGCAGTGCAATCACTCCACGCCTGTCTGTTCTCATCCTGTGCTGGACTGGTCAAGCAAGTGTTGTCCTCAGCTCAGCGGTCTACATTGTCGTAATTGGTGGCTTAGTGCAGCGTAGGGCTAGTAGGCCTGTAGGTACTGCAGGTGCACTGGCTTACACAGAGGTGAGAAGAAAAAAGAGAGCGCTATTACTCTTCATCCTTTGAATAATATTGTTTTTATCTCTTGCCGTTCCGTCGTCTAACTCTGCCCTTTTTCTTTGTCTCTGTCTCTGTCTCTGACTCTCTCTGTCTCTCTGTCTTCCTCTCTCTCTCTTTCTCTCTCTTTCTGTCTCTGTCTGTCTTTCTCTCTGTCTGTCTGTCTGTTTGTCGGCCTGTCTGTCTGTCTGTCTGTGTGTAGTTCTCTCTCTCTGTATCTGTCTCTGTCTGTCTTTCACACTCTCTCTGTCTCTCTCTCTGTCCTTTCTCTCCCTGCCCTCTATCTATCTGTCTTTTCCTCTCTCTCTCCCCTTTCTCCCTTCCCTCAATCTACCTATCTATCTATCTATCTATCTATCTATCTATCTATCTATCTATCTATCTATCTATCTATCTATCTATCTATCTATCTATCTTTCTGTCTGCCTGCCTGCCTGCCTGACTGCCTGCCTGCCTGCCTGCCTGCCTGCCTACCTGTCTATCTGTCTGTCTGTCTGTCTGTCTGTCTGTCTGTCTGTCTGTCTGTCTGTCTGTCTGTCTATCTATCTATCTATCTATCTATCTATCTATCTATCTATCTATCTATCTAATCTATCTATCTATCTATCTACGATAAACCGAGGTATCGTGTGTTGCACATCATTATATAGCGCACGTAAAAGAACTCACGGCAACAATGGGGTTGTCCCTGTTTGTGTAGAAAAATGTCACGCTGATAGGGAAACAAATACAGTTGCAGACGGGAAAAAAGAAAAAAAATAATGGGTAGGCGCTGCACTTGTGGTGACGTGCTCTCCACGGAGAGAGCAGCCCGAATTTTACGCAGAGAAATCTGCTGTGACATAAAGTGGTATAAATGAATAAATAAATAAATAAAATCTATCTATCTATCTATCTATCTATCTATCTATCTATCTATCTATCTATCTATCTATCTATCTATCTATCTATCTATCTATCTGTCTGTCTGTCTGTCTGTCTGTCTGTCTGTCTGTCTGTCTGTCTGTCTATCTATCTATCCATAGATCTCTCTGTATGTCTATCTATCTATCTATCTATCTATCTATCTATCTATCTATCTATCTATCTATCTATCTATCTATCTATCTATCTATCTATCTATCTGTCTGTCTGTCTGTCTGTCTGTCTGTCTGTCTGTCTGTATGTCTATCTATCTATCTATCTATCTATCTATCTATCTATCTATCTATCTATCTATCTATCTATCTATCTGTCTGTCTGTCTGTCTGTCTGTCTGTCTGTCTGTCTGTCAATCAATGATACCACTTATTATAGACCATGACAAACTAACCTTCTCATTCCTCCCAACTTTCCCACAAACTCCTTTCCCCAGTAACTTACGCACGCAAGACATCTTGCACACATGTTAAATCCTGTTCAGCTTTTCGTAAGAGTAGGTGATTGTGTGCCGGTGGGACAGATGACAATATCTACACAACTGCATACACACGGAGACAGGATGACAAAAGCACATGAGTGCATTCCATTATCCTCGGTATAAAAGAATAGAATAAAAAGATAAAATCAAAAAATAAAATAAAATAAAATAAAAAATATCCACTCCTTCTATCCCCCCTTAACCCTCCTGAATCTAACCCCTCCCCCCTACCTGCCCTCCTGTGTCTCTACCTCTCACATGGCCCCCTCCTCCACCTTATCCCCCTCCTCCACCTTATCCCCCTCCTCTTTGCCCCCCCCCCCCCCCTGTCCCCCCTCCCTGTCACCTCTCCCCCTGCCCCCCTAATCCCCCCCCTATCACTCCCCCCTCCCCCTCCCCCCTATACCTATCCCCTCCCTGCCCCTCCCCCCTATACCTATCCCCCTCCCTCCCCTCCCCCCTATACCTAACCCCCTCCCCCTCCCCCCCCCCCTCCCCTCCGCCCCCTCCCCCTCGCCCCCCTCCTCCCTCGCCTCTCCTCCCTAGCCCCTCCTCCCTAGCCCCCCCCCCCTCTAACCCCTCCCCTGTCCCCCTATCCCCTGCCCCTCCCCCTATCCCTCCCCCCTATCCCTGCCTCCTATCCCTGCCCCCCTTATCTCTCCCCCCCCCTTATCTCTCCCCCTCTAATCCCTCCCCCCACCCCTCCCCCCTACCTAACCCCCTCCCTCCCCCCTATACCTATCCCCCTCCCCTATCCCTGCCCCCCTTATCTCTCCCCCCCCCTATCTCTACCCCCTCTAATCCCTCCCCCCACCCCTGCCCCCCCCACCTATCCCCCTCCCTCCCCCCTATACCTATCCCCTCTAATCCCTCCCCCCCACCCCTGCCTCCCTTATCTCTCCCCCCTACCTAACCCCCTCCCCCACCCCTCCCCCACCCCTCCCCCCCTACCTAACCCCCTCCTCCCCCCTATACCTATCCCCCTCCCCTGTCCCTGCCCCCCCCCCTTACTCTACCCCCCCCTTATCTCTACCCCCTCTAATCCCTCCACCCCACCCCTGCCCCCCTACCTATCCCCCCCTCCCCCCCCCTATACCTATCCCCTCTAATCCCTCCCCCCCTACCTATCCCCCTCCCTCCCCCCTATACCTATCCCCCCCCCTCCCCCCTATACCTATCCCCCTCCCCCCCTATACCTATCCCCCTCCCTCCCCCCTATACCTATGCCTAACCCCCTGCCCCCCCTCCTCCCTATACCTAACCCCCTCCTCCTATACCTAACCCCCTCCCCCCTATACCTAACCCCCTCCCTGTCCCCCCTCCCCCCTATACCTAACCCCCTCCCCCCTATACCTAACCCCCTCCCTGTCCCCCCCCCCCCTATACCTAACCCCCCTCCCTGTCCCCCCTCCCCCTATACCTAACCCCCTCCCTGTCCCCCCTCCCCCATACCTAACCCCCTCCCCCCTATACCTAACCCCCTCCCTGTCCCCCCTCCCCCCTATACCTAAACCCCTCCCTGTCCCCCCTCCCCCTATACCTAACCCCCTCCCTGTCCCCCCCCCCCTATACCTAACCCCCTCCCCCCTGTCTTACACCCCACCACCCATCTCTATCAATCCCCTTCTACCTGTCCCCTCCGCCCCCTCAACTCTAGGTTTGCAAGAAAAAGAATTTTTTTTTAAAATTGCACGAACATGGAAGACAGACAACACATGTCCTCCAAAGCCCAAGGATTAGAATTAGGAGCGATCTCCCGTAGAAATCTTCATTTCCTAACTCACATCTTAGGCTGCTGCCTTCATAGTTGTACAATATATTATTACACTAACAGTTTAAGACTAAAAGGTTCTTTCCTGTGTTTGTTCAGAAAACAAAAAACAAAGCTTAATCTTAAACATTTTTGTCACCAGGTACTTGTTCAGACAGCTAAATAGCACAGTAATTTTTTATTGAAAGAAATTGCTGTTTTTTTCCATTAGATACATACTTTTTCTCTTGACTTCTATAACTTCAAGCAATAACAAGGAATATAACTGTTAATGGTACCTTTGAAGGGAGATAATAAGGGAGATGATATTGCCTTAAAATAAAATGAACGTTTTATCACGCACATAAAATATAGTCAGAAACTCTGAATACAGTTGAACAACGTGAGCAGTGTTCTGCATCGTAGCTCTTACAGCCAAGCTGGAAGCTGCTGTGCTGGTCACCACACCCCAAACGCAGAAGAGATAAGAGACGACAGAAAAGACAGACAGGGGTTAACCCAGAGAGGGGATGCGCTGGGCCTGACTTGTCAGGCGTGTAACGACAGCGCAACGCATTTTCAAATCATGTGAGAGAATATGGTAGTTAGTGTCTGGGATTTCGACAAAGAGGGGGGGGGAGACCTATATAGCACGCAGATCTGGAGGAAACAAAAGCACAGTGATGAAAAAGAGATAAGAGACAGAGATGAAACAAGGATGAAGGTATATAGAAAAAGAGGAAATGAGAGAACGTCGATACCTCTAAGAAAAAAAAAAGAAAGACGTTGAACGGGAAAAAAAAGGACAAAGAGAGGAGGGGAGACTGACAGACAGAGAAAAGGGGGAGATAGAGAGGGATAGAGACAGACAGACAGGCAGAGACAGAGGCAACAAGACTGACCGACCGACAGAGAAAACTAACATCGATGGTGTGTGTTGTGTGTGTGTTGGTGTGTGTGTGGTGTTGTGTTGTGGTGTGTGTGTGTGTGTGTGTGGGGAAAAAAAAACAGACAACAACAGACAGAAGAGGGGGTGGATAAAAAGGGAAGAAAGAGAACGAGGGAAAAAAGGGGGGGAGGAATTTTTCAGACAAGTGCAGAGACGTTTTAAAATTTTAAAAAAAAAAATAAGAACCATTCAAAACAAAAAACGACATAAAACAGTAAATGACAGACCGAAGAGAGTGGGGTGAGTTTTTCTGGTTTTTTTTAGTCTAAAACACAATTTGCGATGCATTTCCCAAAATTTACTGTTACAAAATTCAAATTGCAAACTGTATCAAACATTAGTAGTTAACCGTGTCATTTTTCGGATGAATTTTAATACAAAATTTCCCCCCCGAAATGAAATGAATCTATACGTTTTTGTGTTATTGCTGTGAAAGAAAAGCATTCCTGTAGGAAAAAAATCGGCTAGGTTTTAAAGAGCTTGTCAATCATTGCTCTGTCTATATTTTTTGAAACAATAAAAAATTTAAAAAATGTGGAAACCGCACCAGGGTATAAGACTTTGAAACTATCTAGCAAGATGAAGGCCCCAGTGTGACTGTCCTTTGTTTTTACGATCCCCAAGTCACGTATCAGTCCTTTTTCACTTTCTTGACTTTTCAACAAACTGTTATTTCGCACTGAGTATGGTGGGAAAAACCACAATAGTTATACAAGGAGACACACAAGGTCCTCACGTGTTTTTCAATGATGGTTCTAGAGGCAAATTTTTAAAACATACTTACTCAGTGGATACTAAATATTTCAAACGAGTCTACTGCTGTTTTTTTTTAAATTTCTGCTATGGAAATTTTTATTGTACACAAATCGTATCTTGGGGGCTTTTATTTCCACGCACGACTGTCTTGCAAAAAAAAACTTTTAGGGGGCAACAACCCTCTTCTCTATCCCTACAGCGATGATGTCCGTTGAAAAAGACAAAACAAT
>CM060326.1:33689391-33696569 GCA_030674155.1 Stramonita haemastoma | reverse complement strand
GGGAGAGTGGAAGGAAGGAGGAGATAGAGGTGAAGAAAGAGGGAGGGAGAAAGAGATAGAGGGGAGTAAAAGAGAGAGAGAGTGAGGGGGAGAAAAAGTGGGAGACAGAGAGGGAGATGCAAAGTGAGAGAGAGAGAGAGAGAAAGAGGTGGGGAGAAAGGAGGAGATCAAGAGAGAGGGGGAGACAAAATGAGAGAGGGAAGAGAGAGAGGAGGGGGGGGCGGAGGAGAGAAAGAGAGTGAAGCAGAGAGAGGGAGAAAAAAAAAGAAGATAGGGGCAAAGAGAAAGACAGACAGACAGACAGACAGACACGACAGACAGACAGACGACAGACAGACAGACGAAGACAGACAGACAGAACAGGCAGGCGGACGGACAGATAGACAGAGTGAGAGAGGGATTTAGAAAAAGAGCGCGCGGATGATTGTATCTATGTGTGTGTGTGTGTGTGTGTGTGGGTGTGGGTGGTGGGTGTGGGTGTTGTGGTGTGCGCGTGTGTGTGCGCGCGCGCACCTGTATGTTTATTTGTTTTATCTTTATTTATCTATCCTTTTTATTTCGAGGATAATGGAATAACCCCTTATGTGCTTTTTTACTTCCATTCCCCGTGTGTATGCAGTTTTGTCAATTTTGTCATCCGTTCCCACTGGCCTGCTTTTCCGTATAGCGAAGCGGTTTTAAACGTGTGCGCAAGATGTTCTGCTTGTGTTCGCACACAGGGCCTCGTTTATAGTCTCTTCCAAACGACTTTTGGGGAGAGTGGAGTCGGTTAACTCCAGAGGAAAATTCCTCTTGAATGAGAATCGAACCTGGGTCAGCAGATCACACCCGTGCGTGTGTGTGGGGTGTGTGTGTGTGTGTGTGTGTGTGTGTGTGTGTGTGTGTGGTGTGTGTGTGTTGTGTGTGTGTGTGTGTGTGTGTGTGTGTGTGTGTGTGTGTGTGGTGTGTGTACGTGTGGCGTGTGTGGTGTTGTGGTGTGGAGCGTGCGCGTGTGTGTATGCTTGTGTGTGTATGCGTTTGCTTGCGCGCGCGCGTATGCACAAGTGAGTATGTGTGCGTGCTGTATGTGTGTGTGTGTGCGCGCGTGCACACATTTTGTGCATCCGTGCTCTTGCACAAGAATCTACCTATATTTTGTGCAGCTGAGCATTCGTATATAAGGTAAGCAAGTGCATGTAAACAGTGTGTTTGTCTCAGCGAAAATAGCACTAGAAAGTTCACAAACAACGTATACAGGATTACAGCTGAATTAAAAAGGAAAACGTGGTGTGGATGGAGGGGGCAGATAGGATAACTAGCTACAGATAAGCTTGTGACAAAGACATTTCAAATGAAGATTAATGTTCTCTTAAATCCCAGAAGCTGGAAGCTGCCTACCTTCACGCTAGGCAAAATCAGTGGCATACGGTCAACCTCGAAACTCTAGCCAAGAAAGGGAAAACAAAATCCTTTATGAGGTAAAGAGAATATTTTACCAAAGGAACAGAAAAGCAGGAAAACCTCTCTGTGCTTGAAGTATGCTATGCTTGAAACGGGTTTTATAGTTTGTATACAATCATATGTAAAGCAAATGCTTGTTTGTACTCAAGGGGGTTGGCTTTTGCATTATTTCAGCAGTTCGTTTAAATGAATAAATGACTTAGTGGTTAGAGAAAAGGGAAAAAAAGCAGTGAATTTGGGGATACCAAATGAATGGACAAGCTGGATATAGCAGGTGAATAATAAGCATAACTTTTTTGTTTACTTCCTCTGCAAGAGCTCAGAGTTTGGTAAGATTTTACGTATACGACCACTTCTGTCCACCACGAGGGTAGCTGCATTCCAACTTCGGGGATGCATGCTGGGTATAATTTGTGTTTCCGTAACCCACCTAACCCTGACAGAATTTGGGGGATCTTAAACGTGGATTTTGGTTCTTCTGCATCTGTACATACACGGAGAGAATTAAAGGCACTGGCAGGCTTTAAACTTAAAGCTGACCTTAGAGATCGTAAAAGTTTCATCAACCCTTAATTCTTCAGACGCCACCGAGATTTAAACCCACGACTCCATGGATCCATCGAACGGTGTTAACCACTCGGCTATAGCGTCCGTCATAAACGTTAATGAAGTGATGGGCTTGAAGTTATTGTTTCTGTTGTGAGGAGAATCGATGCAATTGGTGCCTTATTGGTTGTCTTTTGTTCTTTATTTTATCGTTTTTTTCTGTATTCCTTTTTCGTTTTCTGTTCTTTATTGGCTTTTTCTTTGACTCTTCCTTCGATCCTTTCTTTCCATCTCTCTGCCTTTGTGCACTTCTTTCTTTCTTTCTCTCCTCCTTTCTTCGTCATCATCCTTATTTTTGTCTTTGCCTTTCTAGTTCTTGTTCTTGTTGAATTCCTTCTTCTTCTTCTTCTTCTTCTTCTTCTTCTTCTTCTTCTTCTTCTTCTTCTTCTTCTTCTTCTTCTTCTTCTTCTTCTTCTTCTCTTCTTCTTCTTCTTCTTCTTCTTCTTCTTCTTCTTCTTCTTCTTCTTCTTCTTCTTCTTCTTCTTCTTCTTCTTCTTCTTCTTCTTCTTTTCTTCTTCTTCTTCTTTCTTCTTCTTCTTCTTCTTCTTCTTCTTCTTCTTCTTCTTCTTCTTCTCCTTCTTCTTCTTCTTCTTCTTCTTCTTCTTCTTCTTCTTTGCAATTCTTCTTCTTTGCAATTCTTCTTCTTTGCAGTTCTTCTTCTTTGCAGTTCTTCTTCTTTGCAATTCTTCTCCTTTGCAATTCTTCTTCTTTGCAATTTTTCTTTGCAACTCTTCTTCTCTTTTTCTTTGCACTCTTATTTGCATTCTTCTTCTTTGCATTCTTCTTCTTTGCATTCTTCTTCTTTGCATTCTTTGCATTCTTCTTCTTTGCAGTCATTTTCTTAGCATTCTTCTTTTTATATGTCTTCGTCTATTTCTTCTTTGCATTCTTCTTCTTTGCACTCTTCTTCTTTGCATTCTTTTTTGCAATCTTCTTCTTTATCTTTTTCTCTCTTTTTTGTTTTTATCACGTGCCAGTTTTAAACCTTTTTTGTCCTTTTCTGCATATCCATTGTGTTCTTGTTTGTTTGTTTCTTTATTTGTATATTTGTTTTAGCTATTATGTTTCCACCGCATATTTTTACGTTATTTTCCCCCTATAAAGCTTATTGTTTTCCTTGAAATAGATGGTAGCCACTTGCTTATAATGGGGATTTGACTGCTATCATTTCCAAGAGAACATAAGAAAATCTTTTTGTATTTATGAAAGCAAACCAAAACAAACAAGAGCGCAGCACAGCAAAAACAGAACACAACCAAAGCACTCTCTATCTCTGTCTCTCTCTGTCTATCTGTGTGTGTCTCTCTCTGTCTTTCTGTCTCTCTGTCTCTCTGTCTCTCTGTCTCTCTGCATCTCTGTCTCTCTGTCTCTGTCTCTGTCTCTGTCTCTTCTGTCTGTCTCTCTCTGTCTCTCTCTCTCTCTCTCTCTCTCTCTCTCTCTCTCTCTCTCTCCTCTCTCTCTCTCTCTCTCTCTCTCTCGTTTAATTTCGGCTTTTATTTGTTCTTTTATTTTGAGGATAATGAAATAAGCATCCATGTGCTTATTCACACCCAATGTCCGCATGCATGCAAATTTTGTACATTTTGTCATCCATTCCCAGCGGCGAAAAGGGGCCTACTCTTCTGAAACACGGAGCAAGCAAGTTTTAACGTGTGCGCAGTATGTTCTGAGTGCAGCTGTACACCCGGCCTCGATTTATACACTCATTCGAAGGATGTTTGTGTGTCTGTCTGTCTGTCTGTCTGTCTGCGTGCGCGTGCGCACGCGCGAGCATGTACACATGCACGTTTGTTCTATCTGAAAGAGGTTAGTTAGTGCATGAAATGACGTAACGTTTGCGTGCTAGAGTACAATGACACGGGTTTTTTTGTTGTTGTTTTTGTTTAGATAAATCAGGTAGAAACTAAATGTTTACTGGTTGTTGTTGTGTTGTGTTGCTGTTTTCGTGTTATTATATCTGTCTTTCCGTTTGCTTTTTATGAATTGTTTCAAGGATGCTACCAGTAAAATGAGAATTTTGTTACTTTGATTTTCATTTGTGTCTGGGCAGGCTTCATCTTTTTAAATTATCTTTCTCACCTTCCCCTATTTAATCTTCAGTTTTTCATAAACATGCACCCACACAAACACACGCACGAACGCACGCACGCACGCGTGCACGCGCACACACGCACACGCACACACGTGCGTGGGTACATGTGAGTGTGTACACACACGCGTGCTCTCTGTCTCTTTGTTTTTTTTTCACGCACACGCACACGCACGCACGCACACACACACACACACACACACACACACACACACACACACACACACACATACACACACACACACAAACACACACACAAACACACACACACACACAAACAAACAAACACGCACACATTCACACGTATGAAGGGGTGCCACACGTAGAGGGAGGGGTAGGGAGAGACAGACAGACAGACGGACATACGGACGGACAGACAGACGGACGGACGGACAGACGACAGATCTTAACTGTGTGGAAGTACCGTAATCTCAACCTTTGTTTTTGGGCTGTAAGAGGCCTATCAGTATAACTAGCATATCCATCTTCAGGAACGTCTATGCTAGGAAGTCCTTCCTTGTTGTGCCCCTCTTTGTTTCTGCCTCCTTCCTTTCGGTCCCTCTCTGTCTCCTCCTGTCTGTCTTTGTTCTGCCTTCTTTGTCCATTCTCCTGCCCTTTCTTTCCCGCAAAGATTGAAAAGACACGCAGAACATTTTGCGCACACGTTAAATCCTGTTCCGCTTTTCGTAAGAGTAGGCCATCGTGTGCCGGTGGGAACAGATGACATTTACAAAATTGCATACACACGGGGATTAGATGTAAAAAGCACAAGAGTGCCTTTTCCATTATTCTCGATTATTATAAAAGAATCTATATAAAAAAAAGATAATAATTCTCTTCCAAGTCGAAAGTCTGATGCACTGGGCCTGACTTGTCAGGCGCTCTAACGGCAGGATATGGCATATTCGCTCATATTAGTTTGCTGCCTTTAGCGTTCGACGACGACGACAACGACGACGAAGAATGTACCCCGGCACATGCTATATACGATATGTTTGAGGCTAAGAAATTGAGATGACAAGATTGTTGACGAAGGCGGGCCAACGTCCTGATCTATAGTGCATGATTAAAAAGATCACAGGAGGGAAGGCTAGTAAGTAATCACTAGTATTCCCGGAGTCAGAATGTAGCTACCTTCATGGTGGCTCAACAAACTGTCGCATACGTAAAAATCTCACCATTGGTGCACTTCGGAGCTCTAGCCTAGCCGAGAAACTGGGGGACGGGGGTAAGAGAGGGGATGATCCATGTTTATGATTCCAGCAGTTTGACGTGGCTTTTTTTGCTTTTGTTTATCTGTGTGTTTTTCTCGACCTGTCTTTGTCTGTGTGGTGTGGCGGTGTGAATGCTGCTAAGTTTCTGAGCTGTCAGGAGTCTGGACTGTCCCTGTCTCTCCTCTTCTCAGCCAGGCAAAAATATCCCCATGTTAGAAATCCAGATTTATAGTGTCTGTCTTTGGACAGGTTTGATCTTCGTTTAGGGGAAGGGAAGGAGGGTGGTTCCTATGTTGGCTTCTGTCTTGCTGTGTGTATCTTGTGTCCCTCGCTTGTTTGTCTGTCGGTTTTTCAGTGTCTGTCTGTCTCTTTTCCAGCATGTCTAATATATCTCTCATACCTTCGATAAACCTCTGTGTCTGTCTTTCTCTTTGTCTCTGCCTCTGTTTCTGTATCTCTCTCTCTCTCTCTCTCTCTCTCTCTCTCTCTCTCTCTCTCTCTCTCTCTCTCTCTTCTCTCTCTCTCTCTCTCTCTCTCTCTCTCTCTCTCTCTCTCTCTCTCTCTCTCTCTCTCTCTCTCTCTCTCTCTCTCTCTCTCGGGCTTCCCTTGCTTGGCTACCAGCAGGAAGGATTTTTTGAAACGCAGTGAGTAATTGTGGTGATATTTTGCATCAAAAACGTTCAATATGCCAGTGACAGGATTGCCTTCCCGCTTAGAGTGTGTTATGAACACCTTTTTGCAGGAAATGTCCTTAAAGTCGTTTTAAAATAGACAGTACGGACGATCAAACAGTGATTGTGCTGCGTCTGACACCAACCGGCCAACCTGCTGCACACACTACAACTGACAGTGCAGTGTATCGTCGAAAGTGTCCAGCTGAAGTTGCTAGGGACAGGAGGAGAGCGGAGGCACACAGGACATTAAGAACACAGCAACGAATGCAGGCAAGTTATTCCTCACCTCCCTCAGGCCTTTTTCTCCCTACACCGCCAAGTCTTTTTTATACAGCACAGAATGGCACTGCACATGACACTTTCTATGCCACAGACACACACAACAGGGCTCCATGTGTGGCTGAATGTGCACGTGCAGCACGGCAGGCCAACCAGTCTCGTGATTCAATGTATGAGGCGGAAAATTCCCTGCCAGTGAAAACACAACACGTGAATGGGAGTGTAAATGACAGTGATGATGGAGAGAAGGGTGATAACTGGAGTGACGAAACAGAAGAGTTTTCTGAGGAGGCGATGACAATGTCACAGACACTGACAGAACACACAGCAGGGGAAGCTGAGGATGAAGACAAGGAGACAGCCACAGGGAGCGGCTGTGATGTGGAAGATGCGTTGTCCTCCGTAAGCAAGTCAAAAGAAAGCAACAAACTGTCTAGTGACGAATGCAGACAAATTATTGAGTGTATCCAAGAGATACAAAGGGACATGGATGAGATGAAAACCTTCCGTTCAAGAGAAGATAGACTCAGTCCAGCAAATGGCAAAAACTGGAAACCTGCCTACACCACCCAGAAAACAGAGGACAACGTGGCCACACCGATAGAGACACGACTTGGACAAGCTTCACTTTCCTCTTCAGGCAGTGATGACAGCGACAGCCAATATGGAAAACAAAACAGAAACATTATCGTTGTAACATGACTTGTGAATATTTACCGCGATCGGACATCCATTCGCAAAGATCCTATGAATGTACATTGCTCGGTTTGATATGTAATTATCGGAGCTTTCGATCCCCCTCCCCCATGTGAATGGGCCCAAAGCCTAACACATTAAACCATTTGTCATTGTCTCTCTCTCTCTCTCTCTCACACA
>CM060326.1:33669391-33679391 GCA_030674155.1 Stramonita haemastoma | reverse complement strand
ATTCTTCTTCTGGTACAAGCACACAATAGCCTTCTCTTCTGAAAGGCAAACCGGGTTTAACATGTGTGCAAGATGTTCTGCGTGTGCTTGTACACAGGACTTTGGTTTTATATATCTCATTTGAAAGACTTTTGGAGGAATGGAGTCGGTACTGATCTTTTAAATCCAGAGGAAAAATCCCTTGGAACGGGATTCTTGATGGTGACTGAAACCTCAGATCCATCCGGTATTTTATAGTTATATCTATGTATCTATTTATTTATGCTTTTGGGGAGGTGGGAGGTGATTTATCTGTCTATAAGTTTAGTCTGTATCAGATGATTATCTATATAGCTTGTTTGCCTGTTTTAATCTGCGGTTTTTATGAATGCTTACCCCACATGGGTAAAACCGATAGACTCCAATCGCATGGGTCCATGAAATCATGGGTTCCATTCTTGGCAACGCCCTGTGGTGAATTAAGCAGTGGGGAATGTGAAGCTTTTCTAGTTCAACTTGAAATGAAAACCTGCCTGTGCCTTCAATCCTTTTGTGTATATTATGCACCTGAAAACGAAAGAAAAGTTATGTGCATTGAAAATGCGGTGATTCATAT
Organism: Stramonita haemastoma; assembly: GCA_030674155.1. Lineage (NCBI taxonomy): Eukaryota > Metazoa > Mollusca > Gastropoda > Neogastropoda > Muricidae > Stramonita > Stramonita haemastoma. The sequence goes on along the minus strand of CM060326.1, from coordinate 33,678,796 downwards.
CAGTGTTTGGTGGATTTACTTCACATGAACATAGCCAGCATGCATCCTGGACAAAAACTGCGCTGCTTTGAAGTCAGACTGTGTCTGCTGAGGCCAGCAGGCAGACCTCCGGCAAAACCACAAGCACAGGAGAAGAGACTGTGCAGCCCTTCCAGTGAGGGAGCTCCGAGAAGAAGAAGAAAGCTGTAGATGTGTATGACTATTTTATGTTTTTGTGAGTTTGTCTTTTGTCAGACAGCTTTTTTTCTATGGCATCAACACTGACACTATCTGAGACAGCAAGACAGTTGAGGCTGTCCATAGCTTGAAATATCTGGGAGCTATAGTATCGGATGAAGGATCAAAACCTGAATATCTCTCCAGGATAGCCCAGACTACAGCCGCAATGACCAAACATAAAGTCTTCTGGAACGATACAAACATCACCATCAGCTTCAAAATCAGACTGATGCGTTCCCTGATCATGTCCATGTTTTTGTGCGCATGTGACACATGGACCATAACAGCAGACTTTGAAAGAAGGATACAGGCAATGGAGGTGAGCTCCTTTTGCAAACTTCTTGGAATCTCATACAGAAATCATAACACGAATGAAAAATTGAAAACAAGAAGGTAAAAATAGCCATGTAACACGAACGTCTGGACTGGCCAAGACAGTCTTACAGGGAACAGTACGAGGAGGGAGACGAAGAGGCAGACAGAGAAAATACTGGGAAGACAACATCAGAGCTACGAAATGCTAAAAACCGTAAGGAGTGGAGGAAGGTGGTTGCAAAATCTTCAGTGTTGTTCCAACGGTTTACATGACTAGGGGGTAGGTGAAGGTGAAAAGTGGAATTTTCTTCTACCATTATTGTTTGTTATCTATTTGTTTGTATGATTGTTGTTATCAAATCGTGGTTTTGATTCGTTTTTTCGCATGTTTATTCTGGTATCGTTTTCTGATTTTGTTTAGTTGTATAATTATGTGTATTTTTTGTACAATCTTTCTTAACTTTGGCTCTGCTTTTTCTACCTGATCATTTGTTTGTCATTTATTTTCCCGATTTTGCCGATCATCATATTTTTTTGTCAATGTTGTTTCCTTGTATTTTTGTGTGGAACTGATTTGTGTCTTCGTGTGTTTATCATGAGGACGTGTTTGGGGTTTTTGTCTTTGTACGTTATTTATTTGTGATTTCATTTGTTTATTGTCAGGTTATTTCAACGTTTATTTTTTTTAGTGCTTGTTCGGTTTATCATTTCGCCGTTATTAGTTTGTTTTACCCTTTGTTGTAATCGATTGCGTTTCATTTTTTTTGTTGGCTCGTTTCTTCACTTGTGCACTATTGATTTTCTTTACATCTTCTGTGTATTCTACAGAGCAATGTCTCGGACTATGTAATATGCAAGTGGCCCCGAACAAAAAATCAGTCTATAGAAAAAGATTGCTTATTTTTTGTTGCAGTTGAAATGTTGAATCTGATTAGCGGTTTGCTAAGTTTTTCTTTTTTCTCTGGGAAAAAGATAACGCTAGACTGAAATCTCCTCCACTGCAGACAAACATGGGGTAGGTTCTTTCTTGGAGCTTGGGTGGTTGTTGTTATTGCTGCTGCTGCTGCTTTCATGTTAGAGTGTGTACGCATATTTTGTGTTATCATTATTTGTGTTTTTTTAATGTCGGATGCATAGTAGGATATCTAGCTGGCTATTTTTTTCTATTTAGATTTGTGTCTGTCTGTCTGTCTGTCTGTCTGTCTGTCTGTCTGTCTGTCTGTCTGTCTGTCATTCTTTTTCTCTCTCTCTCTTTCTCTCTCTCTCTCTCTCTCTCTCTCTCTCCTCTCTCTCTCTCTCTCTCTCTCTCTCTCTCTCTCTCTCTCTCTCTCTCTCTCTCTCTCCTCAAAAGAAAAACAAAAAACACGAGAATGAACTTTACAAACTAGGTCGATGATAATCGCTAGGGTTGTGGGGAAGGAGAAGGGGGGGGGGGAGGGGGGGGGGGGGGGGGGGGGGGGGGGGGGGGGGGGGGGGGGGGGGGGGGGGAGGGGGGGGGGACGGGGGTTCGCGGGGAAGGGGTCGGAGCTGACTACTGTGTGGGGGGGTTGGATGCCTGTCATGGAGAGTGGTACGCATACAATTGCTGCTAGACATTTACAGCATAGAGAAGTGTCCTGTTTTTGATGTTTTGACTCCATTGAATTGGTTCCCTCATTGTTCGTACCTCTTTGTTGTTGTCTTGTTAGTCTTTGTCTTGCTGTTAGTCAGCCTGTTAGTCACTTGTCTGTTCTCTTCTCTGTCTGTCTTTGTCTCTGTCTGTCTTGTCTCTTTCTGTTTGTATCTGTCTGTCCCTGTCTGTCTGCTTTGTTCTGTCTGTCTGTCTGTCTGTCTGTCTGTCTGTCTGTCTGTCTGTCTCTGTCTGTCTCTGTCGTCTCTCTCTCTCTCTCTCTCTCTCTCTCTCTCTCTCTCTCTCTCTCTCTCGTCTCTCTCTCTCTCTCTCTCTCTCTCTCTCTCTCTCTCTCTCTCTCTCTCTCTCTCTCTCTCTCTCTCTCTCTCTCTCTGTTCTGTCTGTGTCTGTCTGTCTGTCTGTCTGTCTGTCTGTCTGTCTGTCTGTTCTCTCTGTCTTCTTGGCTCTGTCTGTCCTGTCTGTCTGTCTCTGTCTGTCTGTCTGTCTGTCTATCTGTCTGTCTGTCTGTCTGTCTGTCTGTCTGTCTGTCTGTCTTCTCTCTCTCCTCTCTCTCTCTCTCTCTCTCTCTCTCTCTCTCTCTCTCTCTCTCTCTCTCTCTCTCTCTCTTCTCTTTCTCCCCCCACCTCTCTCTCTCTCTCTCTTTGCTTCTTTTCATTGGTCCATTCCTCTCCACCTCCTTCTCTTCCTCTTCCTCCTCCTTCCTCCTTATTCTGTGTGTTCCCTTGTCAGGAATGAACAACAGGAAAACAGGCAAATAAACCTTACGAACTAGGTCGACGCTAATCTGTTTTCCTGCCATAAACAACCATGGACAACTGTGTTGTTCGGCAAAACCGTTTTGCTTTTAAATCACCCTGTCAAACTCGCGATACAGCGATATGCTGTGGATGGAGAGAAGAAAAGTGGATAAAAAAACAAACATGCAAGCGAACATACAAACAAACGAACGAATAAACCAAAGAACAGCAGTGGGGTTTTTATATTTTCGTGGAGGTGAATTAGAGTAAAAACTTGCAAGGAAAAAAAAACTAACTAGCTAAAGCATATGTATTTTTGGGGGGGAAGTTGAAATACGGGAAAATGTTACAAACAAAACTGTTGAAACAGTAATGATATCTTTGCATGTATGAAACATGTAAAATCTTACGACTAAAAGAACCAAGACAGCAACATCTCTGTGTCGATCAAATATGGTATATTATGTAAACAGTACATTTTGCAAACAGCTAAAACAGCTTTACTTACTTTGAATCGTATCATTTACCGCTTTAAGTCATGGTAGATTTATCTGCGTGAAATTCGGGCTGCTCTCTCTGAGGAGAGCTTGTCGCCACAAGAGCAGCGCCACCCACTCCTTTTTTTAACTTTTCCTGTCTGCATTGTACTTGGTTTCCTATAAGAGAAGTTTTTGTTTCTTCAAAACTTTGCCAGAGACAATTCTTTTGTTGCGGTGGATTCTGTTACGTGCACTAAATAAGCATTGCACATGCGACCTCGGTTTATTATCTCATCCGAAAGACTAGCACTGACCACCACTCACGGTCTAGTGAATGGGGGAAAGGTTTTAGGCACAAACGGGGATCAAATCACCACACACTCCAACCTGGACTTTTCGCTATCTAGGCAGCTGCGTTACCTCAAGACCACAATGTGAAATTGAAGTAGATCTATGTAAAAACTTACAAACAAATAAACAAAGCCACAAACAGCTAAAACGGGCATATTTTTTGTCAAGCTGAAACAAACAAACAAACATTCAACACAACCAACCCAAACAGCAGTAGTTTTTGTGAAGCTAGAATATGTTAAAAATGTAAATCCCACCCAAAACTGACAAACGCGCAAACATACAAACGGTAAGAAATAGCCATGTTTTTGCGAAGCTGAAATAATGTAAAAACTGACAAACCGCAAACATGTAAATAAAAAGCTAAAATAAAAGGCAGTTCTTTTTTTCTGAAACTGAAATATGGAAAAGTTCCTTTGTCTTCGGTTTTCTTTTCTCATTTTTCTCTTTTCAAATATTTTTCTCTTGCTTAGATTGAGAAAGTCTACAAATTATGTTTGCTATGTTTCTTATAAGGAAACGTTCTCTGTCTCTGTCTCTGTTTGTCTGTCTGCCTCTCTCTCTCTCTCTGTCTCTCTGTCTCTGTCTCTGTCTCTCTCTCTTTCTTTCTGTCTCTCTGTCTCTGTCTGTCTCTGTCTGTCTCTGTCTCTGTCTCTGTCTCTGTCTCTGTCTCTGTCTCTCTCTCTCTCTCTCTCTCTCTCTCTCTCTCTCTCTCTCTCTCTCTCTCTCTCTCTGAGCTTTTCCTCTAGCTCTAGAATCAAAAGCAGACCCGAGATATAGCTACAACAACAACAACAACAACAACAGCAAAACTTCACAAACAAGGTCGATGCTGATTTTCCTTTCTTGATGCACCTGAAGGGTAAAAACTGCGTTGTCTACGATCTCTTTTGCTTTTAAACCAAACTGTCAAATTTCAAAGATGACGCACAAACCAGACAAAAATAGGAAGCAAAATAAACAACAACAACAACAACAGAAAAACAGACCAACACAAACATAATCATGTTGATTCAGCTTTAACTTGTACAAGATTAAGCTGCCGTCGAAACATGTGTGGGAGTATGTAAGATATTGTGTTGTTTTGCACAGAGAGCATCAGGTGTTGGTTATGTACCGGTGCTGTAGGCTGTATGCTCTCTGATGATGTCATGTACCTGATTCTTTCTCTTTTTGTCCAGTAGATGTGTCAGCCTTTGTTCCTAACTTAACTGAATGTCTCCGTCTTTTGAGATAATAAAGTGTTTGGAGTTGGAAACGTGTCTGGACCCATTTTTTGTCTTTCCTTAGTTAGAATGTACAGTTTTCTGCTGACTCTAAAGACTAGAAGTAAGGGTCTCCTTTTAGTGTGTTTGATATGACCGTTTGGTGTAAATATCTCTCTCTCTCCTCCTCTCTCTCTCCTCTCTCCTCTCTCTCTCCTCTCTCTCTCTCTCTCTCTCTCTCCTCTCCTCTCTCTCTCTCTCTCTCTCTCTCTCTCTCTCTCTCTCTCTCTCTCTCTCTCTCTCTCTCTCTCTCTCTCTCTCTCTCTCTCCTCTCTCTCTCTCTCTCTCTCTCTCTTCTCTCTTAATCTGTCTCACTCGGATAAAAAGCAAACAGTAGAGAAAACGTGACAACCCAGCTCGTTGCTAATCTGGATATTTTTGCCGCAACAACGAAAAACTGGAAGGTATCTTGCTTGTCATGCGTTTGTTTTGTTTTTATTCGTTTTGTTTTCTTTTCTTTTCTTTGCTTGGGATGTTTCCCTGCTGGTCATATTGTCTAAGACAAGAGTAATGTTCTTAACCCTCACCTTCACTGTCGTCCCATAGAACATGGGGGCACCTTTGAAATTTTAGCAACCGGACTGACATACATATAATGGTAAATAGGGGGGGTGACCCTAACCAGAAAATGAACCGTAATTTGAAAAATTGAAAACCTCGTAAAGGCTTGTGATAGGATTTTATTTCTTTATCTTCAAGTGTTGCTTGAAAACCTTGTGAATCTTTTTCGGGCTAAAGGTTCAAGTGTAGTGTTCGCTTGTTTATTTCAAATGTCAGGCTTTTCTTATGTATCTGTCTCTGTCTCTCTGTCTGTCTCTGTCTCTATGTTTCTCTGTCTATGTTTCTCTGTCTCTGTCTCTGTCTCCCTCTCTCTCTCTCTGTCACTCTGTCCGCCTCTGTGTGGTGTGTGTGTGTGTGTGTGTGTGTGTGTGTGTGTGTGTGTGTGTTCTTTCTGTGATGTTTCTGTGTGTCTGTGTGTGTCACACACACACACACGCGCGCGCAGGCGTACGCACACATACACACGCACACACGCACTCACGAACGCACGAACGCACACACGCACTCACGAACGCACGAACGCACACACCCACGCAAGCACGCGCGCTCGCAGGCGCTCACCTGCACGCACAAGTCTACATGTGCACAATAGTAAAGGCATTTGAAGAAAGAGACAGGAAATGGATGAGAGAGACAGACAGACAGACAGACAGACAGACAGACAGACAGACAGACAGACAGACAGACAAAGAAAGAGATAAAGAGATAGACAGACAGAAGGACTGACAGACAAATGCATTACCACAGTCTTGTTTTAGTTCTCTTATTTTGAGGATAATGGAATAAGCACACTTGTGTGCTTTTTGCATGTAGTCTTCGTGTGTGTGCAAGTTTTTAAATTTTCTCATCCGTTCTCACCGGTACACAATGGCCTACTCTTCCGAAAAGCGGGACGGGTTTTAACGTCTGCGCGAGATGTTCTGCGTGCATTTGCGAACGGGATCTTGGTTTATAGTCTAATCCAAAAGACTTTTGGGGGAATTGGAGTTGGCACTGATGTTAACTCCAGAGGGAAAATCCCCTCTAACGAGATTCGAACCTGAGGTAGCAGATCACGAGCGCAATACGCATCGTCCTAACCACCAGACTATTCCGCGCCCCCCCCCCCCCCCCCCCCCCCCCTCATACGGACAGACAGGTAGGCAGGCAGATGGAATACACTGTAGGTTTCAACCCCCCTTTCCTACCTCAATAAATTGCACAACCATTTTTTTTTTTGGGGGGAAGCGAATAAGAATAATCCCCTTCGCAAAAACGAAGCCAATAAGAAAAGACAGTATATTTCATCTGAAGGCTAAAAATGCAAAATATAGAGAAAAAAATAGGCAACACAGAAACGAAATATAAAAAGGGAAAAGAAGGATCCCCAAAGTATAAGCATTGACAGACAAGGGAGGCTGGATACAAAGGTGGTGTTTTAATGGCAAGTGCGAAGAATATCAATTAGAAGAAAATAAAAAGCAGCGAAAAAATTGGAATGCATCAAGTCCAGAATAGATCAGAGAAAACAAAAAAGAAAAGACTGGGGAATAAAGAAAATTTAAAAAATGAAAACGAGTGAAGGATGAAGAAGGAGGAAAGAGAGAGAGAGAGAGAGAGAGAGAGAGAGAGAGAGAGAGAGAGAGAGAGAGAGAGAGAGAGAGAGAGAGAGAGAGAGAGAGAGAGAGAGAAAGAGAAAGACAGACAGACAGACAGACAGACAGGCAGACAGAGAGACACAGAGAGACAGAGAGAGACAGAGAGAGAGAAGAGAGAGAGAGAGAGAGAGAGAGAGAGAGAGAGACAGAGACAGAGACAGAGACAGAGATAGAGAGAGATAGAGAGGGAGACAGAGAGAGAGAGACAGAGAGAGAGAGAAGAACAGATAGAAAGGAAAGAAAACTGATGAAGACGGAATTAAAGACAATAAAACAGAAAAAAAGAAAAGACAGAACAGGATCTAGAAAAGACAAGTGGAAGAGGAAAAGTAAAATACACGGAAAAAATAACGAAACAGAGAGAATTAAAAAAAAATTAAAAAGAAAAAAATATAAAAAGGAATGAATGAGAGATTCATTTACTTTTATCATTTTACTTCAAGAATGATGAATAAGCAATGGGTGTGGGTTTGTTTTTTTTACTTTTAGTCCCCATGTGCGTGCCATTGAGTAAAGTTTGGCATCCATTCCAACCGGAACACAAAGACATTTTTCTCCTCTGCTTCTTCTTCTTGGCATTCTTCTTCTTCTTCTTCTTCTTCTTCTTCTTCTTCTTCTTCTTCTTCTTCTTCTTCTGCTCTCTTCTTCTTCTTCTTTCTTCTTCTTCTTCTTCTTCTTCTTCTTCTTCTTTCTTCTTCTTCTTCTTCTTCTTCTTCTTCTGCTTCTGCTGCTTTTTCTTCTTCTTCTTCTTCTTCTTCTGCTTCTCTCTTCTGCTGCTGCTTTTTCTTGTTCTTTTCTTTCTTCTTCTTCTTCTTCTTCTTCTTCTTTTCTTCTTCTTCTTCTTCTTCTTCTTCTTCTTCTTCTTCTTCTCTCTTCTTCTTCTTCTTCCTCTCTTCTCTCCTCCTCCTCCTCCTCTTCTTCCTCCTCTTCCTCCTCTCTCCTCCTCCTCTCTCTCTCCTTCTTTGTCTCGTCGCGCCGTAGTCGCCGTCGTCGTCGTCGTCATCGTTGTCGTCTAACCCTCAGACAGTAGCAACGATTGGTGTCAAACACGTGGGCTAGAATGCGTTGCGCTGCCCTTAAGCGCCTGACAGTCAGGCCCAGCGCAACCAACTTCAGCGTTGGATAGAGTTGCATCTTTAAAGCCTTTCTTAGGGAGGGGGGGGGGGAGCAGGGGAAGGACCAAGGAAGCAGAAAGTAAACTAGAATGAAGTAACAGGAAGAAAGGGAACTAGGCCGAACAAAGAAAGGGGTTAAAAAAAAAAAAGAATTCCTAGCACTGAGTTTTCAGAAGGTGGGGATGGTACATTTCATTCTGAAGGGCCCATGGCGTCCCTACGCGGTACTGTTATCCTGTGGAAATGATGTACAGGGTTTTTTTTAGGTGTGCACTAGATGCTATGCGTGTGTTTGTGCACGGGACCTCGTTTTACAGTCTGACCTGCAGGAATAGTCTGTTCACCGTGTCGGTAAATCTGTCGGTGAGAATGAGAGAGAGAAGAGAGAGAGAGAGAAGAGAGAGAGAGAGAGAGAGGGGGGGGGGGGGGGGGGGGGGGGGGGGGGGGGAGAGAAATGCAGACAGACAGACAGACAGACAACACACACACACACACAGGGACAGAGAAGAGAGAGAGAGAGAGAGAGAGAGAGAGAGGAGAGAGAGAGAGAGAGAGAGAGAGGAGAGAGAGAGAGAGAGAGAGAGAGAGAGAGAGAGAGATTTATGTCTAAAGTTTAACATAAACAAAAAAACCCACCTTGCTTTGCTTTCGTGCTTACTGTCTGTCCCCCTGCACTTATATTCTCCTCTTCTCTCTCTCTCTCTCTCTCTCTCTCTCTCTCTCTCTCTCTCTCTCTCTACTCTTCTCTCTCTCTCTCCTCTCTCTCTCTCTCTCTCTCTCTCTCTCTCTCGCTCGCTCGCTCGCTCGCTCGCTCGCTGGCTCAACTCAAAATCATCATTGATTCTTACTTCTCATTTTCGTTTCTGAATCAGTGACTTTTATAACATTACCGTAATATTGTATCTCTGTGTTAATTCTTGCCTGTTGTTTGATGCTTGGTATGGTTCCTTACTTTTGGTATTTGGATCATTATAATTGTTGATTTTTTAAATATTTTTATTGGCAGTATCTCTCCCCCCCTCCAATATTAGTTAAAAAAAAGTTTCCCCCCGTTTATCCAAATGTATGATTTATATCACATGTATAACTTTTGACA
>CM060326.1:33651891-33659391 GCA_030674155.1 Stramonita haemastoma | reverse complement strand
CGAGACGAATATCACTACATCTTAGCTGGAGGGGTGAGTGTGTTTTTGACTCTAATGGATTTATCGTTTCCTTTCGTTTTCTCTGTGGGTTTATTTTTCATGTTTGTTTTCTTTTCATATGCTTCATTTTCTTTTTCTCCTGTTTTTTTTGGGGGGGTCATCTCTCCTCTCTCTCTCTCTCTCTCTCTCTCTCTCTCTCTCTCATCTACTCTCCTCTCTCTCTTCTCTCTCTCTCTTTCATACGCATGCGCACAAGCGCTGTCTATGAAGGTGGAACATGGCTGCTAAAAAGGGAGGTAATTTGTTTTCCGCTCCTCGGCTAGGTTCAGCAATAGTGAAATTTTGCACAATGAAGATAGTTTCATTCCACATTTGGGGATGGAGAGAAATTTGAAAGCAGCCATGTACTCTGTTCTCTCAGCCAGTAACCACTTGGGTCTAATTGCCAAGTGTAATGGATTAGACAAAAGTGTAACTTACACATGTGGAGTGAACCCCGGGGTGTTAGGCTGGGGAACAGCCAACAACAGTACAAAATTTCGTGTAGTGTAGCGGTAAGGAAAGGGCAACACGCAAAGAAATCTCGGAGATATATTTAGTACTTGTCTGAGTTCATTCTTCTATTTCGAAGATAACAGACTCGTGCGTTTTTGTTGTTGTTTTTGTATTTAGTTGTTTTTGTTGTTTTTTGTTTTGTTTTTTGGGGGTTGTTGGCTTTTTTGTGCATCTAGTCCCCTTATGCATGCCGAGGAAGAGAGAAAAAAGTGCTCAACCACACTTCGAGTTGTACATATTACTATTTTTTTACATTTAGAACTGAATTTCAACATATAGTCGGATCAAAACCTTTTTCTGCTTTTTTTTATCCAAACATGAGAGACAGTTTATATACAAACCAACTCAAAAGAAGTCTTTTTACATATCTAAAACAGACCAAAAAAAGTTGCAAAGCTGTTTGATGGGTTTGGGGGAACAGGATAGGCTGGCTAGAGCGTTGCGCATTGCACTCGTGGTCTGCTGATCCAGGTTTGAATCCCGTTCAAGGAAGAGTTTACCACTGTGTGCCGGTGAGAATGGATGACGAAATTTACAGAACTGCATACACTCGGGTACAGGATGTAAAAAAAATGCACATGAGTTCTCATTCTTTTACCCTGAAAATAAAAGAATAATTTTAAAAATAAAAAAGCAAGATAGTTTTCACGCCGCCAATGCCGACTATAAGACAGCTTTCACGGTTAATTTCATTGTGTGCAACAATCCATTTTGGACAATCCTTGCCGGTAATTTGTTTTAAGGACTGGCATAAAGGCAAGAATCCAGGAATGTGTCCATCATCATCATGGTCATTATCCATAGTGGTCAGACACTCTGGCTGCAGCCACTAGTTCCAGCGGTAAGCCATGATCATAGTCTAGAATTTCGGAGGGATAGGTACATGCGTGTATGTGTGTGATTGTGTGTGTGGCACACGCGTGAAATTGCAGTTTCTTGTTCAGATGGGGGGGGGGGGGCTACACCACTATTTTCCATATTTGTGGGTCACACACACACACACACACACACACACACAACACACACACACACACACACACAACACACACACACACACACACACACACACACACGTTTAAAATACAGCGTCCGAACAGTCACTATTGTGTAACCCATTGCGCCAAAATAAAAACTATGTCACGATGCAAACTTCTTTTTCGCCACATCTTTCATCATTATCGGCAAGTAAAACACGCTCATATCAATTTCGAAAACCTTCGCTTTCCCGATTTGAGATCACACAATATCTGTAGCTTATAAACTTCTAAAATCTACATATCATAGAATAGATCTGAGATCAAAACGTGTGTGATTTTCTTTTATTCAAAACTTGGGGGAGAAAATAAAGTAGATGTAGTGTGGGGTGGAGGCGGTAGAAACAACAACTTGATTTGATCTGTTGCATGTTGCTTTTGTTTTTTTGGTGGGTGTTTGTTTTTTTAAGTTTGTCCACCCATTTTATTTCGGTTTTCCATGACGTCTGACAGTTTATTTTCTCTCCAACTTGACATGCAGTCGCCTTTTGTTTTGTAAGTGGCGTCTGTGTAAGCGGAATATGAGCTGTTTGTCGCCGGCTTGGGGGCTTGGGGTGTCCTTTTTATGCGTAGTAAATGCAGGATTGATTCAGACTCTGTGTGTGTGTGTGTGTGTGTGTGTGTGTGTGTGTGTGTGTGTGTGTGTGTGTGTGTGTGTGTGTGTGTGTATGTGTGCTGTTGTGTTTTGTGTGTGTGTGTGTGTGAGAGAGGGAGAGAGAGAACGGGGGGGGGGGGGGGGTGTTGGGGAGGCATGTGAGTGTGTGTGTGCTTTATTTTATTTTTTTAAACTGTATTCTTTTATGTCAAGGATAATGGAACAAGCACTCGTGTGTGTGTGTGTGTGTGTTGTGTGTGTGTGTGTGTGTGTGTGTGTGTGTGTGTGTGTATGTGTGTGTTAGTTATTCATTATATTTGACTCGTTCATTTGCGAGGATAATGGAATAAGCCTCGTGTGCATTATGTTTTAGGCCAGTCCACGTTTGTATGAAGTTTCGTTAATGTTATCATCTGTTTTCGGAAAAAAAGATGTATGTGTGTGCGTGCGCTTACACGCGCCTGCATGTGCGAGCGCGTGCGTGCGCGCGCGTGTGTGTGTACGTATGTGTGCGTGGCGTGCGCGCGCGTGCAATTATTATTCTTTTATATCGAGGATAAAGGAATAAGCACTCATGTACTTTTTTATACTCAGTCCCTGTGTATATGCAATTTTGTAAATCTTGTCATCTGATCCCACCGGCACACACTGGCCTACCTTTACGAAAAGCGGAACAGGATTGAACTTGTGCGAAAGACGTTCTGCGTGCGTTTGCACAGCGGGCCTCGGCTTATAGTTTCATCCGAAGGACTTATGTGGAGAGTGGAGTCAGCACTGATGTTAACTCCAGGGGAAAAATCCCCTCGAACGGGAATCGAACTCGGGTCGTCAGATTGCAAGCGCAATGTTGTGACCACTAGCTATCCCATGCGCGCGCGTATACACGCACAAACACACATACATCCACACCTCCTTTCACCCACACAACCTCCCCCCTCCCAACCAACACTCGCACCTCCCCCCCACCCACACAAACAATCCCAACCCCCGCACCCAAACACCCACGCAATCCCCCTCTACCCCTCCCCCCCCCCCCACACACACACACACTCACACACACAAACACGTTGCGCACACGTTAAATCCTGTTCCGCTTTTCGTAAGAGTAGGCAATCGTGCGCCGGTACGGTGGGAACAGATGACATTTACAAAACTGCATACACACGGGGAATGGAGGTTAAAAAAAAAAAAAGCACAAAGAGTTCTTATCCCATTATCCTCGATATGAAAAGAATAAAATACATTTTTTAAATTTAAAAAATAAACATATACCCACACCTCCTTTCACCCATACAACCCCCCTCCCCCCCCACCTCCCCCACCCCACACAAACACACCCCAAACACCTCACCCCCCAAACCTCACGCAACACCCCCCCTAACACCCCCCCCCCAACCCACCACACCCCCCCACCCCCCCCAACCCACCCACCACACCCAACCACACACACCAACACACACACACACACACACACCACCAACAACACCCCCCCCACACACACACACACACACACACACACACCAACCCTCCCCCCCCCCCCCCACCCACACACACACACAAAACCCCCAAACCTAACACTAAACCCTAATCAACCTGTTGTTGGTTACTACTAAAAAATCGACCGTGCTTGCTAACTAATAATAATACTGATGCTGATGACTGTAACTGTGTGGCAGAGCGCTATGGACCTGGCCCTGCACTCGGACTTCTTCTCGCAGTTCCTGTACGGCGGCGTCAACATCACGGCCTTCAGTGTCGTGACCAACACCTCGGACACCTACCGTGCCTGGAGGCACCTCTGGCTCCGCTTCAGGGAGGACTTTCCTGACCTCTTCCCCGTTACTGTGAGTTTCTGCCTTCCGTCTGTTGTGTCTGTTCTGTTGTGTTGTGTTGTGTGTTGTGTTTGTGTTGTGTTGTGCAGAGAAAGAGAGAGAGAGGGGGGGGGGGGGAGTAGAGAGAGGGGGGAGAGAGGGGAGGAAAGAGGGGGGGAAGTGGAAGAGAGACAGAGGAGAGAGACAGACAGACAGAGATACAGAGGGGCGAGGGAGAGAGAGAGACGGAGTGGCAAGAGACAGGGAGAGAGGGGGGGGGGGGACAGAGAGACAGGGGGTAGAGAGACAGGGCAGAGAGAGAGAAAGAGAGAGTGGGGGAGAGAGAGAGAGAGAGAGAGAGAGAGAGAGAGAGAGAGAGAGAGAGAGAGAGAGAGAGAGAGAGAGAGAGATGACTAGGGGGGGATGGGGTTGGTTTGGGTCGGGCTGGGGTTGGTTCGGGTTGGTGTTGGTTTGGGTCAGTGTGAGACTGGGATGGGGTTGGGCTGGTTTGTGATGGGTCGAGGTTGGTTTAGGTGGGGTTGGGATGGTTTGTGATGGTCGAGGTTGGTTTAGGGTGGGGTTGGGATGGTTTGGCTTGGCTTGACCGATCCCATTCTCTTGTCTTGTCATGTCTCGTCTCCTTTTCTTCTCTTGTCGCGTCGCGTCACGTCTTCTTGTCGCGTCACGTCGCATCGCGCCTCGTCTTCTTCTTCTTCGATTTCATCTTGTCATGTTTTGCCTCGTCACGTTTCCTCTTACCTACTTATCTTGTTTTGCTTGTCTTTTTTCTTGTCTTGTCTTATCTTGTCATGTCTTCTCTGTCTCTGTCTCTGTCTCTGTCTCTGTGTTTTCTCTCTCTTTCTCTCTCTCTCTCCTCTCTCTCTCTCCTCTCTCTCTCTCTCTCTCTCTCTCTCTCTCCTCTCTCCTCTCTCTCTCTCTCTCTCTCTCTCTCTCTCTCTCTCTCTCTCTCCTCACTCTCTCTCTCTCTCTTCCTCTCTCTCTCCGTATCTTTCTCCTCTATCTCTCCTTTCTCACTCATTCTCTGTCTCACTCTCTCTAAAATCCTCCCCCCCCTCCCCCACAGTTCCTCTCCCCCCCCCCCCTCTATCCACCCTATCTCTCTGTCTTTCTCCCTGCTTTCTCCCTCCTTTTGTGCTGTGTGCTCAATCCCCACCTCCCTGTTCTCGTGTGAATGGGCTTTACAGCTTAACACGATTTATTGTCATTGTCCCTCCCTCCTCCCTTCCGTCCCTCCCTGTCTCTGTCTCTCTGTCTGTCTGTCTCTGTCTCTCCCCGTCCCTCCCTCCCTCCCTCTCTCTTACCCTGTTTCTGCTACCCCCTTCTTTCTCCGCCCCTTTACTCTTGTCTCTAACAGTTTCGGTTTTGCTTGTTTCGGATTTTTCTTTCTTTCGCTCCGCGGCGAGAGCTCTGAGGTTCACCGTTGGTGAGAGGTTTGGGGTATGCGACTGTATTTGCCCACCATGAAGGTAGCCGTATTCCGATTTCGAGGATCTCTAGCAGGTAAAAGACGTACTCCTAGATAATAACCCAAGTAAGAAAAGCTAGTAAAAAAAAAGAAGAAAAAAAAGACAGAGGATAATTTTTGGGGTGAATCAACATCATCACAATGTTGATACCACCAAACCGTAACAAATTTGTTTATATTCACACACACACACACACACACACACACACACACACACACACACACACACACACACACACACACACACACACACACACACACACACACACACACAATGTTTTGTGCTTAAAATTCAGATATTCCGCTTTTATCTTGATCAATGGAACGCTCAGATAGCAGCTAATATTGTATGTCTTATAAACGAAAGTGCGTTACGCTGTCCTTTAGCGCCCGACAAGTCAGGCCCAACGCATCCGATTTCTGTGTGAAAGGCAGATATTATGAGTTTTGCAAGGTAATATTTTCGCTTTTTTCAAAAGGGAGGAAGTTAATGAGAAAAAGAACTTGTAAAGCGGTATACACCGATAATGGCGGAAGTGCTGTTTTACAGTGGCCTAAAATGAGCCTGTAAAAGAAGTTAGGAGGATATGAACATGAATAGCAATGACGATTGACGGCTGCATAATTCTGTGTTTCTCTGTCGCTCTGTTTCTCTGTCCCTTTTTCTCTGTCTCTGTCTCTCTGTCTGTCTGTCTCTCTGTCTCTATCTCTCTGTCTCTCTCTCTCTCTCTCTCTCTCTCTCTCTCTCTCTCTCTCTCTCTCTCTCTCTCTCTCTCTCTCCTCTCTCTCTCTCTCTGTCACACACACACACACGCACACACACATACGCAAAACACACACACACACACACACACACACACACACACACACACACACACACACACACACACACACACACACACACACACACAACACGCTGTCTTCTTCCCCCTGAGAATCAATGGCCACTAACACCTCGTAAACTTGCCTTTCCCTTTCCGATTCACACGACGTTAGCAGCCTCTGACATCATTGGGCTTCAATAGTTAAATTAATTACGTTGTTTTGGCCCAAATTGATGCCAGGGTTATTTCAAACCTAATAATTATACCATCACCACCACCAGTGCTACCACCACCACCCTTCTCTCTCTCTCTCTCTCTCTCTCTCTCTCTCTCTCTCTCTCTCTCTCTCTCTCTCTCTCTCCTCTCTCTCTCTCTCTCTCTTCTCTCTCTCTCTCTCTCTCTCTCTCTCTCTCTCTCTCTCTCTTGCTACTTTAGTGCTCCTGCCATTGCTGTTTGCTCTTCTTCTTTTTTTTACAGCAGCAGGTGTTAATAGTACTACTGCTACATAGTAGTAGCGCTAAGGTTATTGATGTCAAGAGTTTTACTACTACAGCTACTACCACGACTACCATAAGGATTGTACCACTACTACTACTACTACTACTACTACTACTACTACTACTACTACTACTACTACTACTACTACCGTAAAATCCCTAGCATAAGCCCACCATCTAGCAAACACCCACCCCCACTTTGGGCCAAAAGTTGTGCACAGGGGTAACTACCTAGCAAACGCCCACCCTTCTTATTCTTTGTCCCCTCTCCTCGCTCCCATCCATCCCCAACAAAGTGAATTAAAATTACGTCATGCTTTTTCCACTGACGTCTTTTGTCTGTCACTGACGTACGGGTACTTTGACGACGCTTCCTGATGGCCGGAAGTTGGTTCTTGAATCTCTCTGTGCCATTTTTGTAAAATGCCAAAGCGACAGTCTTACACTGTATCTTTCAAATTGGAAGCCCTCCAGTATCAGGATAACGAAGCAGGTGGGAATGTTTCGGAGTGTGCCCGTGGATTATCTGTGGATAGGAAGAGGATCAGGGAATGGAGTGAAAACAGAGATAGACTCGAACAGCAGTACGGAAAAGACAAACAAAAACGGAAACTGTCAAAAGGACCAGTAGTTAGATCTGAACATGTCGACCAAGGTGTGCTGCATTATCTGGAAGATGAAAGATCTGAAGGCAGGGG
>CM060326.1:33636891-33641891 GCA_030674155.1 Stramonita haemastoma | reverse complement strand
CCTTTTTTCTGTTTCTTCGTCGACTTTTTTTATCTGGCGCAATTGTTTATTTTGTCTGATGTAGCATAAAGCCTCGGGTCATCTATCCACACTTCTGAGACTTGTTCCTTGCCTAGAGTAATTATAAAGCTGGCATGTAGCATGTAGATAATAATTATCGTTGGTGAGTTTGGTGATGGGGGGAGATGAGTGGTGAAGGTGAAGGTGAAGGTGTTTGTGTATTTTCTTGTTAGCAAGGGGGTTGAGGGGGGTGGGGAGTGTACTTCCTTTCTGTACCTTTCGGATTGCTGTTTTGAGTTTTGATTTTTTTTTTTTTAATTTTCTTTCTGTATTTTAACGTTTTTATTTTCTTTGTGTTTGTTTACCCTCACACTCCCTCCCCTCCGTAACTTTCCCTATACTACTTAATGGAGACCGGAGTGAAAACCATTATCTCTTCGAATTCAGCAACAATTTGTCGCGCCTCAGAAACATTGCGAAAATGCGTATTTTGTGAGTGCGTTTGTCACGCTTGTTTTGTTGTTGTTTTTTGTTTTTCTTTGGTTTTATTCGTTCTTTTGTTCCCATTGTCGTAACGGTAAATCAAGCTTCCGGGTTTTTTTCTGAATTCTATGCGGTTCAGAGTTGGTTTTCCTGATTTAAAACTAGTGGAAGAAAAGTATTGTTGAAGGCTTTGTCTTGTTTCTCTTAGAATTTCTAAATGGCTCTGTTAACTTGAACAAGGACAAAAGGACGACTTCTTAAGCAATGTTTCTGTGCGTGAAGCAGAATGATATATATATAGATATAGATATAGATATATTGAGAGAGAGACAGATTATTACACACACACATAGTATATACATATATTATGCACATATATACACACATATTATACACACATAGACACACATACACGCACACACACACATACACACAACACACATATATATATATATATATGCATATGTATGTATGTATGTATGTATGTATGTATGTATGTATGTATGTATGTATGTATGTATGTATGTATGTATGTATGTATGTATGTATGTATGTATAGATAGGTAGGTAGGTAGATAGATAGATAGATAGATAGATAGATAGATAGATAGATAGATAGATAGATAGATAGATAGATAGATAGATATGTTATATATATACTACATATACACACATATGTGACGCTCCGCCACAAAATGAGTCGCTTAGCACATTACCCAATTTTGCTCTAGGAGCCATTAAAGGCAGGTAGGGGTCAAGTTGTCAATTTTGAGATTTTGATTAATTATTAAACTATATCCGTTTATCTACCTTATAATGAAATATCAAGGCATAATTTTTTACCCCTTTTGCTTTTAAATATGTTTTGAAAATACCCAAGCCCTCATTCTGACAACCTGTTACGAAAATAAACTTGTCCGTTTCTCATTTTGCCACTTCCTGTAGTCTATCATTTCAAATTGTAATAACTTTGCACAGAATTGTCCGATTTTCAATCTGTTTTTTGTATTTGATAGCCACTTTATTGCACATTAATAACATGTCAATAACTAAAAATTGACCTCATGTGCACTCCGTCTCATTATGTGGTGGAGCGTCACATATACCTACACACACACACACACACACACACACACACACACACACACACACACACACACACACACACACACACACACACAATATATATATATATATATATATATATATATATATATATATATATATATATATATATATATAATATATATATATATATATATATATATATATATAATCAGAGTATGCGCTGTAATTACACCCATCCCACCCGGAAATCCGTGTAAGTATCTGTTGGTTTGCATCTGTTTTTATTTGTCGTCTGTTCCCTTTTCTGTAGTGCTGATAATACGAACACTAACCAACATGACAGGCGCTAACTATGACAAGGAATACTTTGAGGCTGAAAGACGAAAGAAGCAGACGGCCACACGTTCTGATTCCCAGTCTCTTTTTTCCGCTAGTTTACGACTTTTCCACCTATCTCTGTCTTATGTTGTTGTTTTTTCTGAATTACGGTTTTTTTCTGTATTTCTAACCTCGTTATTTTCTGAAGAGGGACTAAAACATAGTGAAAAGGTACATTAATAAACCTATTTTGTAAGCTTGCTTTTTTTTCTCAAAAGAACACATTAGGATTTTTTGGGTGCTTCTTTCGTTGTTTCCTGACTCTTTTTTCTTGTGTATTTATTTGTCTGCTTTACATTTTTTTCTCGTTAATAGCTCCATAAGAAAGCCTAACATCTCTTTACAACCAAACTTCAGAGACATTTTCCTTGTCCAGAGCATAGATCTAGATAACAGGTAGCATGCAGGGTTTTTGTTTGCCTTTTTATTTTTCAAAGAGGAGGGGGGTTGGGGAGGGGGGGGGGTGCGTGAAGAGGGGAGGTTCTGGATTATATGTTCCTTTTCTGTGCATTTTAGGTTTATTTTGAGATTTGTCATCTTCGAACGCTCAGGCAGCAACAATTGTTGTCTGTCATAATTATACGTGAGCTAAAACTCGTTGCGCTGTTTCAAGGCCCTTGACAAGTCAGGCCCAGCGCATCCAACTTCGGCATGGGATAGAACAGTTCTCATTGAAGTCTTTCTGGAAGAAAAATTCATGAGAATGGACCAGAAAGAAATAACATAGGCATCAAGGAGGTGACAGGAAGAAAAGGGACAAGACAAAAAAACAAGGAGAGGAATAGAAAAGAAGGAATTTTTAGCACACAGAATTTCCAGGGGGTGGGGATGCTTTGTATTCTGACAAGCCCCGGCACACACATAGTGGAGTTTTGAGTTTGGTTCTGTGACCTTTGTTTCCATGTTTTTGTACCTTTACGTTCTTTGTTTTGTTCCCCACACACCCTCCCCCTCCCCACCCTACCTATCCTGATCAGGTATGAAGACGAAAGCCAGTAACATTCTTTATCCCAATTCATCAGCAATTCAGCTCGTCTAAAAAATATAACGGGGAAAAAAACACAATACATAATTATGATTATTATAATGAGTGTCTCTGTCAGGGTTGTTTTGTTTTGTGTTTTGTTTTGTCTGTTGTTTTGTTACCTTTTGCCGTAACGACAAAACCAATACCAAGTTCCCTCTGAATTATATGTGGTTTAGAGCTAATTTGTCATGTGTAAAAAAAAAATATCAAAGAAACACAGTTATCAAACTTTTTTGTTTTGTTTCTTTGCTTTTTTTTTCCTGAATAAGAACAAAGGGGCTTTTTTCAAAGCAATTTTTTGAATGCCTGAAGCTGAGTTTTGTTGGGGGAAAAAAAACTGAACCATTTTTTTTTCTCTCTCTTTTTTTTTTTGCATAATTCAATAACAAAACCCGAGGAAAAAAGAATGTTGTGCAGAAAGCTCTGTGCGTGTAAATGTGTGAAGGAAAGATTGTGTTTTTGTTATTATCGTTTGCTTCTGCTCTCTTTCGTTCCTTCCTTTTGTCGTTATTTTTGTTCTGTTTACACAATATCTTGTGTTTTTGTCAGAGTTTTTGGTGGAATGTCTAAAAGCTCGGGTTCTCCTGAACTAAGGGAGGGGATGTTTACGATCTCCCAGCTCCTCAAGTGCATTTCCGTGTATGTGGACATGTAGAAGATCAAGATAAAAATATGCGCGTTAAAGATCCCGGTAATTCATGTCAGTGTTTGGTGGGTTATGGAAACACGACAGTTGATAGTTGGACGACGATGATGACGACGACGACGACGACGACGAAGAAGAAGAAGAAGAAGAAGAAGAAGAAGAAGAAGAAGAAGAAGAGAAGAAGAAGAAGAAGAAGAAGAAGAAGAAGAAGAAGAAAACAAAACACACAACAACAACAACAACACAACAGCAACAGCAACAACAAGAAGCAAAGAAAGAAGCAAAGAAAAACGAAAAGAGAAAAGAAAAAAAAAAACTGTGGGACAAAAAAAGTAAGTTTAGACCTTAAAACAGCAACGGAATGAACAGAAATGTTATTCTATTATTTACGAAGTTTTGTCTCCTGTGAAAGATACCTTTTCAGAAAAAAATTCTGTAGTCTTGTAATTCTCTTGTGTGGTAACAAAAAATAATAAAAAGATAGCTATTAAAGATATTTCTGTAGTCTTCTCATTCTCTTGTGTAATAACAAAAAATAAATAAAAGATAGCTTTTAAACATATTTCTGTAGTCTTTTAATTCTCTTGTGTGGTAACAAAAAGTAAATAAAAGATAGCTTTTAAAAATATTTCTGTAGTCTTCTAATTCTCTTGTGTGGTTACAAAAAAATATATAAACAAAGATAGAAAGAGCAGCATTGGACGAACAAAGTCAATTTTGAAAGAAAACACGATAACCAAAACGTGTCTTTTTTACTGTACTCATAGTTTTGAGGACAAGAATACTTTTTTTGACATTTCCGTGCTTATTTTTTAGGCCGGTAAAAAATAAACTATAAAAAAGAGGAAGAAAGAAAGGTAGAGAGGACAGCGTGCCATTTAAAATCTTACGGGTCATTATTTTTTCAAAAAGTGCATTTAAAGAGTTTTCTAAGGGTGATTATGTCTGTCTTTCTTTTTCCTTCTTCTTGCTTTACTTTATCTTACTTTTTGTTTAATTATTTCCTTGTTTGTTTTACTGTATCTTTTCTTTGTTGATAGCAGCAGAAAAATACTGACGGTCATTTTTCATCCCAATGTGAGACATTTTGCTTGTCTAGAACCTAGCTGAAAAGTGGTATGCGAGATTGTTTTTCTTTTGTGAGTACGTGTGTATGGTTTCTATTTGCTTGTTTTGGTTGCGGGGTTCGGGGGGGAGGGGGGGGTAGTAGTAGAAATGGGAGGTTGTAAGTATGATGTTTCGTATGCTCATGTCTTTATTTTCTTTGTTTTCGTTTGCCACATACTCTAATTTTTGTGTTTGCCACATACTCTATTTTTTTGTTTGCCACGTACTGTATTTTTTTTTGTTTGCCACATACTCATATCTTTGTGTTTGCCACATACTGTTATCTTGTTT
>CM060326.1:33614006-33621506 GCA_030674155.1 Stramonita haemastoma | reverse complement strand
GATATATTGAGAGAGAGACAGATTATTACACACACACATAGTATATACATATATTATGCACATATATACACACATATTATACACACATAGACACACATACACGCACACACACCATACACACACACACACACACACACACACACAAATATATATATATATGCATATGTATTATGTATGTATGTAGTATGTATGTATGTATGTATGTAGTATGTATGTATGTATGTATGTATGTATGTATGTATGTATGTATGTATGTATTAGATAGTAGGTAGGTAGGTAGTATAGATAGATAGATAGATAGATAGATAGATAGATAGATAGATAGATAGATAGATAGATAGATAGATATGTTATATATATACTACATATACACACATATACCTACACACACACACACACACACACACACACACACACACACACACACATATATATATATATATATATATATATATATATATATATATATATATATATATATATATAATATATATATCAGAGTATGCGCTGTAATTACACCCATCCCACCCGGAAATCCGTGTAAGTATCTGTTGGTTTGCATCTGTTTTTATTTGTCGTCTGTTCCCTTTTCTGTAGTGCTGATAATACGAACACTAACCAACATGACAGGCGCTAACTATGACAAGGAATACTTTGAGGCTGAAAGACGAAAGAAGCAGACGGCCACACGTTCTGATTCCCAGTCTCTTTTTTCCGCTAGTTTACGACTTTTCCACCTATCTCTGTCTTATGTTGTTGTTTTTTCTGAATTACGGTTTTTTTCTGTATTTCTAACCTCGTTATTTTCTGAAGAGGGACTAAAACATAGTGAAAAGGTATATTAATAAACGTATTTTGTATGCTTGCTTTTTTTTCTCAAAAGAACACATTAGGATTTTTGGGTGCTTCTTTCGTTATTTCCTGACTCTTTTTTCTTGTGTATTTATTTGTCTGCTTTACATTTTTTTCTCGTTAATAGCTCCATAAGAAAAGCCTCACATCTCTTTGCAACCAAACTTCAGAGACATTTTCCTTGTCCAGAACATAGATCTAGATAACAGGTAGCATGCAGGGTTTTTGTTTGCCTTTTTATTTTTCAAAGAGGAGTGGGGGTTGGGGAGGAGGGGGGGGGACGTGATGAGGGGAGGTTCTGGATTTTATGTTCCTTTTCTGTGCATTTTAGGTTTATTTTGAGGTTTGTCATCGTCGAACGCTCAGGCAACAACAATTGTTGTCTGTCATAATTATACGTGAGCTAAAATTCGTTGCGCTGTTTCAAGGCCCCTGACAAGTCAGGCCCAGCGCATCCATCTTCGGTATGGGATAGAACAGTTATCATTGAAGTCTTTCTGGAAGAAAAATTCATGAGAATGGACCAGAAAGAAATAACGTAGGCATCAAGGAGATGACAGGAAGAAAAGGGACAAGACAAAAAGACAAGGAGAGGAATAGAAAAGAGGGAATTCTTAGCACACAGAATTCCCCAGGGGTGGGGATGCTATGTATACCGACAAGCCCCCGGCACCCCCATAGTGGAGTTTTGAGAATGGTTCTGTAACCTTTGTTTCCATGTTTTTGTGTCTTTACGTTCTTTGTTTTCTTCCCCACACATCCTCCCCCTTCCCACCTTACCTACCCTAATCAGGTATGGAGACGAAAGCCAGTAACATTCTTTATCCCAATTCATCAACAATTCAGCTCGCCTAAAAAAAATAACGGAAAAAACACCAATACATAATTATGATTATTATAATGAGTGTCTCTGTCAGGGTTGTTTTGTTTTGTGTTTTGTTTTGTCTGTTGTTTTGTTACCTTTTGCCGTAACGACAAAACCAATACCAAGTTCCCTCTGAATTATATGTGGTTTAGAGCTAATTTGTCATGTGTAAAAAAAAATATCAAAGAAACACAGTTATCAAACTTTTTTGTTTTGTTTCTTTGCTTTTTTTTTCCTGAATAAGAACAAAGGGGCTTTTTTCAAAGCGATTTTTTGAATGCCTGAAGCTGAGTTTTGTTGGGGGAAAAAAAACTGAACCATTTTTTTTCTCTCTCTCTTTTTTTTTTGGCATAATTCAATAACAAAACCCGAGGAAAAAAGAATGTTGTGCAGAAAGCTCTGTGCGTGTAAATGTGTGAAGGAAAGATTGTGTTTTTGTTATTATCGTTTGCTTCTGCTCTCTTTCGTTCCTTCCTTTTGTCGTTATTTTTGTTCTGTTTACACAATATCTTGTGTTTTTGTCAGAGTTTTTGGTGGAATGTCTAAAAGCTCGGGTTCTCCTGAACTAAGGGAGGGGATGTTTACGATCTCCCAGCTCCTCAAGTGCATTTCCGTGTATGTGGACATGTAGAAGATCAAGATAAAAATATGCGCGTTAAAGATCCCGGTAATTCATGTCAGTGTTTGGTGGGTTATGGAAACACGACAGTTGATAGTTGGACGACGATGATGACGACGACGACGACGACGACGAAGAAGAAGAAGAAGAAGAAGAAGAAGAAGAAGAAGAAGAAGAAGAAGAAGAAGAAGAAGAAGAAGAAGAACAACAACAACAACAACAACAACAACAACAACAACAACAACAACAACAACAACAGCAACAACAACAGCAACAACAAGAAGCAAAGAAAGAAGCAAAGAAAAAAGAAAAGAGAAAAGAAAAAAAGAAAACTGTGGGACAAAAAAAGTAAGTTTAGACCTTAAAACAGCAACGGAATGAACAGAAATGTTATTCTATTTTTACGAAGTTTTGTCTCCTGTGAAAGATACCTTTTCAGAAAAAAATTCTGTAGTCTTGTAATTCTCTTGTGTGGTAACAAAAAATAATAAAAAGATAGCTATTAAAGATATTTCTGTAGTCTTCTCATTTACTTGTGTAATAACAAAAAATAAATAAAAGATAGCTTTTAAAAATATTTCTGTAGTCTTTTAATTCTCTTGTGTGGTAACAAAAAGTAAATAAAGGATAGCTTTTAAAAATATTTCTGTAGTCTTCTAATTCTCTTGTGTGGTTACAAAAAAATAAATAAACAAAGATAGAAAGAGCAGCATTGGACGAACAAAGTCAATTTTGAAAGAAAACACGATAACCAAAACGTGTCTTTTTTACTGTACTCATAGTTTTGAGGACAAGAATACTTTTTTTGACATTTCCGTGCTTATTTTTTAGGCCGGTAAAAAATAAACTATAAAAAAGAGGAAGAAAGAAAGGTAGAGAGGACAGCGTGCCATTTAAAATCTTACGGGTCATTATTTTTTCAAAAAGTGCATTTAAAGAGTTTTCTAAGGGTGATTATGTCTGTCTTTCTTTTTCCTTCTTCTTGCTTTACTTTATCTTACTTTTTGTTTAATTATTTCCTTGTTTGTTTTACTGTATCTTTTCTTTGTTGATAGCAGCAGAAAAATACTGACGGGCATTTTTCATCCCAATGTGAGACATTTTGCTTGTCTAGAACCTAGCTGAAAAGTGGTATGCGAGATTGTTTTTCTTTTGTGAGTACGTGTGTGTGTGGTTTCTATTTGCTTGTTTTTGTTGCAGGGTTGGGGGGGGGGAGAGTAGAAACGGGAGGTTGTAAGCATGATGTTTCGTATGCTCATGTCTTTAGTTTCTTTGTTTTCGTTTGCCACATATTCTAATTTTTGTGTTTGCCACATACTCTATTTTTTTGTTTGCCACGTACTCTCTTTTTTTTTGTTTGCCACATACTCATATCTTTGTGTTTGCCACATACTCTTATCTTTTTGTTTGCCACATACTCCTATCTTTTTGTTGTTTGCCACATACTCTCATCTTGTTTGTTTGCTACATACTCCTATCTTTTTGTTGTTTGCCACATACTCCTATCTTTTTCTTGTTTGCCACATACTCTCATCTTTTGTTTGCCACGTTCTCGATCTCTCATCTTATTTTTGTTTGCCAAATACTCTAATCTTTGTGTTTGCCACATACTCTCATCTTTGTGTTTGCCACATACTCTAATCTTTGTGTTTGCCACATACTCTCATCTTTTTGTGTGTGTTTGTTTGCCACATTCTTGCTCTCATCTTTTTCTTGTTTTGTTTGTTTACCCCCAGACTCTACCTCCCATCCCTACCCCCTCCACACACATCTGTCCCCTTCTTATTTTTACCCCCGAATTTACAAGTGGCAACAAAATCAGAAATAATTCTTCAAACAAATCACACAACAATTTAGCATGCTTTAAAAAAAAACACTTGAGAAAACGCTTATTAGACGAGTCTGTTTGTTAGGCTTGTTTTGCTAGTTTTTCTTCTCCCTGTGACAGTCTTTGTTTTTCTTTGTTCTCTTTTGTTCCCCACGTCCACAACAGAAAAAAAAATTAAAAAATAAACACAAGCTCCCGATTCCTTCTGAATTGTATGCTGTGCACAGCTAATTTCCTGGTGCAAGAATAGCGGAAGAGAAACGTTGTTGGAGCCTTTGTTGTTTCGTTTCTTTTGTTGTCGGTTTTTTTTTTCTCTCTTCTCTTTTCAACAATAGGACAAGGACGAACGATGCTTTTCAAGACAGATTTCTCCATGCCTGCAGCAGAGTAGTTGAAGAAACAAAATTATTTCGATTCTTGGATTTCTGTTTTTGATTTTTTTTGCTTGTGTGAGCAGAAAACACAAAGAGAGAAAAGAATATTGTTGTGGTTGTGTTTTGTTTTGTTGGGTTTTCCTGTGGTTTGTTTGAAAGAATGGGGTTGTAACCTTTTGAATTGTATTTGCTTGTTGTGTCTTTTATTTGGGTTTTGTTTTTTTATCATTATTTATGTTTGCTTGGTTATTCTTTTGTTTGTGTGTGTGTGTTTTTCTGTTTGCTTTTGTGGGGTGAGTGTAGAGGCGTGGGGGGGGGGGGGGGGCTATGTGCTCTAAAGAGATGCCTCTTTCGATTCTATCAGACACGATAACATCCACACTTTTCTGTCACACTGGGAAATCTTTGTGTTGCAGTATGTTGTATCGAACTGTACTATACTGCATGGTATCTTCAATCTAATTCAATGATGTTGCTTAGAGCCACGCCGACCGCACAGGCCATATCGGGGCTGTCACCTCGCCACATTTTAAAACTCGTATTAAAACTGTACAACTATATACAGATTAAAACGACAGTCCACAGAAAAAGGGGGGTGAAAATGGAGATGGGGAAGACATGAAGATGAAGATGTAACAACAAATTCCGTGACCAAGAGTTTCTGGGAAGAAAGGCAGGAGAATGAACCAAGAAGGCAGAAAACAGATGAAGAGGACTAGACAGGTAGGACAGAGACAAGGCAGAGGCAAAGAGAGGGACAGAATAGAGGGGATTCCTAGCACAGAGCCTTCAGAAAGAGAGACAGAGAAAAGGAAAGATAGTCAGAAACAGAGAGACAGTCTCTCTCTGTCTTTGTCTCTCTGTTCCCCTGTCTCTCTATCTCTGTCTCTGTCTGTCTGTCTGTCTGTCTGAGTGTCTGTCTATCTGGTGTCTGTCTGTCTGTCTGTCTGTCTGTCTGTCTGTCTGTCTGTCTGTCTCTCTCTCTCTCTCTCTCTCTCTCCTCTCTCTCTCTCTCTCTCTCTCTCTCTCTCTCTCTCTCTCTCTCTCTCTCTCTCTCTCTCTCTCTCTCTCTCTTTTCCTGTCTCTCTCTCCCCACTTTTTTCAAGAAGAAAAATTAATACAAGCAGCAGTCATTTTCCATCCGAGTTGAACTTGCAGCTTAGCACGTTGAAATAAATAATGGAAAAAACGCGAATTTGATGGGAGGTGTGATGTTAGACCAGGCTTTTGCATCGGGGTTTTGTTTTGTATTGTTTAGCGAGTTTTGCTGATTTCCCTCTCTCTTTTTTGTGTGTGTGTTTCCCCCCTTTGTCCATAATGACAAAGAAAGCTTGCAGATCGTTGTGAATTCCAGGCAGTTCACAGCTAATTTCCTGATGCAAACACAGTGGTAGAAAAGCGTTGTTCAGGTAGGCCCTGTTTTCTTTAGTTGTTAACATGCGTTCTGTGCTACAGTGAGAGAAGGGCAAAGGAGGATTTTTTTTTTAAACGATGTCTTCGCTCCAGAAGCAGAATCATGGAACAAATGATGTGTGGGGGTGGAGGGGGACAGCGTTGAAAGGAGTTGGGGGGGGGGGGGGGGGGGGGCTTGGGCTTTTGTGAGATAGGGAAAACAAGGACAAATCTGTTATAGTTTGTGTTTGTTTGTTTCTTTCTTTATTTCTCTCTGTCCCTGTCTCTGTCTCTCTCTGTCTGTCTCTTTCTTTCTCTACACACCCACCCTCTCTCTCCCTCTCTCTCTCCCTCTCCTCTCTCTCTCTCCTCACCTCCCCCCCCTCCTCCCTCTCTCTCTCTCTCTCTCCACTTTTTTTCAAAAAGAAAAATTAATACAAGCAGCAATCATTTCTCCATCCGAGTAGATCTTCAGCTTAGCACGTAAAATTGAATACTCCAGAAAACGCGAATTTAATGGGAGGTGTGATGTTAGACCAGGCTTTGCATCGGGGTTTGGTTTTGTTTTTATGTTTAGCGAGTTTTGCTGATTTCCCTATTTTTGTGTGTGTTCCCCCCCCCCCCCCTCTTTTGTCCATAATGACAAAGAAAGCTTGCAGATCGTTGTGAATTCCAGGCAGTTCACGGCTAATTTCCTGAGGCAAAAACAGTGGTAGAAAAGCGTTGTTTAGGTAGGCCCTGTTTTCTTTAGTTGTTAACATGCGTTTCTGTGCTACAGTGGAGAAGGCAAAGGAGGATTTTTTTTTAAAAAACGATGTCTTCGCTCCAGAAGCAGAATCATGGAACAAATGATGGTGGGGGTGGAGGGGGACAGCGTTGAAAGGAGTTGGGGGGCGGGGGGGGGGCTTGGGCTTTTGTGAGATAGGGAAAACAAGGACAAATCTGTTATAGTTTGTGTTTGTTTGTTTCTTTCTTTATTTCTCTCTGTCCCTGTCGCTGTCTCTCTCTGTCTGTCTCTTTCTTTCTCTACACACCCACCCTCTCTCTCCCTCTCCCTCTCTCTCTCCTCTCTCTCTCTCTCTCTCACTCCCCCCCCCCTCCCCTCTCTCTCTCTCTCTCTCTCTCTCCACTTTTTTTCAAAAAGAAAAATTAATACAAGCAGCAATCATTTCTCCATCCGAGTAGATCTTTCAGCTTAGCACGTAAAATTGAATACTCCAGAAAACGCGAATTTGATGGGAGGTGTGATGTTAGACCAGGCTTTGCATCGAGGTTTGGTTTTGTTTTGTTTTGTTAGCGAGTTTTGCTGATTTCCCTATTTTGTGTGTGTGTCCCCCCCCCTCCCCCCTCTTTTGTCCATAATGACAAAGAAAGCTTGCAGATCGTTGTGAATTCTAGGCAGTTCACAGCTAATTTCCTGATGCAAAAACTAGTAGTAGAAAAGCGTTGTTTTAGGTAGGCCCTGTTTTCTTTAGTTGTTAACATGCGTTCTGTGCTACAGGGGAAGAAGGACAAAGCAGGATTTTTTTAAAGCGATGGTTTTGCTCCAGAAGCAGAATCGTGGAACAAA
>CM060326.1:33601506-33609006 GCA_030674155.1 Stramonita haemastoma | reverse complement strand
TCTGTCTGTCTGTCTGTCTCTCTCTCTCTCTCTCTCTCTCTCTCTCTCTCTCCTCTCTCTCTCTCTCTCCTCTCTCTCTCTCTCTCTCTCTCTCTCCCCTCCCTCCTTCCTCCTCCCCCTCCCTCCCTCCTCCCCCTCCGTCCCTCCTCCACCCTCTCTCTGTCTCACCCACGCACTCACCCACTCACTCACTCACTCATCTCTTTCTCTCTCTCTCTCTGTGTTAATATTAAGCGAGAAGAAAATGGCTCTGTATTCTGTATTTGATGTTTTTTGTGTGTCTGTGTTATTCTTTTGTCCTTCGAGAGCACTTTATCAAGACGATGTCTTCTGTTTGCATAATATTTCTTTCTTTCCCGTCTGTGTTTGGCGTTTTACAGAAATTTATAAATTAGTATTTTTCTAGCTTCATTCTTTTTCATGTCTTTTTTAACAATTTATTCCATTTCTTTCTCCCTTTTCCTTTTCTTTCTTTTTTCTCTATTTCTACTTTTCCTTATTTTTTATTTCTTCTATGTTTAAACTGTCTTTACACACAAACATACACACAAACTCAACCAAACAACCAGCCTCACTAAACATCCACCCACCACCCTACCCCGACCCCTACCCTCCTTTCACCTTTTCACTAACCCACCAAAACCATCCACTAAACCCAACCCACCTACCCACTCACCCATCCTCTACCTCACCCTCACCTTCACCTATCCAAGCAGTCTTGTAGACCGTTTGGGCCATCACCACTGAAGATTTGGCAAACCAGCTTCCTCCACACTTCTCATCCCACAGCTGTCAGTTTCCCCCACTTTCAGCTCCTCTCAGCTCAGGAGCTAATTATCCCATCCCAACCCAGCCCAGCTGTTTGCCAGCTGGTGCTATTATTTTATAGCAGGAGCTGACCACACATAGTCTAGGTAAAAGGAAGGAGCATTCTAAATTATTTAGCACTCTTGACTAGACTAGGCCCTACTGAGTGATGTTGGCTTTGTGCACTGTGATCCATATCCAAACCCGCCCCTGTGCCCTGTTCTTATCATTGTATTTTCTTCAGTTCCTTTGGAGTCTATTTTTTTCGTTAAAAATTGTAACAATGTTGTAACTCTTTAGTTTTTTTGGGTGGGGGGTTTCTTAGTTAACTTGTTTTGTTTGCTTACTTGCTTCATTTCTGTTTTAGTCTGTTTTTTGTTTAAGTGGATTTTAGTTTTTTGTTTTTGATTTTTTGTTTTGTTTTTGCTGTTGTTTTTTTCTTGTGTACACACAAGGTTTTTTTTGTTTTGTTTTTTTGATTTTTTAGATAGATGGGCTTGATGAAGAAAAAGCTAATTTATTGCTTACTCAATGTACCATCTGGAAATAAAATTTGGATTGGATTGGATTGGATTGGATTGGATCTGTGGTTGCAGTCGGACACAGCGCTGATGATCGACGCTGCCCGCGCCACCTTCGAGGCCATCCAGAAAACCCGCAAGCTGCCTCAGCCCTCCGCCCCCCACTCCAGGGGCGACAACTGCCGCCTGGACAAGCCCAAGCCCCTGCCCATAGGGGAGAGAATCATGACCAGCCTGCAGAAGGTAAGGATATTCATTTTTTCCTTCTTGTGCACCTCTCTTTCCTTCTCCTCCTTCACTGTTGTTTTTAAGGAATTATTACTGCCACTGCTGGATCAGTGGTCTAGAGGTTACTTACGAACGCACCTAGCTGCCTGGAAAGCGAAAAGTCTTTGTTTGAAGTGTGTTTGTTTGATACCTGTTTGGGCCAGAAACTTTCTGTCCGTCTCGGTAGACCGTGGTTTGGGTGCTAGTGTTTTTGACGAGACGATAAACCATGTTCCCTGCGTGTTATACACAACCATCTAGCGCAGGTAGAAGAACCCACGGCAACAAGAGAGTTTTCACTGGAAAAATTCTGTGAAAAGCCACTTAGATAGGAATGCAAATGTGATGCAGTTTCACAAAAGGTACATTTAAGCATCTGCTTATCATTTTTTAGATTTTCATAAAGTGAGAAAGTTCAATTTTTTAGCTTTACAATGATGTACTTGGTTTTGCTATAGCTTGACTAAAAGCAAAGTTACAGTAGTTTGAATCCCCAAAGTGGTGGGCGGCCATTTGAGAAAAGTGATCTTAAAGTTTATTGAACTGAGTACTTGTGCCTTGATCAGAAGACCTTAGCAAAAGTGCTTTTAAGCTGTATAAGCTATAAATTGGGCTCTGATACTTTGAAATATGATTTTTAGCTGTTTGAAGAACCCAAAACTGCAAGATCATGAAAATCGCTGAAAATAGGTGTGGCCGCCTTTGAAAACTCTCCCTGCGACTTAATGTACCTTTTGTAGGAGCGCGTCACAAATACAGCCGAGGACAGGAAGATTAAAAAAAAAGGATGGATCGCGCTACTGCTCTTGAGGCGACACACTCTCCCCAGGGGGGAACAGCTCGAATTTCATGCAGAGAAATCTGCCGTGACTGAAAGTGGTATACCATACAATACAATACAATACAATACAATACAATACAATGCAATGCAATGCAATGCAATGCAATGCAACGCAACGCAACGCAACGCAACGCAACGCAACGCAACGCAACGCAACGCAACGCAACGCAACGCAACGCAACGCAAACGCAACGCAACACAACACAACACAACACAATACAATACAATACAATAGTACAACATCCATCTGTGATGTGAATTTAAACACTCTGTCGCCTTCCCCCGTGAGGATGCCGGCGGCCTGTCAGTATAAAAAAAACACCCCTCATATTCTGTGCTAAGAATTCCCTCTTTTCTATCCCTCTCTTTGTTTCTGCCTCGTTTCTGTCACCACTTCCTTCTTGTTTACTTTTCTTGCCTACTGTGTCCGTTCCCCTGCTGTTTTTGCTTTTTTTTCTCCGGAAAGACATAAGAGAGGATTTTTCTCCCACGCGGCTCAAGTCAGATGTGGTGGGCCTGACTTGTCAGGCACTTAACGGCAGCGCAACGCATCTTCGCTCATATGACAGACAGCAATAGCTGCCGCCTGAGCGTTCGACAAAGAAGAGGAAGAAGAGGAAAGAAGAAGAAGAAGAAGAAGAAGAAGAAGAAGAAGAAGAAGAAGAAGAAGAAAAAGAAAGACCTTATCCAGTGGTTCAACATCTATAAGCTTCTTGCGCGTTTTTACCCACACAAATATGGTGGTGGATCGGTGGTTTAGAGGTTACGCAAGTTCCTAAAATGCAAAAAAAAGTCCGGGTTTTAAGTTTGTAGTGGTTCGATCCCTGTTTGTGCCCGAAAATTTACCCCTATCCCTCAGACAGTGAGTGGTCGTCAGGGTGCTAGTCTTTCGGATGAGAAGATGACCCGGGTCCTGTGTTCAACACACACTTGGCGCACGTCAAAGAACAACACGGCGGCAACAAGAGAACTGTCCCTGACAAAAAATTTATCGAAAAAAATCTTTCTGATAGAGATACAAATGCACATACAGGCAGGAAAAAAGACGAAAAAAAAACCATTAGTGGTGGCGCTGTTTTTGTGGTGACACGCTCTCCCCGGGCTTGTTCTTTCATCCCAATAATCTGGGGGGGGAGGGAATGGGGGAGACTGGAGTTAGTACTGGTATTCGTTCCAGGGAGAAACATCCCCTTATACAGATGCGTCAAGTAGTGGCTCGAACCCAGGCCGTTAGACCATGAGCGCAACGCTCAAACCACCAGGCACAGTGCGCAAATCCAACAGAACTCATCAGTCAAGGGTCTAGGGCCCCAGTGCTAAAAATCAGCCCCTTCCTTTTACCAAGTCTATGTGGGGTCAGTTTCCTCTATAATTAGCACTACCTTGGCCTAGGCCAAAAGTTGTGTCAGTTATTGATGTCAGCTCATTGCCAAGGCCTACACTAAAATGTTGTGATGTTGTAAAATGTTGTGTAGCCATGACAAGCTCTTAACAGAACAACCCGCACTCTCCTTCAAAGGAGAATAAATTCTCTGAAGTCGGAGTATGGCTGCCTATATGGCGAGGTACTTGAAAATAGTCATACACGCAAACTTCTCATTCAGTGTGCAATTTCAAACTCACAGTGATTCCCAGGTGGGATTAGTGAGTCAGAGTGCACATTCTGGGTGACCCCCCAGAGTGTTAAGCTGGGGAACAACAACAACAACAACCGCACAACCTGGGATGGAATGGATAGCAGCTGAGAGGAGCTGGAAGTGGGGGGAAACTGACAGCTGTGCAGGTGGCCCCGACACCTTGATTTCTTTCATGCTGATGGCTGTGGATGGCGGTGTTGTGGGGTTTTTAGAATCTAAGGCAATTTTTTGGTCAAAACGAACAAAGAATATAACAACACAGAAAAATCAGCAACCACGACAGAGCAACACCATGACCACCACCACCACCACCACCACCACCATCACTACCACCACCACCACCACCACCACCACCACCACGGCGGCATCCACCAAACTTTGGCATCGATACGGCGAAAGTCAATGGCAGACGACAAGAAGATCAGAGCCGTGAGATCTCTAAGCCAGCTCGCCAGTGTGTGTGTGTGTGTGTGTGTGTGTGTGTGTGTGTGTGTGTGTGTGTGTGTGTGTGTGTGTGTGTGTGTGTGTGTGTGAGTGACAGCTAGGCTTGATATGACGGTAGTATAGTGTGGCCTTGATGGGGAATGGAGACAAGGGGGCCCCGGGTGGGTGTGGGGGGAGGAGGGGGAGGGATAGCCTAGAGGATGGGGATGACCTTTTTGGAATTTGTCAACAGACATGAGGATGAGGGGGGGGGGGGGAGTGGTGTTTCGAGACCGTCAAGGTCTGAGGTTGATGAGGGGGTGGTGGGGGGAGGGGAGTTGGTATATGGTGGAATGGTGAGAAGGAAAGGAAGAATGGTGAAGGTGGTGTGTCATAGTCGAAGTCAAGTCAAAGTCAAAATTTTATTTCTAGACCGTACGTTGAGTAGGCAATTGACTTGCCTTTTTCATCAAGCCATCTATTTAAGGAAAATTTTTTAAAAAAAACAAAAGAAACAAACAAAAGAGAAGATCAAAATCAGAAGAAAACAGGCAAACCAAAAATAAAACCCAACAACAAAAGCACTCTCCCAAAATATTTAAGTACAGCATTATCACCATAACCCATGACAATAAAATAGACTCAAAAAGGAACTAAAAAAAACAATAAATTGTAAAACTCACCCCCACACACACGCACACACACACATACACACACACATACGCACGCACGCACGCACACAAGTGCGCGCGCGTACATGCACGCACTGAAATTTAAAAAAAAGAACGATTACTTTTTTAAAACATCATAAATGTCAAACAAACAAGTTATATCAGGCTACAATATCATCCGTTCTTTTACGTTCATATTTTGTATGTAAAAAGGGCAACAAACAAAAATCAAATTACAAAACAGGAACGAAACACCCCAAAATTTATATCATACCATAACAAAAAAAACAAAATATCATACGCACTTTGTGTGTGTGTGTGTGTGTGTGTGTGTGTGTGTGTGTGTGTGTGTGTGTACCGAGGATAATGGAATAAGCACTCATGCGCTCTTTTACATCCAATCCCCGCGTGTATGCTGCTTTGTAAATTTCATCTGTTCCCACGGCACACAATGGCCTACTCTTACGAAAAGCGGAACAAGAATTAACGTGTGCGCAAGATGTTTTTCGTGCGTTTAACACACAAGGCCTCGGTTTATAATCTCATCTGAAGGAATTTTGGGGAGATTGGAGTCAGCACTGATGTTAACTCCAGGAGAAAAATCTCCTCGAACGGAATCGAACCCGGGTCGTCAAATTGCCGAGTGTGTGTGTGTGTGTGTGTGTGTGTGTGTGTGTGTGTGTGTGTGTGTGTGTGTGTGTGTGTCTGTGCGCGCTCGCGCGCGCGCGCGCGCGTGTGTGTGTGTGTGTGTGTGTGTGTTTGGAGGAGGGGAGCAGGGGATGGGGATGAGTACGTGGGATTTGTCAGCACAAAAGAGGATAAGCGTGGGGGTAGTATTAAGAGACGTCTGGGTCTGAAGTGTGTGTGTGTGTGGGTGGGGGGGGGGGGGGTCAAGGAATGATGTGAAAGAAAGGAAGAATGGATAGGGCACTCTGTGTGTGTTTGTGTGTGTATGTGTGTGTGTGTGTGTGTGTTTGTGTGTGTATGTGTGTGTGTGTGTGTGTGTGTGTGTGTTTGTGTTTGTGTCTGTGCGCGTACGCGCGTGTTTGCGTCTTTCGCTTAAGCAAATGATGTTATGATGTGTTTACCACTCCAGCTGTCACATCCATACGCGCTCTATCACTTCTTCAAACAATCCGCGGCCTTTTTTTGCAAAGGGAAGAGGTAGCCAAAATCACAAATAGGCTTGGGTTTGTTTTGCTTTTCTTTTTTTCTTTTTTTCTTTTTTTTTTTAATTGAAATTCACATTATATTCGCTCTTGCTTATTATTGGTTTACTTTTTACATGGGTTTTTTCTCGTTTCATCTTTAAAAATTGGAATTTCTAGTGATGGTAAAAATGTTGGTTTTGTTTTGTTGTTTCTCTTTTTTTTTCTTCTTTTTTTTTTTTTTGGGGGGGGGGCTTGCTGCGTTTAGCTATTTTAAGGGTACAAGCGGGTTGTTACAAAAAGTTAAAGAACTAACCTTGTCAAAATGTGAATTAAAAATTGTTAAGAAACAGATCAGGTAATAAATTCTCTATCTGAAAGTTTTGAAAAGCAATATTCAAAGTTGAATTAAATGATCAAAAGGAAGTTGAAGAACCATGCCTTAAAGTTGGTGCAAACTTAAAAACGTGGTACAGAAGGTGATGGTGATGACGATAATAAGGACCACGATGATGATGGGGAGGAGGAGGAAGAGGAGGAGGATGGTGAGGATGGGCCGGGGGGGGGGATCAGTGCTACTCCTCGAAAATTTTCAGATTCTTTTTCTTTGTCAAACCCTCAGACAACTACTGTTGTCTGTCATATGAGCGCAAAGGCGTTGCTCTGCCATTAAGCGCCTGACAAGTCAGGCCCAGCGCATCTGAATTCGGCGTGGGGGAGAATTCTTATATTCTAAATCTTTCTGGAAAAAAGAGGCAGGAAACTGGACCACGAAGGCAAAAGAATTGACCAGAAGGAGAGGTGTCAGGTAGAAAAAGAACAAGACAGAAACGAAGGCAGGTTTAGAAAAGAGAGAGCTCCTAGCACAGAATTTCTAGAAGGTGTGGGGTGGGGTGTTGTATGTACTGACAGATTCCCCCGGCATCCCAACAGGGGCACGCTGCCAGTCTGACATGAAGTCTTGTTGCAGGTGCAGTTTGATGGTCTCTCGGGGCCCGTGGACTTTGAGGACGGGGTTCGCTCCGACTACAGCGTGGATGTGTACAAGCTGCAGTTTAAAAAGAAAATGCGAAAGGTAGGAGTGTGTGTATGACATGACATGATAACCTCCCGATTCCAGTGTTTCATCTTTAAACAAAAAAAATGTTGCTTATCAGCTAGAGC
Source organism: Stramonita haemastoma (assembly GCA_030674155.1). NCBI lineage: Eukaryota > Metazoa > Mollusca > Gastropoda > Neogastropoda > Muricidae > Stramonita > Stramonita haemastoma. Next base: position 33,601,527 of record CM060326.1, on the reverse strand, counting down.
TCTGAGGTTCTCCAACGGTGA
>CM060326.1:33591506-33596506 GCA_030674155.1 Stramonita haemastoma | reverse complement strand
TCCCTCCCCCGCGTGAGCACTCATGTGGGGCGTGTCATTATCAATGGCATCCCACCGTCTGGAAACATCTGTGCTAGGAGTATTGTTGTTTTTTTCTATCCTTCTCTTTTTTGTTGTTTTTGTGATGCTTCTTTTCTTCCTGTCACCTCCTTTTTTGTCCATTTTCTGGCTGTGTAGTCCATTTTCCTGCGGGATTTTTTTTTTTTTACCTTTCTCCCAGAAAGACTTAAAAGAGAAAAACATGCATATCCCACTCCGAAGTCGGATGTGCTGGGCCTGATTTGTCAGGCGCTTGACGGCAGCGCAAAGCATTTTCGCTCTGTGACAAGACACCAATAGTTGTTGTCTGAGCCCTCCACGACGATTACGTGTGGGAATGCACGCAGAACTTCTTGCACACATGTTAATAAAGCCTGTTCCGCCTTTCGGAAGTGTTGACCAGTAATGCAGATGGGAACGCGTGACAAAACTGACCAAAACGCACACACATGAAGCCTGCATGTTAAAATAAGAAGTGCATGAGTGTTTATTCCACCATCCTCGAAATTAAAAGAATGTATTGAAAAAAAATGAACAGAGAGAGATTTGCATAAATTTAGAGCTATTCAGAAATATGTTATCTAGAAATTTGGTTTTTACGGACCAGCAATGCAAATACAGCATAGATTTACAATAACTTTTGTATAATTTTAGCATAACCAGCTTTTTTTAAAAAAATGAAAGCACGAAAAAACAAAGAAAAGATATAAGAAAGAAAAGAAGAAAGGAACATTTTTTTCTCGCTCATTCTTATTTTGTTTTTGTTTTTCATTAAATTTGTGAGGAACATATGAATGAGGATGTTATAGCTTTTACTGTATCTTAGCCCCCCCCCCCCTCTCCCACCCCTCCCAAAAAAAGAGAAGAAATTAAAGCAACTCTCGTTTCTATCATTCTTTTCGCAAGATTACGGAAAAAGTAGAGTGTATTTTGTGCATGCATTAGTACTTACTTTCACTCCAGCATGCACAGCAAATTTTTTTTTTTCTTCCCGCCCCCCCCCCCCCCCCCCCCCCCCCCCCCGACAATATCTATTTCATCCCCTCCCTGTCTGTCTGTCTGTCTGTCTGTCTGTCTGTCTGTCTGTCTGTCGTGTCTGTCTGTGCGTCCGTCCGTCTGTCCGTCTGTCTGTCCGTCCGTCTGTCTAAATACGTCTGTTCCTGCGTCCGTGTCGTCCGTCCTGTCTGTCCGTCCGTGTCTGTCCGTACCAGTCTGTTCCTCCTCTCCCTCCATCTGTTCCTGCTCGTCGTCCTGTCTGTCTGTCTGTCGTCTGTCTCTGATCTCTGTCTCTCTCATCTCTCTCTGTCTCTCTCTGTCTCTTCTCTCTTCTCTCTCTCTCTACAACCACTTCTGTGTTCTTAACATCTGTATCACATCGAAGAAGAGAAGAGTGTTAATCTCGCGTTGAGGCTGGAGCCACCGCACACAAATAATGTAATTTACACCTCCAAAAAATTGGGAAAAAAAACACCACATTCTTCAACAAAAACTTCGTCTTGAAGTGCAAGTGTTAGTCTCCACCTTGCCCCCTCCCCTCTCTCTTTCTCTCTATCTCTCTGTCTCTCTCTGTCTCTGTCTCTGTCTCTCTCGCTCTCTCTCTCTTGATATATATATATATATGTATATATATATATATATATACACATATAAAACAATGTGTGTGTGTGTCTGTCTGTCTCTGTCTCTCTTTCTCTTTCTCTCTCTCTCTGTCTCTGTCTCTATCTCTATCTCTCTCTGTCTCTCTCTCTGTGTCTCAGAGAAGAACCGATGAAAAAAGTATCTAAGTACTTACTCTGTTACTCTTTAAAATTAATATTCATTATTTCAGTAATTAATTAATTAATTAATATCATTCATTAATCAATTAATTCATTCCTCTCCTCTCTCTCTCTCTCACTCTCTCTCTCTCCATCTCTCTCTCTCTCTCTCTCTCTCTCTCTCTCTCTCTCTCTCCCTCTCTCTCTCTCTCTCTCTCTCCTCTCTTCTTCTCTCTTCTCTTCTCCCTCTCTCTCCTTCTCTGTCTCTCTCTCTTTTTCTGTTTGTGTGTCTCTCTTTGTCTTTCTCTCTCTCATTCTCTGTCTATCTCTTTCTATATCTCTCTCTCTCTCATTCTCTCTCTCTCTCTCATTTTCTCTCTCTACCTGTCTCTACCTGCGAAGGTTGGACAATGACCGCTGAAACCACCAAGCGGATCCAGACGTTCGAGACAAAAGGCTTCAGGCGACTGCTTAGAATTTCCTGGAAGGATAGGAAAACAAACACCTTTGTGCGAAGTCAAGTCGCACTGATGGCTGGCCCTCAGGAACCCCTACTAGCCACTGTCAAGAAAAGGAAGTTGGCATGGTTCGGCCATGTCACACGCCACAACACCCTCCCCAAGACAGTCCTACAAGGAACGCTAGAAGGTGGCAGACGCCGAGGCAGACAAACCAAAAGCTGGATGGATAACATCAAGGAGTGGACCCACCTAGACAGTCCAACACTCATTGGGAAGGCGGAGGACAGGGCTGGATGGCGACGGCTGGCTGCAGAATCGTCTCTCATGTCTCCTCCACGACCATCCCGGTCATGAGAAAAGAAGAAGAAGAAGACCTGTCTCTGTCTTTTTCTCTGTCTCTCTCTTTCATTCTCTCTGTCTCTGTCTCTCTCACTCTGTCTGTCTGTCTGTCTGTCTGTCTGTTTCTCTCTCTCTCTGTCTCTCTCTGTCTCTCTCTGTCTCTCTCTGTCTCTCTCTGTCTCTCTCTGTCTCTGTCTCTCTCTGTCTCTCTGTCTCTATCCCTGTCTCTGTCTCTGTCTCTGTCTCTCTCTGTCTCTCTGTCTCTCTGTCTCTCTGTCTCTCTCTCTCTCTCTCTCTCTCTCTCTCTCTCTCTCTCTCTCCTCTCTCTCTCTCTCTCTCTCTCTCTCTCATCCTCTCCTTCTCATTGTCTGTCTCTCTGTCTGTCTGTGTGTGTCACTCTATGTGTCTGTCGGTCTCTCTCTCTCTAAAATACACACACACGCACGCACGCACGCACGCACGCACGCACCACACACACACACACACACACAAACAGACACACACACACACACACACACACACACACACACACACACACACACACACACACACACACACACACATTCACACACACATTCACACACATTCACACACACAACATACACACACACACACATTCACACACATTCACACACCCCATTCACACACACACACACACACATCCACACACACACACACACACACACACACACACACACAACACACACATTCACACACATTCACACACACAACACACACACACACACACACACACATTCACACACACACACACATTCACACACACACACACACACATTCACACACACACACACATTCACACACACACACACACACACACACACACACACACACACACACACACACACACACACACACACCACACACACACACACACACACACACACACACACACACACACACACACACACACACAACACATTTCTATTCCTTTTTCGATCAGTGTTGCTTCTTTTGTCGTGTTTGTTGTTATCTTTCAGATAATGCAGGATTTCTCTAGCGTTTCTATTCCTTTTTCGATCAGTGTTGCTTCTTTTGTTGTGTTTGTTGTTATCTTTCAGATAATGCAGGATTTCTCCAGCTGTGATACATTTCTGTGTGGTGATTTGATATTTTGGGTTGTTGTTTTTTGTTGTTGTTGTTGTTGTTCGCTTGTGGGAAGGTGTAGAAACGGTGGTTAGGAAAAGTTTTCTACGAGAAAGTTTGATAGAAGGGCTAGTTTTTTCGTTTGAACGTGATTGCTTTTGTTTTGTATGAGGTTTTTGTTGGGGTGTTTTTTTGTGGTGGGGATGTGTGTGTGTGTGTGTGTGTGTGTGTGTGTGTGTGTGTGTGTGTGTGTGTGTGTGTGTGTGTGTGTTTTGTGTGTGTGTGTGTGTGTGCAGGGGGGTGGGGGGGGTGATGGGATGGTTCTCTTGCGCATTTTTTGTTTTGGGCCGTTATTTATTTTTCTTTTCGATTTTGTTAATTTGAATTAAATTGGAATTGAAAGCGAAAGGGTGATAAAAGTAGAGAGAAGTATAAGGTTTTTTTTTTGTTTATGCTTTTGTTTGGCTCCGGGTTTTTTGTTTTATTTGTTTGTTTGTTTGTTGTTCGTTGTAAATTGTTTCTCGTTTTCTAAGTGGTCCGTCTCTTTTCTTTCTCCTTTTTCTGTGCTTTGTGTGTGGTTGTTTTGTTTTCTCTTGTTGTTGTTTGTTGGTTAAATGTTTTTTAGGTTGTTTCTCTGTCCATTTTCTTTCTAATTACTTTTCCTCAGTTTTCTCTCCCTGTTCTAATTTCCCTTTTTCTCTGTCTGTCTGTCTGTCTGTCTGTCTGTCTCTTTGTCTTTCTGTTTCTGTCTGTTTGTCAGCTACTCTCTCTCTCTATGTCTCTCTCTCTATCTCTCTCCCCTCTCTCTCCCTTTCTCTCCCCTCTCCCTCTCTCTCTCTCTCTCTCTCTCTCTCCTCTCTCTCTCTCTCTCTCTCCCTCTCTCTCTCTCGCTCTCTCTCTCATTGGACCTCATGTTTTCCTTTTTGCATCAGGATTGTCTGCGAGCCTCTTCTGAAATTGCAGAGGAAATTGGGATGAATGGCATTGAAATGATCAAAGTGATGTTCTGCGTCTGTCTGTCTGTCTGTCTGTCTGTCTGTCTGTCTGTCTGTCTGTCTGTGTCTGTCTGCCTCTGCTTGTTTATCTGTGAAGCCCTTTCCTTTCTCTCTCTCTCTCTCTCTCTCTCTCTCTCTCCTCTCTCTCTCTCTCTCTCTCTCTCCTCTCCCTCTCTCTCTCTCTCTCCTCTCTCTCTCTCTCCTCCTCTCTCTCTCTCTCTCTCTATCTATCTATCTATCTATCGCCATCGTGTGCCGGTGGGAACAGATGACAATATTTACAAAACTGCATACACACGGGGACC
>CM060326.1:33584006-33586506 GCA_030674155.1 Stramonita haemastoma | reverse complement strand
CGTACGCATACACAAGAAGTGTGTCGTGAGAGTGACGCAAGCAATTATTTCCTATTGATAAGTCTGAGTAGATCTCAAAATTGTGACCAAAAAAACCCTCAAAACAACACTACCAGATATACAAAGGAGTAATTCATAATATAACAACAGCAACACCAATACCATAGCGCCAACAACACTAATAATGGTAAGAGCAATCACAGCATTCATACTTCAAACCGAGATGTACTTTTATCATGCTAAAACTTTAGGAGAAAAAGAAAACAAAAGCAAAACAGGACACCACAGCGGCCTACAGATGGGTTCGTAATGACGTCATGGCATTGTATGACGTCAGAGTGTGGTGACACCTATGACGTAGACACGGATTTGAGACAGGTGTCATCCTTTGGGGGGAATATCAGTGCTTGGATGCGTTCATGTGTTCCTTGGTTTGGCCTCGGTTCTTGTCACAACTTTGGTTTGTGTGTCTTAGTTCTTATTCTTCTTTTTTGAGTTGTGTTGGTATTCATTTTGGAATTCGGATAAGTATTGTTGTTGTTGTTGTTATTGTCGTTATTATGAGTAGTAGTGATAATAGTAGTAGCAGTAGTGTCATGATCATTATAATTCTTGATATGTTGTTATTATTATCAATTTAATTATATTATCATTCGTATTTGTATTGGTATAATTATCATTTTATGATTATTGGTATTGTTACCATTATTGTTACTATTATTGTTATTATTATAAGTTTTGTTGCCATCATCGTTATTTTTATGATTGCTATTGTCGTTATGTTTGATCAATATTGTTATCATGGCTATTATCATTACTACATTCTTTTTTTCTTTTAGAAAGAAGGTTGCAGGAGTGTTAAGACGTTCATCTGCCTAAAAGGTAAACTTTGAGGTTCTGGGTTCGATTCCTGGCCTAATTGCCCATTCTTCCCAGTTTGACGAAAAAGAAAATCAAACTAAATGTCCAGATCCTTCGGATGAGACTGGATCTGAAAAGCGAGGTCTTGTGTAGCGAAGGCATGCAGAACATCACGCGCACATATTAAAAACCTGTTCCGCCTTTCGGAAGAATAGACCATGTCGTTTCGGTAGGAACAGATGAGGAAAATCTATAAAATAACATAAAAAAAAGAAAAAACCGACAACTGCATGCACACAGGTGTCGTGTATGGACACCATCCCCGAAATCGGAATGTGGCTACCTAAATGGCAAGGGGGTGGGGGGAGGGACGGTGGCATACGCAAAAATCTGACCATTGGTGAACCTCGGGGCTGTAGCGGAGAAACGGGAACAGTTTATGTTTCTTTGTTGGTTGAAGGGGGGGGGGGGGGGGGGGGGGAGTGGTGTGTGTGTGTGTGCGGGTGTGTGCGTGTGTATGTGCGTGTGTGCGTGTGTGTGTGCGTGTGTGCGTGTGTGTGTGTGTGTGTTGTGTGTGTGTGTGTGCGGGGGGTGTTTGTGTGTGTGTGTGTGTGTATGTGTGTATGTGTATGTGTGTATGTGTGTTGTGAGGGGTGGGGAGGTTGTATGAACAGACATTTTTTTGTTAACATTTCTTTAGCAGTCTCTCAAATTGTGTTTTTAATGGTTTATCATCCTGGTGTTCTTTGCGTTGTTCTTTCTTCTGAATGTTTTCCACAAATGTTGATTTCTGGTCCGTCTTTTCTCTCGATTGCTCTATAGTTTTTCTTTGTTTTGAGTTAATTGTTGTCCCTCCCGGGGTTTTGCGTAGATTTTGCCTGCGACGATGTAATATTTTATCATTTTTTTCTTTCGTCATTACTGTACTGTATTTCAGTCTGCCTTTCTGTGTACCTCAGTTTACAGTCTTATCTGGGTAAACTGGTGGTTTTGAACACTGCGTTCGGGATGTGGCGACCCTGAATTGAGCCAGTACCACCGAGACAACCCGTTCAAGGATTTCCCTCCCTGGAGTTTTTAACATCACTACTAACTGACTCCCCCCCCCCCCCACCACCACCACCACCCCACCCCGAAAGTCCTTCGGATGAGACTGTAAATCAAAGCCCCCCCCGTAAGCCAACGCACGCAGAACATCTTACGCACACCGTTTAACACTGGTGTGCCTTTCGGCAGGAGTAGGCCATCTGTGCCGGTAAGAGCAGGTGACAAAAATATTATATGACCAAGAAAACGCGTGTACTCTCTTGTGTTAAAATATCACCCCCAAAAGTCGGAATGGATCTCCCTTAATGGTGGGCTAAACACAGTCCCATTTGCCAAAAAATCTCACCGTGGGTGAACCACGATGTCCTAAGCCGAGGAACATTAAAATTTAATACCCGAAATCACCAACTAGTATCAAGCTAGGCAGAGAGTAGGCCTCGGACATCTAGCTGATGAACGGAATGGGAGCAAGAGAGGGAGGGAGGGGAGAGAGAGAGAGAGAGAGGAGAGAGAGAGAGAGAGAGAGAGAGAGAGAGAGAGAGCAAAATAACAAACAACAACAACAAACCCAACGATACTTCCAAAACATGCA
>CM060326.1:33580401-33582901 GCA_030674155.1 Stramonita haemastoma | reverse complement strand
AAACAAACAAAAGAGAAGATCAAAATCAGAAGAAAACAGGCAAACCAAAAGTAAAACCCAACAACAAAAGCACTCTCCCAAAATATTTAAGTACACAACATTATCACCATAACCCATGACAATAAAATAGACTCAAAAAGGAACTAAAAAAAACAATAAATTGTAAAACTCACCCCCACACACACGCACACACACACATACACACATATACGCACGCACGCACGCACACAAGTGCGCGCGCGTGCATGCACGCACTGAAATTTTAAAAAAAGAACGATTACTTTTTTAAAACACCATAAATGTCAAACAAACAAGTTATATCAGGCTACAATATTATCCGTTCTTTTACGTTCATATTCTATAGATATAAAAAAGGGCAACAAAAAAAAAATCAATATAAAAAGCAGGAACAAAACACCCCATAATTTATATCATACCATAACAAAGAAAACAAAATACCATACGCAATTCATGTGTGTGTGTGTGTATGTGTGTGTGTGTGTGTGTGTGTGTGTGTGTGTGTGTGTGTTGTTTATACCGAGGATAATAGAATAAGCACTCATGCGCTCTTTTACATCCAATCCCCGCGTGTATGCTGTTTTGTAAATTTCATCTGTTCCCACGGCACACAATGGCCTACTCTTACGAAAAGCGGAACAAGAACTAACGTGTGCGCAAGATATTTTTCGTGCGTTCACACACGAGGCCTCGGTTTATAGTCTCATCCGTAGGACTTTTGGGGAGAGTGGAGTCAGCACTGATGTTAACTCCAGGAGAAAAATCCCCTCGAACGGGAACCGAACCCGGTGCGTCAAATTACCGATTGTGTATGTGTGTGCCTCTGTGTGTGTGTGTGTGTGTGTGTGTGTGTGTGTGTGTGTGTGTGTGTGTGTGTGTGTGTGTGTGTGTGTGTGCGTGCGCGCGCGCGCGCGCGCGCGCGCGTGTGTGTGTGTGTGTGTGTGTGTGTGTGTGTGTGTTTGGAGGAGGGGAGCAGGGAATGGGGATGAGTATGTGGGATTTGTCAGCACAAAAGAGGATAAGGGTGGGGGTAGTATTAAGAGACGTCTAGGTCTGAAGTGTGTGTGTGTGGGGGGGGGGGCGGAGGGGAGTCAAGGAAGGGTGTGAGGGAAAGGAAGAATGGATATGGCGCTCTGTGTGTGTGTCTGTGTGTGTTTGTATGTATGTGTGTGTTTGTGTGGTTGTGTGTGTGTGTTTGTGTTTGTGTTGTGTGTGTGTTTGTGTGTGTGTGTGTGTGTGTGTGTGTGTGTGTGTGTGTTTGTTTGTGTGTATGTGTGTGTAAGTGTGTGTGTGTGTGTGTGTGTGTGTGTAAGTGTTTGTGTGTGTGTAAGTGTGTGTGTTTGTGTGTATGTTTGTGTTTGTGTGTTTGTGTATGTGTATTTGTGTATGTGCGCGTGCGTCTTTCGCTTAAGCAAATGATGCTATGATGTGTTTACCACTCCAGCTGTCACATCCATACGGGCTTTAACACTTCTTAAAGCAATCCGCGGCCCTTTCTTTTGCAAAGGGAAGGGGGTAACCAAAATCACAAATAGGCTTGGGTTTGTTTTTGATTTTTTTTCTATTGACATTTACATTATATTCGTTCTTGCTTATTATTGGTTTACTTTTTACATTGTTTCTTCTCGTTTCATCTTTAAAAATTGGAATTTCTAGTGATGGTAAAAATGTTGGGTTTGTTTTGTTGTTTCTTTTTTTTTTTTCTTTTTTTTTTTTTTGGGGGGGGCTTGCTGTGTTTAGCTATTTTAAGGGTACAAGCGGGTTGGTACAAAAGGAAAAGAATTAACTTTGTCAAAATGTGAACTGAAATTTGTTAAGAAACAGATCAGGTAATAAATCCTCCACCTGAAAGTTGTGCAAAGCAATGTTCAAAGTTGAATTAATTGATCAAAAGGAATTTGAAGAGCCATGCCTTAAAGTTGGTGAAAACTTTAAAATATGGTACAGAAGGTGATGGTAAGGACGATAATAAGGACCACAGTGAGGAGGACGAGGAGGAAGAGGAGGATGGTGAGGATGCTTCTCAGCAATAGCTTGATATCACATGCAAAGAATCTAACCCTGAAAAGTGCCATACTCAATTGTGATGCAGTAGTTGCGCGTTCTAAAGCTGAGAATTTTTTTTTTGGGGGGTGGGGGGTGGGGGGCATCAGTGCTACTCCTCGAACATTTTCAGATTCTTCTTCTTTGTCAAACCCTCAGACAACTACTGTTGTCTGTCATATGAGCGCAAATGCGTTGCATTGCTGTTTAAGCGCCTGGCAAGTCAGGCCTAGCGCTAGCGCATCTGCCTTCGGCGTGGGAGAGAATTCTGTATCCTAAGTCTTTCTGGAAAAGAAGGTCAAGAAGGCAGAACAATTGACCAGAAGGAAAGGTGTCATGTAGGAAAAAGAACAAGACAGAAACGAAGGCAGGTTTAGAAAAGAGAGAGAGAACTCCTAGCACAGAATGTCTAGAAGGTGTGGGGTGGGGTGTTGTTTTC
>CM060326.1:33562901-33565401 GCA_030674155.1 Stramonita haemastoma | reverse complement strand
AAAACCTCAAAACAACAATACCAGATATACAAAGGAGTAATTTATAACGTAACAACAACAACAGCAATACCATAACACCAACAACAATAATAACGGTAAGAGCGATCACAGCATTCATACTTCAAACCAAGATGTACTTTTTATCATACTAAAAGTTTAGGAGAAAAAGAAAACAAAAGCAAAAACGGGACATCACAGCGGCCTACAGATGGGTTCGTAATGACGTCATGGCATTGTATGACGTCAGAGTGTGGTGACACCTATGACGTAGACACGGATTTGAGACAGGTGTCATCCTTTGGGGGGAATATCAGTGCTTGGATGCGTTCATGTGTTCCTTGGTTTGGCCTCGGTTCTTGTCACAACTTTGGTTTGTGTGTCTTAGTTCTTTCTTATTCTTCTTTTGAGTTGTGTTGGTATTCATTTTGGAATTCGGATAAGTATTGTTATTGTTGTTGTTGTTATTGTTGTTATTATTGTTATTATGAGTAGTAGTGATAAGAGCAGTAGCAGTAGTGTCATTATCATTATAATTTTTGATGCTGTTGTTATTGTTATCATTTGTATTGGTATTGGTATTGGTATAATTATCATTAATTTATTGTTGTTGGTATTGTTGTTGTTGTTGTTGTTGTTATTATTATTATTATTATTATTATTATTATTATTATTATTATCATCATCATCATCATCATCATCATCATCATCATTTTTATTATCATTATTATCATTATTGTAAGTTTTGTAGTTGTCATCATCACCATTATTTTTATGATTGCTATTGTCGTTATGTTTTATCAGTATTGTTATCATGGTTGTTATCATTACTACGTTATTTTTTTCTTTTAGAAGGAAGGTTGCAGAAGCGTTAAGACGTTCATCTGCCTAAAAGGTAAACTTTGAGGTTCTTGGTTCGATTCCTGGCCTAATTGCCCATTCTTCCCAGTTTGACGAAAAAGAAAATCAAACCAAATGTCCAAATCCTTCGGATGAGCCTAGATCTAAAAAGCGAGGTCCCGTGTAGCGAAGGCATGCAGAACATCATGCGCACATATTAAAAACCTGTTCCGCCTTTCGGAAGAATAGACCATGTCGTTTCGGTAGGAAGAGATGAGGAAAATCTATAAAATAACATAAAAAAAGAAAAAAAAAAGAAAAACCGACAACTGCATGCACACAGGTGTCGTGTTTGGACACCATCCCCGAAATCGGAATGTGGCTACCTAAATGGCAATCGGGGGGGGGGGGGGGAGGGGACGGTGGCATACACAAAAATCTGACCATTGGTGAACCTCGGGCTGTAGCGGAGAAACGGGAACAAATTCTGTTTTTTTGTTGGTGGAAGGGGGAGGTGTGTGTGTGTGTCTGTGTCTGTGTGTGTGTGTGTGTTTTTGTGTGTGTGTATGTGTGTGTGTGAGTGTGTATGTGTGTGTGTGTGTGTGTGTGTGTGTGTGTGTGTGTGTGTGTGTGTGTGTGTGTGTGTAAGTGTATGTGTGTGAGTGTGTGTGTGTGTGTATGTGTCTGTCTGTCTGTGTCTGTGTCTGTGTGTGTGTTGAGAGGGGGGGGGGGTATGAACACACTATTTTTGGGTTAACATTTCTTTGGCAGTCTCTCAAATGTGTTTTTAATGGTTTATCATCCTGGTGTTCTTTGCGTTGTTCTTTCTTCTGAATGTTTTCCACAAATGTTGATTTCTGGTCCGTCTTTTCTCTCGATTGCTCTATAGTTTTTCTTTGTTTTTGAGTTAATTGTTGTCCTCCGGGTTTTGCGTAGATTTTGCCTGCGACGATGTAATATTTTATCATTTTTTCTTTCGTCATTACTGTACTGTATTTCAGTCTGCCTTTCTGTGTACCTCAGTTTACAGTCTTATCTGGGTAAACTGGTGGTTTGAACACTGCGTTCGGGATGTGGCGACCCTGAATTGAGCCAGTACCACCGAGACGCCCGTTCAAGGAATTCCCCCCCCCCCCCTCTGGAGTTTTGACATCACTACTGACTCCCCCCCCACCACCAGCACCCCACCCCGAAAGTCCTTCGGATGAGACTGTAAATCAAAGCCCCCCGTAAGCCAACGCACGCAGAACATCTTACGCACACGTTTAACACTGGTGTGCCTTTCAGCAGAGTAGGCCATCTGTGCCGGTAAGAACAGGTGACAAAAATATTATATGAACAAGAAAACGCGTGTATTCTCTTGTGTTAAAATATCACCCCCAAAAGTGGGAATGGATCTGCCTTAATGGTGGGCTAAACACGGTCCCATTTGCAAAAAAATGTCAACGTGGGTGAACCACGATGTCCTAAGCCGAGGAACATTAAAATTTAATACCCGAAATCACCAACTAGTATCAAGCTAGGCAGAGAGTAGGCCTCGGACATCTAGCTGATGAACGGAATGGGAGCAAGAGAGGGAGGGAGGGAGGGAGAGAGAGAGAGAGAGAGTGAGAGAGAGAGAGAGAGAGAGAGAGAGAGAGAGAGAGAGAGAGAGAGAGAGAGA
>CM060326.1:33557901-33560401 GCA_030674155.1 Stramonita haemastoma | reverse complement strand
GATTTCTCATTAAGTTAAGTGAGTACACGATTAACGTTCAAAGTCATGACTGAGTGTTCATTTATGTGAATTTTTTTTTTGGGGGGGCATTATTTTGGAATGTGTTTTCAAGTGTGCTGGGTAGAAAACGATCTGTTTAGCAGTCTAAGAATAATTTTTCAAATCATTTTGTGACCGGGGTCGCGCAGGTGAACGTCTTCGTACAGTTAGGGACACAGCAGATGTCCCTCTGTCTCTGTTTATTTATTTCTGTGTATGTCTGGCTGTCTGTCGGTTTACCCTCTCTCTCTCTCTCTCTCTCTCTCTCTCTCTCTCTCTCTCTCTCTCTCTCTCTCCTCTCCTCTCTCTCTCTCTCTCTCTCTCTCTCCTCTCTCTCTCTCTCTCTCTCTCTCTCCTCTCTCTCTCTCTCTCTCACACACACACACACACATACACGCACACGGACACGCATGCACGCACATGCTTGCACACTCACGCACACATGAATACACGCGTACTCACACACACATTTGCACATGCGCGCGCTCATGCACGCGTACACACACACTGACACAAAGACACACAGACACACACATAAACACAGACACACACAGATACACACAGACACACACACAGACACATGCACACACCCCACACACACACACACACACACACACACACACACACACACACACACACACACACACACACACACACACACACACACACACAAGCAAGAACACACGTTGTCAACAACCCTAGGAATATCTTAATGAGAATTTACGATTGAAAACAGATGTAACTGTAACTTGAATCAAATTGCGTGTGTGTGTATGTGTGTGTGTGTGTGTGTGTGTGTGTGTGTGTGTGTGTGTGTGTGTGTGTGTGTGTGCGTGCGTGCGTGCGTGTGTATATGTATGTGTGTATGTGTGTGTATATGTGTGTGTGCACGCGCTTGCGTGCGTGCGTGCATGCGTGCGTGTGTGTGTATGTGTGTTTTGGTTGGCTGGGCTATAAACAACATGATTGAATTAGATTCTGTGTTTGTGTGTGAGTGCGTGCGTATGTGTTTGAATGTTTGTGTGGGTGGGTGTGCGTGCGCGCGCGCGTGTGTGTGCGTATGTGCACGCATGTGTCCATGTGTGTGTGTGTGGGTGTGTGTGGGTGTATGTGCACGCGTGTGTGTATGTATGTCTATGTGTGTGTGTGCGGACAGGAGTCGGGGGTCCCCACCTTTAAGCGGATGAAGGAGGTGATGGAATCCAACGCAGAGGAGGTGCTGATGGATGAGGTGATACAGGGCGTCAGGAAGGTGAGGAGGTACACACTGACACACACACACATTGACACACACACAGTACAGCCTGACACATAGCACAGGTAAGCACGCTGACAAACACACTGCATGCTGATGGATGAGGTGATACAACAGTTGATCATCGTTGTTCGTCGTTGATCTTTGCGCCTGGTGGCAGCATGATCTGTGGCTCTGTAGGTCAAATGCAAGCGCTTTGATTTGTTCTTACAAGAGATAGCGCTATACAAATTCCATGTAATAAATAAATAAATAAATAAATAAATACAGGGCGTGAGAAAGGTGAGGTACACACTGACATACACACACACACACACACGCACACACAGTACAGCCTGACACACAGGTAAGCACGCATCTCTACCGGGGGCGGGGGGGGGGTGGAAAGTCTTTTAAGCACAATGAGAAGAAGAGAACAATGATTCATTTGCTAATGAAGAATGAAGAAGTGAAGCTGTAGTTCCTACAGCAAACATTGTGCATTCTGTTGGTTGGAGTATGCGTCTCCAGGGGGCCTTGCATTCTGTAGCTTTCTGGCACCAAGGGTAGAGCTGATTTCTTTTTAGACTTATGTTTCTCTTTTCTTTCCTGCTTTGAAGTAGGAGATAAAGAAGCATGTGGAAGGGAGTGTTAACAAGTTCTAAAACCAGAAACTTTCCCGCAACGCGCGCTTGAGTACACAGTCATGCACGCACGTGCGCACATGCATATCTACACCCACCCACACATACACACACAGACGCACGCGCGTGCACGCACACGCACACACGCACACACTTTTTTTTTTAAATGTCTAATATCACATTTTGTGAAAAGACATAAAATGAATCGAACACACACACACACACACACACACACCACACACACACACACACACACAACACAACACAACACAACACAACACACACACACACACACACACACACACACACACACACACACACACACACACACACAACACACACACACACACACACACACAACACACCACACACACACACACACACACACACACACACACACATACATATGAGCGCTTTCGTGCTTTTTTTGTACACACTTACATAAACTTCAAAACAGTTTCGAATTTAGATGTGTCCAGAAATAACGAGAGAAAAAAGCCAAATATTTTGGAACATTCTTACGTCATTTAGCTTACGCAAGAGAGAGAGAAGGAGAGAGAGAGAGAGAGAGAGGAGAGAGAGA
>CM060326.1:33547901-33552901 GCA_030674155.1 Stramonita haemastoma | reverse complement strand
GCATTTTCATTATCAATGCAGCGTCGCGTCGATTTTTCCCAACACAGTCACTTTTTTTTTTACTCCGACGGGCGTTGTAGCCGAGTGGTTTAGACCGGTCGACTTCAATCTCTTAAGTCCATGAAGTCGTAGGTTCGAATCTCGGTGGCGTCTTGTGGGGATTTTCCCCTTCTCCGAGGTCAACTTTAAGTGCAGACCTGCCTGTGCCTTCGTATATAGATCTATACGACTGCAGAAGATCAAAATAGTATTCACGCTAGAGATCCCGTAACTCATATTAGCATTCAGCTTGTTACGGAAACACGAACATACCAACATACAGCCCTGAAGTCGGAATGCGGTTACCTTCATGCAGGGCAAAAACAAAACAACGGTCGCAAACACAAAAACTCTCACCATTTGTGAACCTCGTAGCTCTTGCCGAGGATCGAAAAAAAAAACTTAACTCTTTCGAAATTAGCAAGCTTTCACCACAAATGAGAATCTGTACATGTAACTGACTTAGCGCAGTGTCGTTGATGTTAAGGATTGTTAGAAGATAGGGGGACACTGGGTCGCTCCTTTGCTCACCCAAAGCAAAGACCATCAGGGACCATTTAGACCATCATGGTCTAAAATCGCTTAATGTGAATAGACGTTAAACTGAAGAACACACACCAAAGTCGGATACGCTGGGTCTGACTTGTCAGGCGCCTAACGGCAGCGCAACGCATTTTTTGTTCATATGACAGAAAACTGACAGGAGAAAACACTTCTTGTTGACATCTGCTTGTATTCCATCGGGCTAAAAAAAAATCATCAATCCTGGGTATTATTAAATTAATACTGGATGGATTGGTGGTTTAGAATAACGTGCAGCTTACTTCGGTAGGGGAAGAGAACTATTATCGTTTTAAGTCTTTCTGGATAAAACAAAAGAGAGGCGGGAGAATGGACCCAGAAGTCAGAAACGAGGCAAGAAGGTGGTTAGTAAGGGAAGAAAAGGAACGAACAAGGCAGAAACAAAGAGATGGAGAGAAAAGCGGGAATTCCTACAACATAGTTTCCAGAGGGTGGGGGGATGCCATTTATACTGAAAAAGCCGCCATCATCCCCGCCGGGGAGACTTTCGGATGAAACAATAAACCAAGGTCCCGTGTGTAACACCCATTTAGCGCACATAAAAAACCACGGAAACCAGAGTTGTCTCCGGGAAAATTATTCTGTAGAAAATGCCACTTTGATAGGGCAACAAATACACATACAAACAAGAAAAGAAAATAGTAATGGGTGGCGCTGCTCTTGTGGCGACGCGCTCTCCCCGGGTTAAAGAAGCCGGAATTTCACACAGAGGACTCTGCTGTGACTTAAACTGGTATAACAAAACAATACACAATTCTACGCATTCTTTATCAATATACGTCATGTTAGTGTTAACATCTTCCTCTCAAGCTCTCTGCTATTCTTCTCTTTTATACAGTGCGTTCAAATTCAGAGATGCTGTCATTTCCTGAGAAAACTGTTCTTTTATCGCTGGGTTTTTTTCTATGGGCATGTTGTGCATTTGCGTAATCTTTCGTTTTAAGCATTGCCTCATGTCCATCCGACAACATAGTTATACAGGGTAGCCTAGTGGTTAGAGCGTTGCGCATTGCGCTTGTGATCTACTGACCCGAATCGTATCCCGTTCAGGTGGATTTTTCCCCCTGGAGTTAACATCAGTGCCGACTTTATTCCCCGCAAAAGTTCTTCGGATGAGACTATAAACTGAAGCCTCATGCGCGAACGCACGCAGCATATCTTACGCACACGCTTTTTTGGAAGAGTAGGCCACTGTGTTCGGTGGAAACTGATAACAAGATTTACAAAACCGCGTACACACGGGGACTTTTTTATTTTTTAAAACACAAGAATGTTTAGTTTATTGTTTTCAGAATAAAAAGAATGAAATAAAATATCAAATGAAATGAAATTCCAACAATCACACAGACATACAAATAGAACCATAATCCCCATTCCGAAAAAACAAAACATACTAAATAAGAAACTGTGTATCTGAAATATCGTTCCTTTGGTGGTAACCAAGTCGTAAACATGTGCTGGTCACCTTGGCTTCTGATGGTTATCCCCACATCCCCACATCCCCACATCCCACCCCTCCCCCTCCCCACTCTTCTTCTCCATCTGGGGGCTGAAAATAGCAGAGGCAGACAGGGAGATTAGGCGGGGAGGGGAATGGGTAGTACTCTTATTGATTATTTCTAACCTACACAGGCTTGACAAGTCCACTGCAGACATTCTCAAGTCTTGCTTTCTCGTGTCTGTAGCTAGCTGCGAGGGTGGGGGTGGGAGCGAAATGGCCTGGTGGTTTAGAGTTGCGTATTCATGCTGTGAGGGTTTCTGAGGCCAAGGGTTCGAGTCTATCCTGATTTATCTGTTACAGGGATTTTGTTTTTTGCCCCCTGGAGTTGACATTGGCACTGATTCCACCATGCTGTAAGTTCTGGGGATGAGACTGTCAACAGATTTTGATGAGTGCAAAACGCAGCATATAGAATATATTTGTGTATACAATGATTTTTTTTCTGTTCCTCAATTAGAGCTCCGAGGTTCACAAATGGTGATATTTTGCGTCTTCCACCATTAATTTTGTTCTGCCCACCATAAAGGTCGCTGCCGCATTCTGACGTCGGAGATGTATGCTGGGTGTGTTTGTGGCTCCCTAACCCTTTCGAATGCTGACATGAATGACGGGATCATTAACGTGCATATTTGATCTTGGGAATCAGGAATTAAGGGCACTGGCAGGTCTGCACTTTAAGTTGACCTGGAACATCTTAAAAATCCTCACCCTTGATTTACCAGACGTCACCGAGATTGGAACGCACGATTTCATGAACCTATGGAAGTGAAGTCGAGCGTTTCTAACCACTGTGCTGTGGCGTCCGGCGTACACGATGTGTTCGTCGAAGTCATTATCATCATCGTTGTCATCGTCATCATCTTCATCATCGTCATCAGCATCACCTTAGTGGTCGTCATCGCATCCCTCTCCATCTTCTTTGTTGTCGTAGTTGTCATCATCATTATCATTAACCATGAACGGTATCAACGTCGCAGTTTGAATCAGTATTATCATAATCGTCATCTACAATTATGATGTTGACATTCAGTATTTATGTTAATGTCCTTGTCATTATTCTAAGCCTGCTGTAGCTTGCTATTACACGAACAATTCTTTTACAAGGGTACTCATTCTTTAAGTGGAACACGCGTTAGTACAGCGTGTGTTTGTGTGTGTGTGTGTGTGTGTGTTTATCTATTTATTTATTTATTTTATTTATTATTTTATATCGAGGATAATGGGATAAGTACTCTTGTGCTATTTTAGATCCAGTACCCGTGTGTATGCAGTTTTTGTAAATGCCATCTGTTCCCACCGGCACACGATGGCCTACTCTTATGAAAAGCGGAACAGGATTTAACGTGTGCGCAAGATGTTCTGCGTGCGTTCAAACACTGGGCCTCGGTTTATAGTCTCATCCGAAGGACTTTTGGGGAGAGTGGAGCCAGCACTGATGTTAACTCCAGGAGAAAAATCTCCTCGACCGGAATCGAACCTGGGTCGACAAATTGCCAGCGCAATGTTCTGACTACTAGGCTATCCCATCCCTATCTGTGTGTGTGTGTGTGTGTGTGTGTGTGTGGTGTGTGTGTGTGTGTGTGTGTGTGTGTGTGTGTCTGTGTCTGTGTTTTTGTGTCTGTGTGTGTGTGACACAGATACGTGTTTCTAATGCTATATTCTTGCTTTTTGTGATGTAAATACACACACAGATTATTTTTTCCAACATACTAGACTTGGCCTAGGTGCAAAGCATCTCGTTTCTTAGTGGAAGATGGGTCACCGATACATGTTGTTGTTTTTACCCTACTATACTGTATTTGTGCCTCTGATGACTGATGTACAGGCACAACATCAACATTGCCGTCCTAGAGCTGGCCGAGATCGGAGAACTGTATAAACTGGAACAGAAGTGGTGGTACGATAAAGGAAAGTGTGGCGACACCACTACCAGCAAGGTGAGGGTGGTGGTGGTGGTGGTGGTGTTGGTGTGGTGGTGGTGGTGGTGGTGGTGGTGGTGGTGGTGTGTGGTGGTGGTGGTGGTGTGATGATGATGATGATGATGATGATGATGATGATGATGATGGTTGGTGGTGGTGGTGGTGGTGGTGGTGGTGGTGGTGGTGGTGGTGGTAGTGATGACGATGATGATACTAATAGTGGTTGTGGTGGTGGTGGTGGTGGTGGTGCTGTTGCTGCTGCTAATGATGATGATGATGATGATGATGATGATGATGATGATGATGATGATGATGATGATGATGATAGTGACGGTGACGGTGATGGTGACGGTTGTGATGATGACGGTTGTGATGGTGATGATGATGCAGCTGCTGCTACAGGCGATGATGATGATGATTAGGAGGAGGAGGAGGGGAATGACGACGACGACAATGACGACGACGACGACGACGGCGACAACGATGATGATAATGGTGGTAATGGTGGTGGTGGTGGTGGTATATTTTTCCTTCCTCAGCAAGAGCTGCGAGATTCACCAGTGGTGAGATTTTGCGGATCCGACCATTTGTGTTGTTCGGTAAGGGCTTTCTTTGGCCCACCATTCAGGTAGCTGTAGTCCGACATAGGGGATTCTGTTTAAACGGAAAGCCAGCATACATACGTTTTTTAAAAAAAATTGCCGTCCAATCCAACCGGTACATAATGGCCTACTCCTCCGAAAGGTGGAACAGGTCTCAACGTGTGCACAAGGTTCTATGCGCGTTGACACACGGGACGTCGGTTTAAAGTCTCATCCAGTAGACTTTCATGGTGGTGGGGTCTATACTGGTGTTAAATCTAGGGAAGATTGTCATGGGCGTCTTGGTGGTGGCCCGAACCTTGCCGTCAGATCGCAAACTCAACGCTCTAACCACTTGGCTGTCCCACCCACCACACT
>CM060326.1:33500401-33542901 GCA_030674155.1 Stramonita haemastoma | reverse complement strand
ACCAGTCATTCTTCCTGCTCCTATACTTCCATGATATTCAGTTGTGGTTTTAGTTCTGAAAAGCCTGCATAGTAGTAGCTAAGTGGTATAAATGTCAAATTCATGATCTTGCGGAAGCCGAGCGAGTAGGTTCCAGTCTCGTGTTTGAGAGGATATTCCAAGTGGAAATCTCTTTTCCAGTTCCTCCCGATGTTTATTTATAGTGAGATTTTTGCACATTCCACCGTTTTTTGCTAACAGTTAAGGTAGCTACATTCCAACTTCCGGGATGACGTCTAAACACGACGCCAGAGTGTATGCGTTTTCTTTAGATAGATTTTGCCATCTGCTTCCACAGGCACAAAATATAATACTCCACTCTTCCGAAAGGCAAGGTGCAAGATGTTCTGCGTTTCGTTAACTAACGAAGACCTCAGTCTATATATAGTCTCATCCGAAGGACTTTTGCAGGGAGTGGAGTCAGTACTGATGCTACAGGAAGGGGGGGGGGAATCATAAAATGGCGTCTCTGTCGTGGGTCGACACTGGCTTTGATCCCAGGCCTTCAAATCGGGAGTGCAACCCTCTAACCACTAGACAATCCCGCCCCCTCCCGCCTAACTGGAGTCATCAGTGCTAATGACTCCATTCCACGGAGAGTCCTTCAGGAGAGATCATGAAGCTGCGGCCGGCGGTAAGAATCACACGAGCATACCCAGCATACATCTCTACGTTATGAGGGAAATAGATTTAGCCACGTTCAACATTGCTCAAGACAACACCTGCCTGCAGATGAAAGAAAGTGTTGTCACTGTGTCCACAGTGACTTCTCAGGGAGTTAAGGGAGAAGTCACCTGTCAGTTAGAATACCACGTGACTGCCTAGGTCTACCTGCATTAAATCTTCTTCATGTTGTGATATCTTTTACAGTCTGTGTTTCTTGGTGTCCGGTGGCCTCACTATTCATTGTGATGTTTCCTGGCAATGTGATCCACTTGCTTTCTCCAATGGTTGTGTACTTACTAATTATGCATCGCCTGTTCAGGCCAATCATTTCTCTCCCATGCCGAAGTCGGTATCCGGGCTGGGCCTGACTTGTCAGGCGCTTAACGCATCACAACGCATTTTTCGCTCACAGGACAGAGAACAATAGTTGCCGTTTAAGCGTTCCACGAAAGAAGAAGAAGAAGAAGAAGAAGAAGAAGAAGAAGAAGAAGAAGAAGAAGAAGAAAGAGAAAGAAGAAGAAGAAGAAGAAGAAAGAAGAGAAGAAAGAGGCCAAGCAGCCTCCGGCTGTCATGAACTTATTCTCTGGTACCTGTTAAAATCGGATGAGGTTTGTTTTTGTTGTTTTGGGAGGGTTCTTTTTTCTTAATTGGGTTTGGTTGGTTTGTTAGCTGTGTAATTCTTAGTCTGTTTATTCAAATAATTTTTGTCTGTAAAATTTTGACGTAAGACTGTTGAAGAAAGAGTCGATGTGTGACTATTTTGCAACTTCGATTATCCGTTTGTTATTCTCCTTTGGTATTTCTATCTCAACATATCGCAGTCTACTAGCCAGTCACTGGAAGTGTTCCAAATCGCTATTAAGACTTTGAATTTTTCAGGGTATGCTGTTATCCAGTATGGTTATTGTGAATCAAAAATGACTGCAAGGGTTAAGGTTTTTGTCAACATGCGGATACATTGCAATACTAGTAGTTGTAGTATCCATAAAATCTCTCTCTCTCTCTCTCTCTCTCTCCTCTCTCTCTCTCTCTCTCCTCTCTCTCTCTCCTCTCTCCTTCTCTCTCTCTCTCTCTCTCTCTCTCTCTCTCTCTCTCTCTCTCTCTCTCTCTCTCTCTCTCTCTCTCTTCTCTTCTCTCTTCTCTCCTTTTTATCCTACAGATAATTTCATTATTTTATCGATTTTGAAAGTGGGTGTTCACAAAGCTGAGTATAGTGCTCCTGCTAACTAATACAAAGGGGATCCAGGGTTGTCCTTAAGTCATTAAACCAAAGCCTGTCCAACACAAGTGGAAAGCAATTTGAGGGAAAAAAAACTGTGAACGCTCTGAACACTTTGATTACAGAACGCCAACAGGTAAAACAATACAAGCTAGCAATGTTTGAACACTTTCTTTAAAAAAAATCAGCTTTGTCCCAACTGTCGTTTTACAAACCTTCCATTTTTTTTCTCAGGAAAAGTCATGGAGAAGTGAGAAAGAAGCCGTTTGCCTAGGGACAGTATAGACCTTTTTCTTCCCCGTGGCCTCTAGGAGATTCCGAAACCAAGCTCTCTTTCTTTGATAAAATGACTTGTGTTGCTTCAGTGTCTTTGCGCTGTTCATGTTCAATTGGTTCTTGAATGGGTTCATAGGGCTCTGTGCGTAGTTACAGTCAGTAGGAATTGTATTCGTAAGCTAGTAACTTTTAACTGCTGAACATAGGCTTAAATTACCCGATTAATTGTCGTATTGCATTTGAGTGAAAGCCTTGCACTCAGAGCGTCTCTTGTGTGGCGTTATACGAAAGGAGGTTCCATGCAAAGAAAGTGTGATTGGGGGGGGGGGGGGGGGGGCAGGGAGGGGGACGGAGGATAATATGTTTTATCGAATCTCTTCCTTTTTTGTAATCGTTGCTATTGATTGAATGTAAGTGAACGTGTTCTGCTTATCTTTCGCTTAAAAACTGGTATGTCGTGATGTTCCTGTGCTAATTATGACTCGCTGATTTCTTTTGTTCTCTTTTTTTTGTTGTTAGCGTTTTCTTTTTTAGGGAAATGGTGGTGTGATTTATGCTACAGAGAAAATGAACCCAGAGAGGAAACTGCCAAAAGCTGATCCCGGTTTATAGAATGCTTTTCTTTCTTCTGTTAGTTTCTCTTTTTTGTTTTTCCTTGTTTTTTGGTCGCTGCTTCGTTCATATCAATGCTACATCCAGACTCGTCTTGTTTCACCTCTAGACACCACGATTTACAGGGAGCTGTTATAGATGTGGCCGTTCTGAGGCAACCAGCCAGAGGGGCCCTGCACTGCTGATGGGTCTTTTTGTGACAGTAGTGTGTGTTCTCATGCATAATACCGGGTCGCTTTCTACTGGGGACCCTTTCCTAACTCAGTATCACTGAATTGAATCTGTTAACTATGATGTCGACTTTATATGTATGAGCGTTTGGTGTGTGTATGTGTGAGGGTTTTTTTTTAAAGAATTGTTCTTGCCTTGTCAGTAATGTTAATGAGTTCAACAGAAAGTTATCAGGAATTGTTATTTGCTTGGCTGTAGCAATGTCATAAAGTATCAACGATGTCGAGATTACTTCCCATCTTTGTGTGTAAAGAGCTTATTGAATTCAATAAATTGTTTCCAATGTTTTTCCTTTCGAGGGGGAAAAGGTGTTCTTTAGCTTACGGCATTATCAAAGATGTGTGCTGACTAGGGTGCTTTTTAAATTCAAAGGGTTTTGTGCATTTTATTATCATTGGAATTATAACTGTCATGGTGATGATTCTTCTCCTCTCTTTCATCTTTGTCGTCTTCTTTGTAAGTTGACTTTTGATTGTTGAACGTGTGATCATTGATCATTGTACTGGTTGATTATCCTTGGCTTTAAGATTTTTTTGAAGATATTAGTTATTTTTATTTGTTTTTTTTTGTCTTGTTATGGTGTCTTTGTTGTTGTTTTTTTCGGGGTTGGTGGTGGTGGGGGCCTTGTTATTTTTTTTAACACTCTACTGATTTTGTTTGTTTGTTATTGTTATTTGATGGAAAGTGGGATATCGTAATGTCTATAAGCGTTGCGTGTGTTTTATACATAATTATGATTAAGTATATGAATATGCTTGGAGTACATAAAAACTCCCTTTTCGATCTGCTGCGATTTTTACTTTTTGGTTGAGAATGCTTTTTGCACCACACCTTCCGAGCCTATCTGCTTTTAGCTGCGCTAGGTTTCACTGTTGTGTGAATTTAAATTGATATTTCACTATGTTTGTTTGTATTTTTTGTTTGTAATCTTGGGGGGGGAGTGGGTAGTTGTGGGAGCGGAGAGGGAAGTAGAGAGGGGGTGTTTTTGTTTTTAAATATCGTGACAGTTGTTACCTTTTATTGTGTGTTCATATGAAACTCATAACGTGGTTTTTAAGTTGACAGTATGAAATGGTAATTATACATGTTAATAAGCATTTCGTTTTGCGATGGCTTCCAAATTCTTGCCGGTTCTTTTGTCAAATTTGTCCTTCTGTCTGTCTCTGTGTCTTTCTGTAACTTTGTCTTTCTTTCTCTCTGTCTCTGTTTAGATGTTTGCCTATATCTCTTTCACTCTGTGTGTCTCCATTCTGTCTGTTTCTCTCTCTATCTATCTATCTATCTTTCTGCCTCTGCCTGTCTATCTGTCTGTTCTCTCTTTCTCTCTCTCTCTCTGTCTCTTCTCTCTCTTCTGTCTCTCTCTCTCTCTCTCTCTCTCTCTCTCTCTCTCTCTCTCTCTCCATTTATCTTGTTTCTCTTCTCTCTCCTCTCTCATTTCTTTCTCCTCTTTTCATTATTCCACTCTTCTACATTCTCTTCTCTTCTCTCGCTCACTCTTCTTCTTTCTCTCTCTCGTTCATCTCCTCTCTTCATCTTCTATTCTTCTCTTCTTACATTTTATCTGTAGGTTTTGGTGTTTTGCTTGCTTGCTCATTGTTTCGCGCGCTGCTTGTTCATTATTCCAGCACCTAGCTAGACATTTTTTTTTTTAGAGAGCGCAGTCACTGCTTCTGTTTTTCTATTCTGGATGTGTATATACAGACCTCTGTGCCAAAGTATAATTATTTTCTTTCTTTTTTATCTGAAGCGTTCTTGGTTTCAAAACTGCGCGCTTGCTACTAACACTGCCATAATTGTTTTGTTTGGGTACATAAGAACCGAAAAGCGTTGTTACTTGTTTATCCGTTGATTTGTTATTATGTATCTCTCACGAATGTTTATCAATGCTGTGCATTGCACGACTTTTATCTTCTGCTGACCGTTTGCTCAAATGATCACCACCACCCCACCCCCATCCCACCCCCCGGCTCCACAATTCAACCCATCGATCACCCAACTTCTCGCTTTTCTCACCCCCCACCTCCACCGCTCTTATCCAAAATTTGCACTTTGCATGTCCAGCTCGATGTATGCACGAACGGGTTATGTGTAAAAGGATTGTTAGACAAGCTTTGTTATGTAAAGGTAGATGTGTTTCCATAGCCTACGCGGTCGGTGTTTATTTTTTATTTTATTTTGATTTGATTCTTTTATGTCGAGGATAATGGGATAAGCACTCTTGTGCTTTTTTACATCCAGTCCCCGTGTGTATGCAGTTTTTAAATGTCATATGTTCCCACGGCACACGATGCCCTACTCTTAACGAAAAGCGGAACAGGATTAACGTGTGTGCGCAAGATGTTCTGCGTGCATCCGCACACGGGCCTCGGTTTATAGTCTCATCCGAAGGACTTTGGGGAGAGTGGAGTCAGCACTGATGTTAACTCCAGGAGAAAAATCTCCTCGAACGGAATCGAACCCGGGTCGTCAAATTGCCAGCGCAATGTTCTGACCACTAGGCTATCCCGTCCCCCGACTCCCGGTGTGGAGCGAGGTGTCAGAGACCTCAGCTTCTCCAGGGGCCAGCATAATTATTGAGGGTGGTGCCCATCTCCTCTCCCTCGCTGCTTTACCTTTCCTGACCCTGAAGAAGGCAGGCACCCATTCACAGCTGGGTGACCTGTGGGGACTGTGCTGAAGCCAAGGCGCATGAACGGTCACCCATCGACGTGGTAACCACGCTCGATGCTGCTTGACCTTAGCTTGGGGAGAGGGAGTGCTCTGACCACTGAGCTATCTTGTCCCCGGTGTTTCTTTTGCGGAATTTGTTTTGTTCTGTTGAAAACTGGATGGGGGAGGGGGAATTTTTTCGGGGGAGGGGGGGGGCGTTCCCAGCAGAGCTCCAAGGTTCACTAATAGACATTTGCATATACCATCGGTGTTTCCCCCGCTATTGAAGTAGCTGCATTCCGACTTCGGGGATGATATCTAAACACGACGCCAGTGTGTTTGTGTTTTATTTTTAATTCTGTCATCCGTTCCTACCGGAACACAAGGATATGCTCTTTTGCAAAGGTAGAACATGTTGTTGTGTGTGCGCGAGATGTTCTACGTGTTTTCGCACACGGGAACTCGGTTCATAGTCTCATCCAAAGGATTTTGCGGAGAGTGGAGTCAGCACTGATGTTAACTCCAGGGGGGAAGATCCCCTTAAACATAGGCAAAGAGATGCGTACCGACAGACAGATACAAAAAGTGATGTACACACACACACCACATATGCGCGCGCGGCGTGCGCGCAAAGGGCATTGATTGCCTTCTAAGTATCGATGAGACTAATACAATGAAATCAGAACCCTGTGTTTTCTGTTCGGTTCTCATTCACTTTAGGGGTTTTTTGTTTTGTTTTTCTCTTAAAAAAAAAAAAGTTCTGGCAAAACTAATCTCTAGGGGTTGTTTGTTGGGACGAACTCCGGATCTCCGGAAAAACGACACTGTCTGTCGTCTTCTTCCGATCAGATTTTTCAATCAAGTGCACCCAGGATTCTTATGAAACTGAAAGGAGCCAAGTCGATTTTAAGAAGTGGTGTGTGTGTGTGTGTGTGTGTGTGTGTGTGTGTGTGTGTGTGTGTGTGTGTGTGTGTGTGTGTGTGTGGTGTGGTGTGTGTGTGTGTGGAGAGAGAGAGAGAGAGAGAGAGAGAGAGAGAGAGTGAGAGCAGAGAGAGAGAGAGAAGAGAGAGAGACAGTGAGACAGAGAGAGACAGAGACAGAGACAGACAGAGAGAAGGGAGAGGGTTACTGAATATTTCTGTTTTGTTGTTGGTTTCTGCTGTCACAAACTAGCTTTGATTTTCACAGTTTTGTTATAGCATTGGTAAGAGAGAGAGAGAGAGAGAGAGAGAGAGAGAGAAGAGAGAGAGAGAGAGAGAGAGAGAGAGAGACAGACAGACAGACAGACAGACAGACAGACAGACAGACAGACAGACAGACAGACAGACAGATACAGAGAGAGACAGAAAGAGACAGAGAAAGATGTTTGTTGAAAATGGTTTTCCTTCTGCTTATGTAGCCTCCCTAGCTCGCTTTGTTTCAAAGTTTTGTTTCAGAACCGGTTGTTGTAAACGTTGATATTGCACAATGTGTGTGTGTGTGTGTGTGTGTGTGTGTGTGTGTGTGTGTGTGTGTGTGTGTGTGTGTGTGTGTGTGTGTGTGTGTGTGTGTGGTGTAACGCGTGTGAGCATTTTTGCTTTTGCTTTTCTTAATTGTGATACCGTTTTCCTTTCAAAGTCTTGTTGAAAATACTTGTACATTGCTTAATTTCTATGTGTACTTTTATAGGTGTTTTTTGTAATCATCACTTTTTATCGAAATTGTTTTGTTTTAGTTTTGTTTCTTATGATTTTCCGCCGATTTTTGTTGTTTAATGTGGGGTTGGGAGGTGGGGTGGGGAAGGTGTGCAGTGATTTTTATATGAATGTTGATAACAAAAATACTTGTCCCTACCACAATAAATGACTTCTTGCAATACATAGTTTTCTGAGTTTTTTGTTATTGTTGTTTATGTTGGATTTTGAATTTTTCACGTTTAGTCTGAGAATGTGCTTCCTTACTTTCCTCTCCCTCCCTCCTACACCCACCACCTCTCTCTGCCTCTGTCTGTCTGTCTGTCTGTCTGTCTGTCTGTCTGTCTGTCTGTCTATCTTTCTCTCTCTCTCTCTCTCTCTCTCTCTCTCTCTCTCTCTCTCTCTCTCTCTCTCTCTCTCTCTCTCGCTCGCTCTCGCTCTTGCTTGTTCACTCGCTCGCTCCGTGTGTGTGTGTGTGTGTGTGTGTGTGTGTGTGTGTGTGTGTGTGTGTGTGTGTGCTGTCTGTCTGTCTGTCTGTCTGCCTGTCTGTCTGTCTCTCTGTCCGTCTGTCCGTCTGTCTGCCTGTTTGCGTGGTTGCATTACTAACATAAAGATGGGACTCCTCCGTCGGGATGCCGGAAGGGGGTGGGGTGGGGGGGAGAAAGGGCAGGGGGACCTCTCAGTATAAATAGCATCCGCATCTTTTAGGAAATTCTGTGCCAGGAATTCCCTCTTTTCTATCCCTTTCTTTGTTTCTTGCCTTGGGTCCTTTTTCTTTCTGCCACCTCCTTTCCGTCTCATTTCTGTCTTCTTTATCCATTCTCCTGTTTGTTTGGGTTGTTTTTTTCAGACAGACTCAAAAAAGGTAACCATTCTCTTCTACACCAAAGTCTGAGGCACTGTGCCTGACTTGTCAGGCGCTTGATTAAATGGAATCGCAGCGCACTTTCGCCGATAATTATGACAGACAACGGTAGTTGCGGTCTGAATCGTTCGATGAAGGTGAGAAGATGGGACAGGTCAGAGGTTCCTCTGCAACTTGTCACCCTGTCACCCCGTTGGGATGCCATGGGGTGTGGGGTGGGGGGGCGGGGGATGGCTGTCAGAAGAATAGCATCCCCACCTTCTGGAAACTCTGTGCTAGGGTAATCCCTCTTTTCTATTCCTCGCTTTGTTTCTGCCTTGTTCTTTTTTTCTTCCTTGGTGTTTTCTTAACGGAGCGTAACGCATCTTCGCTCATGACAGTCTACAATAGTTACTGTCTGAGCTTTCAACGACGAAGGTGAAATACAAGCAAACTATGAATAAGCAATGAATGCTTTAAAAACAACAACAACAACAACAAAAAACCAGCACACGGGTAAAGCCGCCTTTTTGGCTTAGACAGGATTTTGTGAACAAAGCAATACCAATTGAAAAACAAAAGGT
This sequence comes from Stramonita haemastoma, assembly GCA_030674155.1. Taxonomy (NCBI): domain Eukaryota; kingdom Metazoa; phylum Mollusca; class Gastropoda; order Neogastropoda; family Muricidae; genus Stramonita; species Stramonita haemastoma. The sequence goes on along the minus strand of CM060326.1, from coordinate 33,534,108 downwards.
ATTTACTGCTTAGTTTCTATACGAAGTAGTGGAGAAAGCTGGCTGTAAAGTCTACAGTTGTGCTCCAAAGGCTTCCTAAGAATTTGGAAAAAGTGAAGGTTAAGATGAATATTTCTTAAATTTAGTTAAAGTTTATTTTGTGGCTATAGTCCAACCGCGGTTTTGGGTTTACTTGGTTTTGAAAAAAATCTTTTTTAGATTTATTTATTTATCTATCTATCTATTTATTTGTGTCTCTTTTTAGTTTGTTCTGCAGTGTTGACCCAAATCCACAATATGAAAAAAAATAGACAAAAGATGTACTCAGGTTTGGCCTATATGATTCTCAATGCATTCCACATAGCCCCTCGTGGTTGTAACATGCGAATTTTGCGTGCATGACCTACGACCTCAGTAAAATCACGTGCCGAACATACCATGCAATGACACAGGCTGACCTCAAAGCTCTCTCAAAACCAGTTTGTTGCATTCTGGGAAATTAAAATGGCGGTACAATGTGTGTGTGTTGGTGTTCCTCTTCAATTTAGATATTGTGCAAACTCTGAGACTGTAGAAACCTTGGATTAGTGCAGAAAGAAGAATGGATCCATGGATCATCGGATAACGAAACAGATTATTATTATAGACGGGAACTGTGGATTATCTTAGAAACAGCATGAACAGCATGTGTAGTGTGTGTGTATGCACCGCACGGGCTTGGGGAGTTCGACTTCGTTTATTCGGTAAGTCCTTCGCCAAATTTGTAAATGTTTGTGTGTGGGGGGGGGGGGGGGGGGGGGGGGGGGGGGGGGGGGGGGGCTTTGGAATTTTAGTGAAAAGTTTCTTGATTTTGACGATAACAGCGATGATAATGGCGTTAATAGTACATTAATAGTAACAGTAGTGACAGGTGCAATAGTTATGATAATACTATGAATAAAAGCAGTCATAACGATGATGGTAATAATTATTGAATAACAGTTATAACAACGAAAACAATAAATACAGTGATAGTAATAATAACGTAATGATTTGTTTTGTTTTTCGGCTAGAGCTCTCAAGTTTCTTATTGCTGAGATTTTGTGATCTTCTTCACCAAGCATGAAGGTAGCAGCATTCTGACTTCGGAGGTATATGATGGGAATGTTTCTGTAACCCACCGAACGCTGACATGAATTACCGGATCTTTAACATGCATAGATTTGATCATCAACATAATGTGATAGTGATTATGAAGGCAATAGTACATAGTCATTATGAAGATAATAATACACATTCACAATAATAACTATTCCTTTTGCCGATGACAGTAGTTTTTACAGCTTCGCTTATTTTTATTAAGATAATTAGAATTCATGAAATATTTGATCACTCGAATAACGTCTCTTGACTTAACATGGATATTGTCCTGTTAATAGTAGAATCGTGCGACCAAAACAAAGAAAAATCTTTCTTTTATGTGTACTCTGGGAATTGCCAGACATCACAATCAGATGAGAAAAAGCACTTTTACCCATAAGAGACCGACACTATAGCCGAGTAGTTGAGTTCGTTTGACCTCAATCCCATGGGTCCATGAAGTCGTGGGTTCAAATCTCGGCAGCGGCGTCTGGTGAATAGAAGGGTAGGGGTGGGTCAACTTAGTGAGAAGACCTGTCAGTACTTTAATTCCGTATTGCGCGGCAAAGATCCCGTTATTCATGTAAGCAGTCAGCGGGTTATGGAAACGTGAACATGATTATCTTAGTAGATATAATTAACTAGTATATCAGTGGATTGGTAGTAGATATAATTAAATACTAGTATATTAGTGAGTCGGTGGTCTAGAGGTAACGCACCTGCCTAGAAAGCAAAAAATTCGGGTTCGAAGTGTGTGATGGTTTGATCCTCGTTTGTGCCCGAAACTTTTTTCCTCTGTCCACTAGACCGTGAATGGTGGTCTGGGTGCTAGTCTTTCGGATGAGACGATAAATGGCGATTGTTTTTTAATAGTTGAGTGTGATCAGAGTGTCGGTCATGTGAACTAAACATCCCATAATTATCGGGTTGTTACTGAGCGGTGTGTGTGTGTGTGAGAGTGTGTGGTGTGTGTGTGTGTGTGCATACGTGCGTGCGCGCGCGCGCGCGTGTGTGTGTATGTGTGCGTGCGTGCGTGTGTGCGTGCGTGTGTGTGTGTGTGTGTGTGTGTGTGTTGTGTGTGTTGTGTGTGTTGTCTCTCTCTGTCTCTGTTAGTGTGTGTCTATGTGTTTGTGTTTCTGTTAAGGAAGGGGCGGAATATTTACTATTCTAATTACTGCTGCTACCAGTGGCTTTTATTATTTCATTTCCTTTGCAAAATATTCAAACTATTCAGACTATAGCCTGAACCTCAATCCTGTGTTCAAAACACACGCATAGTATTTTTGGCGCATCCCTTTCGTTGCAACATTTCCATGTAACAGCTAAAAACTGAAAGAAGCAAAAACCTGGGAGAAAAAGATGTCCATCGCTGACGAAGGATGAAGTGTCTCTGATTGATTCAGGTTTTGTTGATGCAGGTACTTCAAATCAATTACCAGCCAACACCTCCATAGTGTTTTTGGACTAGTTCAGATTTCGGATATTATTTGAGGAGATGAGAAACATGCGTAAGAGAAAAACGTGTGCGTGTGTGTGCGTGCGTGCGTGCGTGCGAACGTTTCGTGTGAGCGTTCGTTGCGTGTGTGCCTGCGTTGTGAGTGTATGTGTGTTTTACATGTGTATGTGTGTGTGTGTGTGTGTCGTGTTATGTATGTCTGTAGTGTCTGTCTGTGTGTTCATGTTTCAGTTAGGAAGGGTTGAATGTTTACTATTCTAATTATAGCTGCTACCATGGTTTTTATTATTCCATTTCCTTGCAAATGTTCAAACTATTCAGATATAGCTTGAACCTCAATCCTGTGTTCAAAACACACGATAGTATTTGTGGCGCATCCCTTCGTTGCAACATTTCCACGTAACAGCTAGAACTGAAAGAAGCAAAACTGGAGAAAAAGATGTCATCGTGACAAGGATAATGTCTCTGATTGATTCAGGTTTTGTTGAGCAGGCACTTCAATCAATTACCCACCAACACCTCCAAGTGTTTTTGGACTAGTTCAGATTCGGATTATTTGAGGAGTGAGAACATGGTCAGATTGGAAAAGTTTGGAGAATGAAGAAAAAGAACAGTCTTTTTTGGTTCTCTGAGTGGTTCGGGTTTGTGAATTTGAGATGTTGCTTTCTTGGTGTGTCGTGTAATGTGTGTGCGTTGGGGAGGGGGCATGAATATGTGTGTACGCGCGGGGGTGGTGGTGCGCGCGTGCACGTACGTGTGTGTGTCCGAGTGTATGTATATATGTGTGTGTGTGTGTGCGTGCGCTCGCGCGTACGTTCACTTGTTACTAAGTGTGTGTGCGTGTGTGCACGTGTTTGCGTGTGCAAACGGATTTGTATGTGCGCACACATGTATGTGTGTGTGTGCGTGCGTGTGTGTTTACAGAAGTGTGTTCTTGCGTGCATGTATACGTGCTTTCGTGCATGCGCTCATGTGCTTGCACGGACGTGTGTGTGTCCTCTGTATGTGTGTGTGCCTGTGTAAGCGCGCGCGCGCGCGTGCGTGCGCGTGTACGTACTTTATAACTTAGCCAAAGCTCTGTACTGTTGTAATCAAATTTTTCATTGTTACTTCACCGCGTATTATGCTTAAGCCTATAGTATGGTCACAGTTTAGTAGTACAGCTACAAATTAAGAGTGTCTGCTGGAAAATCTAATTTTGTTTCATATGTATGGCTAGCTGGACTTGAGAGTACAGATTTTTGGTTGCGTGTACTGCAGGAAAGAAAAAGGAAACAACCCCCCCACTTTGTCTCGTCACGAAAAAATATCGTAGACATCAAGTTCAGATACATTCATTTACGATTTTTCTTAGTGTATGACAAGTTTGCTGCTATTCCTAGCATTAAGGATTGCCATCTGCCATGTCATATGTATCGAGAGACCGACTCTATAGCCAAGTGGTAGAGACTCTTCAACTTCAATCCCATGGGTCCATGAAGTCGTGGGTTTGAATCTGTGCGGCCTATTGTGAATTAAAGGTTGGGATTTTTTACGAGATCCCACATCAACTTCAACTGCAGACTGCCATGCCTTAATTCTTTTAGTATATATATACATGTGTAGATGATCAGATTACACGCCAAAGATCCCATTTATGTCAGCGTTCTGTGGGAACTTACAGAAAAACGAACGTACACAGCATTCCTTCCCGATGTCAGAATGCGGCTACCATCATGGTAGGCAAAAATGTTTGCATAAGCAAAATCTACCATTTGTGAGCCTAAGAGCTCTAACCGAGGAACAAAATATATCGAGCATGCATAAGTAGGCTTACATCTACAGAGGAGCACTCAGAAAGATTTCTATCCTCCCCCCCCTCTCTCTTCCTCTCCTAATACATTGGTAGGCAAGAGTTCGTTTGCTTTCCTGGGATATTTTAGGTAGCATTAGAATGAAGTCGGGGTAATTAATTTAAAAGCAATGATAATGTAAAATAAAACGGAATAATGAAATAAAACAAAAATAAAAGGAATGAAATCAACAAAATCAGTTCACTATTTTCACAATCCAGTCGACATTTAAACTAGAGTTTGCTCTACGTTTAATCACAAATTGATGTGTTAGCTGATAAATTCATTTTGACGAATTTCATAACATTTAATTGGCTTGTCGTGATAGCAAATTTTGAACCATTAAACAAAATGTATTACACACACACAAAGAAAGGGGAGAGAGAGAGGTAGGAGAGAGAGAGAGAGAGAGAGAGAGAGAGAGAGAATTGTATGAGATGTAGTATGTATTAGTATGTAGTATGTATGTAGTATGTATGTATGTAACGTGTAGAGTATGTATGTTGTATGATGTATGTATGTATGTAGTATTAGTATATACGTGTATGTATGTGTGTATGTGTGTGTGTGGTTCTTCTTTACCTTAACATCTCTTCACTCGTAGTGATATTAGACGATAGTGTGTGTGCGTCCGCGCACTTGTTGTGTGTGTGTTTGTGTGTGTGTGTTGTGTGTGTGTGTGTGTGTGTGTGTGTTGTGTGTGTGTGTGTGGTGTGTGTGTGTGTCATTGCACGCGCATATACTCAGAAATAGGCCCATGTATATTTTTTTGTAAAGATCAACTTATGGAAATCTTGATTCATATGCTTATGATTATGTAATGTTAGCTCATATGCATGCTCCAACAAGTATGCATGTATGCCAACAATAAGTGCATATGTATTTATTTTATTTATTTTATTCACTTATTCTTTTATATTGAGGAAAATGAAATTAGCAATTATGTGCTTTTTTACATCTAGTCCCCGTGTGTATGCAGTTTTGTAAATCTTGTCATCTGTTCCCACCGGCTCACAATGGCCTACTCTTACGAAAAGCGGAAGAGGATTTAACGTGTGCGCAAGATGTTCTGCGTGCGTTCGCACAAGGGGCCTCGGTTTTTAGTCTCATCCGAAGGATATGTATTTGTCAATGTGCTGGTACACACGTGCATACGGATCTGAACTTGTAGTTGAAGAAAAACTGGACCAGTGAACATTCAAAAGCGTGTATTTTTTTGTTTGTTTTCCTGTGGATAATAGAAAATGTGGGGACAAAATAAAGCTTTTTAAGCGAGTGTTTCTATGAGAATAATAAATGTTGGCAGCTTTTAGAATGGGCTGGCTACAGGATGATGGAGTATGTGTGTGTGCGTGCATGCTTAAAATGCAAATCGACACTGCTGTGCGTGTGTGTGCTTGTGTGCGCGCGTGCTTGCATGCCGGCGCGCGTGCGTGTGTATGTGTGTGCGTGCGCGCGCGCTGGTGTGTTTGTGGCTATATGTGTGTGCGTGTGTGTATGTATGTGCGTGTGTTTGTGTGTATGTGGTGTGTGCATGCGTGTGTGTATGTGTGTATGTATGTATATTCATGTATGTACGTGTGGTGTGTGTGTGTGTGTGTGTGTGTGTGTGTTGTGTGTGTGTGTGTGTTGGCGGCGCCGCGCATGTGCGTGTGTGTATGCTCACACGTATGTGTATGCACGTATGTGCCCTTGCATCTAAGCGTACGCGTTTGCGTGTGTGTATGTTTGTGTATATGTATATAATTTCATTTTGTGTGTATGTATGTATGTATGTATGTATGTATGTATGTATGTATGTATGTATGTATGTATGTATGTATGTATGTATGTATGTATGTATGTATTTATGTTGTTTGTAATGTAGAGTATGTATGTATGTATTATGTATGTGTGTATGTATACATGTACCTATGTATCTATGTAAGAGTATGTGTGCACGCCCGCGCACACACGCACCATGCTATATCCATGCATTTTAAACCAAGTACTTAGACTGACAGGCTTGCATGCACTAAAAATGTGCTTGCGGTGGATTCAGAAATGAACAGACATAACACTACGAGCCAACAATGCGTGCTAGTTCTAATAGTTTTAGAGTCGTGATTTTCGTTTTTGCTCTTAGAGATTCGATACAGGGCCATTTTATAATATTCCAGATCAGCTTGCATGCATACCGGTTACAGATGAGCTCCACTAGGTTCATTGTGTGCGAGACTAATCTGCCGAAAAAATACACAGCAGTACTGCAGTGATCCCACTTAGATGTATTAAAAAGATACAGTAAAGTCAAGCCAGGTCAGTTTTTATGCAGACTTGCCATTGCCTGTATCCTTTCTTCAAGCAAAGAGAAATTAACATGATGCATATGTTTACGTTTCATGTTCCGTAATTCCGTCTAAAAATAAAATTAAGATGTACAAATAAGTCATCACTACAAAGATATAAAAGAAGTGGCTTTTTTCTCCCCATTCACCCCCCCCCCCCCCCCCCCCCCCCCCCCCCCTCCCTCTTTTTCTTGGTAATATTTCATGCACGCTACGGTATTTAATCTATATCATACAACTGAAAACATTGTAATCAGTTTAATAGTAAACGATGCATGCATTAGTGTGTACATAATGGTGTTTGTTTTTCCACAGATGCTCAAGATTTACAAAGATATCCGGTGAAGGAATATGATGCAACGCCCTCATGAAGCTTCAGTGTTGTATAAAAAGAAAAAGATGGTAACTTTTTTTTATTTAATTTTCTTTGTTCATGTCTTAGTTATAATCTTAATTCTTGGAAATTTGGAAAACTGGTAATGTGTTCAACCGTCGATAGAGGGAGGGAGAGAGAGATCGGGTGAATTGGAGCGGGTAAAGTCTGGGACAGATAGCTCAGTGGATGTCAGAGCACTCGCTTTCCCCAAGCTAAGGTGAAGCAGCATAAAGCGTGATCACCAAGTGGATGGGTGACCGCGCCCTTGACTTCAGTACAGTCCCACAATTCACCCCGCTTATAATTATAGGCACCTGCCCTCTTTAGGGACATGGAAGGTAAAGCAGAGAGGGAGAGGAGATAGCGCCACCTTCAATGTGCAGGCTCTTGGATAAGCTGAGGTCTCGAAGACCTTGCTCCCCAACGACCACATAGGTTATGGGACACCAATACTTTACCTTTTAAGTCAGCTTGTGTGTCAGCCAGCCAATGCTTTGATCCTGTAAAGTGTGTAGTGTGAATAAAAGGATGAACTGTGTATGTTACAGGTTTCGTCGTGGTTTTTTTGTAAAAAATGTTATAGAAGCGCATTTACCATCATTACAACAATGGTATAGTGAAAACTGATTTGTGTGGTTTTGTTGTTTTTTTTTTTTTTTTGCTTTTTGGGGGGGGGGATGAGAAAGCATATACCGCAGAGGAATGGTGAACAAGGTTTTACTCATGTTACTATCACCTTATTCTTCGTCGAACACTCAGACAGCATAATTATAATGTTGTCTGTCATATGAGCTGGAAATGCGTTATTTACACGCTGCTGTTAAAAACCAACGCATCCGATTTTTGTGGGGAGAAAATTGTCTTTTAAGTGTTCCTGTGTGAAAAGGCAGAAGAATCGGCCAAGAATGCAGACAATAGACGACGAGATGACAGGAAGAAAAGGAACAAGACAGAAACAAAAGAGAAGAATAGAAAAGAGGGAATTCTCAGCCAGAATTTCCAGAAGTGGGATATGGGCCCCCGGGCCTCCCTTCAGGGAATGCTATTGTTAATTATTATTATTTTAAGGCCACTAGTTTGGATACAAACACTAACATGATTATCATTTTGATAGTAAATCATACATTAACTATGGATGACGCCTTTCTATGTCCACAGATGTCTACGTTCTTACTCCTGCTGTGCAAAGGAGGAGACAACCACTGGAGCGTTTGTCAGCACCCCTCCCCCCCCCCCCCGCACACACTACCACCACCACCACCAGTTATGCGATCTTCATGTTTGAAGACCATGTACCGTGAGTTTTTTTCTTTTTTTATTTTTTAGTTTGATGTTTCTCAGCTAGAGCTCTGAGGCACACCATTAGCGAGATGCTTGTATAAAACCATTTGTATTGTATTTATTGTATTGTATAATTATTGGATCGGTGGTCAAGACATAACGCACTATCTAGAAAGCGAAAAGTCCGAGTTGGAAGTCTGCGGTAGTTTGATGCCCGTTAGGTCCAAAACATCCCCCCCCCCCCCCCATCCATTTGACCTTGAGTCGTGGTCTGGGTGAAAGTCTTTTGGATGAGACGATAAACCGAGGTCCATGTGACACATAATTATTATGAACGTAAAAGAATCCACAGTGACAAGAGAGTATTTCCTGGCAAAGTTCTGTAGAAAAAAGCCAGTCTGATAGGGAAACAAAAAATAAGCATGCAGACAGTAAAAAAAAAAAAAAAATCTACAAATGCAGGACGAATGAATGGGAAAAACCAACTAAGGAAAACAACAATGAAACGAAAAGTTACTGGTTTTGAAAAATAACCGGTACATACCAAGGGAAAGAAACCACTAAATTTCAGAAAGAACATTAAGGAGCAGAGAAGTTAGCTTCCCTCCCTTACATTGCGTATCAGTTTAGCTTGCAGTGTCTAAAAAAAATGTTGTGCAGCACTCTTGTGCTTGCGTGGGCCTAATTCAGTTGCCCTATAGAATTGTACTATTTTAGGGGTGGCCCGAGGTGCCGAAGTGGAATGACTTGCTGCCACCGTCCCTCAATCGGATAATTGCGCTGGGACTCTAATACAATCTCAAATCAATTTTTTTAATGTTGTATGTGGTTGAGTTAAAGCTTTCTTTCAATATTGCTTGTGGGGGGAACTCTCTCTCTCGTGCCGGTTGGAACAGATGACATTTACAAAACTGCATACACACGGGGACTGGATGTAAAAACGTACAAGAGTGCTTATTCCATTATGCTCGATATAAAAGAATCAATCAATCAATCAATCTCTCTCTCTCTCTCTCTCTCTCTCTCTCTCTCTCTCTCTCTCTCTCTCTCTCTCTCTCTTTCTCTCTCTCTCTCTCTCTCTCTCTCTCTCCCCTCTCTCTCTCTCTCTCTCTCTCTCTCTCTCTCCTCTCTCTCTCTCTTTCCTTCACGTATTGAAGCACGAAGTGTTGTTACCGAAAGGGGTTACTGAGAGTGTCAGATACCAGAAACTTGGTCCTGTAAAGATCAGTGCATAATTATGGGGATAGAAATCAAGACAAGATTTAGCGAGCCGAACGCTCTCTACAGTTATTTCAGGTGATGGTGTGGCCATACTGGGTGAGAACCCATAGTGCCTGGTCTCCTCCTGTGTTTGTAACTCTGCAGGGGGTCTGCCTGCTGGTCTCAGTCGACATGTTCCGACCTCAGGGCAGCACATTAATTTAAAGATTCAGGATTTCCGATTCGCTTGAAAAGAATAAGGCGAGAATGGGCTGTAGGCAGAAAAAGAGCGAGAGAGAAGAGAGAAGAGAGAGAGAGAGAGAGAGAGAGAGAGAGAGAGGAGAAGAGAGAGAGAGAAGAGAGAGAGAGAGAGAGAGAGAGAGAGAGAAGGTAGAGAGAGAGGAAAAGACAGAAAAAAGGGAGTGATAGAATAGGGGGAATTTCTAGGACATGTATAATTTCCAGAAGTTCTGGATGCTTTTCATATAATTATATAACATTGAAAGATCCCCTGGCATTCTCACAATGGAGGGTGGGGATCATAATGCTGACATGCAGGGTATTACGGTGTGTATAACCCTGAAAAAGCAGTGTTTTAGTTGGGGTTTTTTTTTTTTAACTTTAGTTACACTTGTTATGGTGTTGATCGGGTCCTTGTAGCTCTTGCTTGACAAGGTAGCGATAGAGCAAGCCAGAGACAGACAGCCATATGTACACAAAGAGAAAAAAACGACACAGTGGAGTTAGATAGATAGACAGATAGACAGACAGATAGATAGATAGATAGATAGATAGATAGATAGATAGATAGATAGATAGATAGATAGATAGATAGATAGATAGCTGGGTGGGTGGGTGGGTGGATGGATGGATGGATATATAGATAGATAAGTATTTATGTGTTTATTGTCATCGCCACACAAGGTCATTTGACAAGAGAGAGAGACAGAGATAAACAAGAAAGAGGGAGAGATAAAGACAAGAGTGCGAATATTGATTGATCGATTGATAGTCTGTATTTCCATGGGTTACAGATAAGTATTGACATACTTTTTCACACTTACACACACACACACACACACACACCACACACACACACACATACACACACACACAGAGTGAGAGAGAGAGAGAGGGGGGGATGTCAGCTAAGCCCTCGTTAGCCATGCTGATAGCGGCTAGACTGGCTTCTGTGTCGCGGAGGCAGCTGCCGGACCACAATTAACGCGAGGCCACTCTCTGAAGACGGGAACCACAGTCAGTCACTAAGGTCCAGACATTTCGCAAATAACAGGAGAAGCACCCCCCCCCCCCCCCCCCTCCCATCCCTCCACCAGAAAACACCAACCAAAAATTCCGGAAAAACCTGTAAAGGATCAATCTTTCTTTTTCTCAGTTCCTTAGCTAGAGCGAGGTTTTCACCACGGTTGAGATTGCTTTTTTTTGTTTACGTATGTCACCGTTTTTCTTCCTCGCCCCCCCCCCCCCCCCCTCCCCCACCATTTAGGTAGTGATGGTATTGCGACCCCGGGGATGGCTTAATGTAATAGTGTCGCTTTCATTTTAAATTTTAAAAATCCTTACTTGAGTTTTAAGGGTCGAGAATTTTGTCATGAGACCCTTGTTTTCTATGTGTTTTTTTTTTTTAAAAGCTTTGGTAAACGCGGCAGTTTTAAGCAAAGCACCAATAAATTCAACATTGTCATAATAAATTTATCCTTGCTTCGAAGCGACAAGATAATATAGGAGGCTGTTTCGTAAGATGATGTAAAGTTGAAAAAGATACCAGGCAGCAACTATTGTTATCATATGAGTTAGAGAAACGTAGAAGATAATCAATTAATAAAACACCTCAACTCAACTGTAGTCGGAGGAGAAGCAGAAAAAGATAAAGGAGGAGAAGACAGCGATGACGAAGAAAAAGACAAAACGGTCAAAAGCAGATATCTGAAAATATAATCAAAGAGTAGGCCAGTATAGTTTTATGAAAATACCACATATTAAGGAAATATCTGATAAAAATATCAAATCAAATATTTGAAACAAAATCAAATCAAATATCTGAAACAAAATCAAATAGTCAGGAAATATTAGGTGAAAAGTAGATAATAAGCAAAAATAAGTATCCAGTATTAAGCAAATCTTAAAAAAATAAAATAATAAGCAATTCCCTGGAAAGAAAATGACAAGCAGATATAAACTGGCAAAGACATGGCATGAAAAACAATCTAATGAAAAAATTGATGTTGATATTCCAAGCAAACACATCCAACATAGCTTCACTCGTGTACACAAATCCGACTGTTCAAAATATACAGGAAAGAAGGGACAGAGGAGGAAAAGCAGGATAAACAGAAAAAGAAAGAGGGGGAGGAGGACAAGAAGAAAGTGAAGAAGAACATGAAGAAGAATTAAAAGATGAAAAAGAAGCAAAAAGGGAAAAAGTTGAAGAAATACAATGCGACGAAAAACAAGGGGTGAAAAGAAGATCCAAATTGGTCGTAGAAGAGAATCAGAAAGAAGAATAGTATAGTAGTAACAGTAGAGTATAGTAAAAAGCAAAGTAGTAATGTATAGCATTAGTAGTAGTAGAGAAGAAGAAGAAGCAGCAGAGTAGTAGTATCAGCAGCAGTATTGGTAGTAGGGTAGAGTAGTATAGTATGTAGTAGTAGGGTAGTAGTAGAGTAGTAGAGTAGTCAGTATATAGTAGTAGTAGTAGTAGTAGTAGTAGAAGGCGATGATGAAGATGATTGATGATGATGAAAAGGAAGGAAAAAAGAAAAAAGGCAATGATGAAGACAAACGAGAGAGAAAGAAAGAACAAGGAAACGAAATGAAACAGGAAGACAATCAGATGAACACGAAAGGAAAAACGAGAACGCAAAGAAAACCAAAAAACCAAAACAATACACTCTTGCCACTCCCAGAGCTTAGGGGAAGAGGCTTAGCCATTTGGAAAAGCAAAGAGAGGGCCAACACTATAGGAAAGGAGGAAAGGCTGGTGGTGGTGGTTTGGAAGAAAAATGAAAGGGGGGGGGGGGGGGAGAGGGGGAAGAAGGATGGTAGGCGAGAGGGTGGCTGTTTTAATTGACAAGGCGTCTCACGTACACCTGCGGTGTTCTTTTATTTTCTGAGTCGGAAAAGAGAAGAGAAGGAGAGAGAGAGAGAGAGAGAGAGAGAGGAGTAGATGTGTGTGTGTGTGGCGCGCATGACACACAGAGAACGAAGAGGGGGGACGGGGGGGGGACGCAGCGGCAGTTTCACAATTAGCTATATGTGTGAATAAAGAAAAAGGGAACTATAACCACAGTGTATGCACGCACACACATATATGTTCGCACACCCAAGCATGCGAGCACACAGACATGCACGCACGTGTGCACACACACACATACAATCACACACATGAACGTGAACATTCCAGCGCGCGCGCACACACACACAAACAATTTTTTTTTGTTGGTTTTCTTTTTTTAGGGGGGTGGGGGTATGTGTTTGTAGGTACGTATTGACCATATTGTAAAACCCACGTATAATGACATTTTTTACGGCAATAATTTTGCTTTCATTTGACGAAGTATTGTGACTGTGTGTCAAGATGTGTGTGTGTGCGTGAGAGAGAGAGAGAGAGAGAGAGAGAGAGAGAGAGAGAGAGAGAGAGAGAGAGAGAGAGAGAGAGAGAGAGAGAGATGTGTGAATGTAAAATGTAAGCCCGCTTTGGGTATTTCTGTTTCTTTGGCTTTTTTTTTTCGTCCTTGGCTAGAGCTCTGAGGATTCTCAATGATAACATCTGGCGTATTCGGCACACATAGGCATACTCTTTCTAAAAACTGGATTTTGCGTGTGCGCTATTATGTTCTGCGTGAGTTCGCACATTGACCCTCGATTCTAAAGACTTTCGAGGGAGTGGATGCGCCACTTGAGTCCATGGGGATGGTGGGGACTTGAGTCCAGGAAGGACGGTGCAGGATGGTTAAGACGTTCGCCTGCCAATACGTAAACCGCCAGTTTCTGGGTTCGTACCCAGCTCGCCCTTTCTTCCCAGTTTGACGAAAAAATCGAACTGAATGTCAAAGTCATTCGGATGAGACTATAAACCGAGGTTCCGTGTGCGAACGCACGCAGAACATCTTGCGCAGACGTTAAAATCCCGTTCCACCTTTCGGAAGAGCAGGCCATCGTGCTGTGTGCCTGGTTATAGGAGCGGATGACAAAATTTATTTTTTTTAAAAAACAGCATGCACACAGGTGTTGTGTTTAGACACCATCCCTGAGAGAAAAAAAAATAATGGGTAGGCGCTGCACTTGTGGCGACGCGCTCTCCCCGGTGAGAGCAGCCGGAATTTCACGCAGAGATAATCTGCTGCAACATAAAGTGATATAAACTGAAATAGAATAAAATAAAATAAATGGGGGAAATATAATCACATTGGACGGAACAGTGGTTTTTGGAACCTAGACCGTCAGATTTTGCATGACAACATGAAACAAGCACAGAGTTGATTTAATTCGGAGTTTACCCATTAATTGTTGAACATTAACTGGACTAAATACACTTTGGATGATTGAATGATTAAAGTATGTGTGTTTTGTTTTCAGAAATCCCTTTGGCTCTACTTATCTGACAAGTTCACTGGAAACCAGAGGTACCGAAATGAATACGACTAAAATCCTAGCCTGCCAAAATGCAGGTCAGTGTGTGTTTGTGTGTTTTCTCATTAGGCATTGTTTTGTTCTAAGTCGTATAGGGAAGGAGTTCCTTAGTGGTTAAGGCAGTTTTTAGTATAATCCCGTGGGCCTGTACATCGTGGCTTCCAATCTCGGCAGGGGTGTTTGATGACTGTCTCCTAGGTCATTTTTAAGTGCAGAGTAGCTAGTGCCTTTATGCATGTAATAATTCAAATGTTGAAATTGAAGATCTTGTCATTTTTGGGGTAGCGTTCAGTGGGCGTCTGTATCTCTCTCAGCCTGGTTGAGGCCGTGATCCTGTGGACATTGAACCCTGAGGATACGACATAACGTATAGATCTAGCTTTGACTGGGGCGAAGTCCCGTTAAGTTTGTTATCCCGTAGGCATACTTTTTCGAAAGCTGGAACAGGTCTTAACGTGTGTGCAAGATGTCTATGGCCCTAATAGTACCCGTACTGCACGTGTTGTTAGTGTCAGTTGTTCGCAGTGTAATGTGGTGTGTTTTGGACGTCTGTCTGTTCGTCTATTTTGATATACCAGTAGACACATGTGTGACGCTCCACCACAAAATGAGTCGTCTAGGACATAATCGCATTTTGATTATGCGTAATTTTGATTCCTATTGTTTTTAAATGTGCTTTCAAAATAGCGAAGCTCCTCATTGTGACCCTACCTATTGTTATGCTTAACTTGTCTTTTTGACATTTTTTGCAGTCTATCATTGAAATTGACCTGTGGTGCAATGCGATTTCTTATGTGGTGGAGCGTCACATTTAGGAATATGAAAGGGGGGGGGTTGTATATTGGACATGTAACTGTAGCCATTTTATTGTTATAAGTGACGTTTTTACACACACACATACATACACACCTACATACCTACACACCTACGCCCGGTAGCAAGCACACACAAACCAAATTGATCAAAAGAAATATGAGTCTTGGAAATACAGCATGAACTTTTTGTTTTATTGTATAACGACATGGATTTACCAAAAAATGATTTGTAATGTGAATTAGCTATGCTACAAAACACGGTGGGAACATAATAAATACATTGTAATAAGAAAGACACACACACGCACGCACACCTCTGTCGCATAAATCAACACAGATAAAATACCAAGCCAGGCAGGGTGATTTTGTTTTGTTTAGCCTTTTTCTCTCTAAAACCAAAAAAAAAAAAACTAGTATTAGTATATTTGTGTGTAGTTTAGGCTGAAGGACAGAACAAGAAAAGGACAAATATTGCTAGAGCTGTATAACTGTATAACTTTGGAGCAGAGGGGTATTGTGCAGCATAAATTGGTTCAGAATTGATACTTAACTTTCCAGGTTTTTAGCAAATTGTATTTAATTAAATGTGAAGATAAACTGGTTTAAAAACCAATTTTAGAAAGAAAGAAAGATAGCATTTCAGCATGCAGGGGTCATAGTCATGGAATGTAAGTGAAAATTTGCTTAGCAGTTAGTAAATAAAGTGGGAGAATGTGAACTGTTCATGCAGACTTGCATGCACACGAAGCCAGTGCTTGACTTTCTCCTGATTGGAGAACGGGGCCTGCTCTTTGGAGGACAGTGTAGTGAGTAGTTCTCACTTCAGCAAATGTGCACCCTATATAAACAACATAACGTCGGGGGAGGGTGGGGTATACTGGTATTTGAGATCTTTGCCAGTATGTACCTAGGGGTGGGCGCAGGGTTATGTACAAATTTAGTGTCTTTCTATGTTACATCAGCAAGTCGCCTAGAGGAAACAAGTGGAACTTTGAGAGTAATGGATGCAACTATAGAGTCGAAGGAGTTATTTGCCATGAGTATATTGTGTGTGTGTGTGTGTGTGTGTGTGTGTATATATATGTATATAGTATATATATTATATATATATATATATATATATATATATATATATATATGTGTGTGTATGTGTATAATGTACGTGTATAGATATATGTGTGTGTGTATATGTGTGTTGTATATGTGTGTGTGTGTGTATGTGTATGTATATGTATGTATGTATGTATATGTATGTATATGTATATATGTTATGTATATATATGTTGTATATGTATGTAGTGTATGTATATGTATGTATATATGTATGTATGTATATATTGTATAGTATGTGTATATATATATAGTATGTACGTGTATATTGATATGTGTATATATATATATAATGTACGTGTATAGATATGTGTATATATGTAGTAATGTAGTGTTTAGTGTGTATTGTGTGTGATGTGTGTGTTGTGTGTGTTGTATGATGTGTAGTGTGTGTATGTTGTGTAGTGTTGTTGTGTATATATGTATTGTATAATTATATATATATATATAATCTATATATAATATATTATATAATATATGTATATAATATATGTTATAATATATGATAATATATATATATATATATAATAATATATATAATATATATAATATATTAATATATATATATTATATAATATATATATAATATAATATAATATATATATAATATATATAAATATATTATATTATATAAGTATGTGTGTGTATGTATGAGTATATACTCTGTGTGTGTGTGTGTGTGTGTGCATATGTAGTGTGTACAGTATACTATAGTATAGTAAGGTACTATACTATACTGTGTCGTAGTTATACTAGGTTTATCAAAAAAAAAAAAAATAATAATAATAATAATAATGCGCTCTTGTAAAGTATCATACTAATAGCCCACAAAATACATAAACGGTTCACGACCGTTCACAGACCACAAAAAAAAAAATTGTGTTATAATAGTGCAAATTTTGTAATAAAGAATCCTGAAACAAGTGCTCTGGGCTCATCTTTATCAATCCCTCCTTACGCGTGCTATGCGCTATGTTCTATGCTTAAAGTAAGCGATCCTGCCTCTGCCTCCTATAGCAGTCCCTAACAGTTACATCCACACTCACATACCCCACACCACACCAGCGGGAATCAAAGAATGGTCAAAGAACTTTGACCAAACTTTTAATTCCCTCACCCCCCCCCTCCCTTCTTCTCGCACGCACTCTCTCTCTCCTCCCCTCTCCCCCTTGCCTCCCAACAAGGGGAGGACTTGTGTATGGCGAGCCGCTGACCACCAGACAGGGCTAAGGTCCAGACGGGCAGCGGAAACCATATATTTTTTTATTGGCAGCCAGGCCGAATCGAACCAGCACATGTTTGGCCAGAGAACTTTCTCAGCCACGCTGGAACGTAACCCAACTAACCAGTTGAGCCAACCTGACGCCGTGACAGTACGGTAAATTTTAAGCCTATAACACCACACGCTAGCACGAGACAATTTCAACATGTTTCCCCCACCCCTAACTTCCACGTGCAACACGTGAAAACACAGACATACATTCATGTCTATACTATCGCCGCTAAAAAGCAAATAGCAATTCTCGCGGGAAAAAAAAACAACGAATTATGCATAGCCATCTGAGACTTGAAATGTCAAAAACAGCAAAACAACAAAATAAATAAAACACACCGACAGTAAAAGAGTGCGTATTGTCCATTCCAAGCCTATGCTATGTAACCTAGGTATTTTTATTTCGTGCGGGGCCGCGATACATAGTGTTATCCGAAGAGAACGAGTTTGTCAGTTAAAACAAAAACTCAGAACCGCAACTATCGCTAACATTTCAAATCTTAATTTGCTAAAATGTAGGTCTTGACATTTGCTTTCATCAATAACTGATAACAGCTTTTAGCCTGGACCAGTACATCTTATATAACACCATAAATTCGTTTAACTTACAATTACGAAAAATGAATCTGTCATTACTCACGAAGTGAATGCAGAGTATGTTTAGTGTTTATGTTTATGTTTCTGTAACGTACATGTTTGACCTTCTGCGTGTCTATTATATATGCATAGTGGGAATTAAGGCACTGGCAGGTCTGCACTTGAAAGTTGACCTGGGAGATCGTAAAAATCCCCACCCTTAATTCACAAGATGCCTAGGCCGAGATTCGAGCCTACGACTTCATAAAATACCCATAGGATTAAAGTGGAACGGTCACAACCACTTGACTCCTGCTCTGTCGATAATAATTCACTCATTACAAACACAACATAAGGAAACAACAATACAATACTTTCTGTGGATAGGCATCAAGACTACTTTACACCAAGAACTGTTGGCACATTGTGCAGGGGTTTTTTGTGCGATCCCCAGTTTAACCTTTGAGGGAAAGGGTGGGTGGGAGAAGAAGGTGTCATTTCAAAAATTCACTCTGCTCTACTCATTACACCTGACAATCGTTACCGCGAGAAATTTCCGTGTGTTACTACTGTTCTCAAATACATGGTCATATCTACAGCCGTGTTATTTTTTTCGAAGGCTGTAAAAATCACCTCCTTTAAAAAAAATGTACACTGAATTGGCTTAAGTTTATTTATTTTAGCCTCTGTTCTATACGTCCTCACCGATTTTGTCCGAAGATTTTAACTGAAATTCCCCTTTACCTGAAACTTCGTAAAAGAGGGACGATTCCCCTTTTGTTGCGTTATCTTTTCCCTTGATGAGCTTGAGTAGCAATTAATGTATGCCTATTCCATTCCTTTTATCTACTTTCTCATTAGACTCATAGGGAAACAGATGGACTGACAGCTGGAAGAGGGAGATGTAGTGGTGAGGTTAGGGCGGGGGGGGGGGGGGGGGGGGGGTATAGCTAAAATGTGTTAACAAAAATTCGTATTTAGTCAACAAACCTTTCTCAAGGACCCATATATAGGTAAGTACCCCCCCCCCCCCCCCCAAAAAAAAAAAAAAAAAAAAAGCATGGTGAAAGCAACGACAGAGGAAACTTTGCCCCATTCCTTGTTATATCGTCAGTACAGTAGAATCCTTGATCAACAGCTTCAACACTGCGCGTGAAATGAAACAATCAACGCGTCCTTGGCAAACACCGACCAACAAAAAATCCCGGCTCACAGAAGACATACTCAAGCTGGTGACAGACGCAGAGAACTGAAGCAAAAGAAGAATACAGAGAAGCCCACCAGCAAGTTAAAAAAAGGTATGGGGAAAGGAAAGGAGCATGGATTGACGAGCAATGGAAAAGTAGCGAAGAAAACTTGCAGAATAACAACAGCAAGAAAGCCTACTAGCTTGTGAAAAACTTGACAAACTCAAAACAAAGGAGAACCACTACCATGCAAGACAAAGCAGGGAAATATATTACAGAAGAACAACATATCTCATGTTTTAAAGAGCAGGACTGGACAGAGTACTGCTCTGAATCGCACACACACACTCACACAGCAACAGGAGACCCCAACGTGTTAGATGTCCATCCACCAGCCAACAACAGCATTTACCCCATCTAGCGGGAGGAAGTTGAAAGTGCAATAAAATCACTAAAGGAAGGAAAGTCACCATTGGAGATAGGTCAATTACAAACGGTTTGCCAACAACATTCAAAAATTCGGCTCGCAGATCAGCACTGATATTATTAAAGACGGCAAAAAAAATTGAGACCATCCATAGCTTTGAATATCTGGGATCTATAGTTTTGGATGAAGGACCCAAACCTGAAATCCTTTCCACGATAACCCAGCCCACAACTGCAATGACCAAACTGAAAGTCCTCTGGAATAACATGAACATCTCATCAGTTTCAAAATCAGACTGATGATGCATTCCCGGATCCTGATCATGTCCATATTTAGTAACATGTGAAACGTGGAATATAACAGCAGACACTGAAAGAAGAATACAGGCAATAGAGATGAGATGCTTTCTCAAACCTCTTTGCATATCATACAGGGATCACAATACCAGCGAGGAAGTGAAAACGCAGTATTGAAAAAAAACATCATCGGGCCATATGAAGAGCTCCTGACTTCAGTGACCAAATCTTAAACTGACGTGGTACAGCCACGTCACACAAACATAGGACTGGCCAAGACTGTCCTACAGGGAACAGTACAAAGAAGGAGACGAAGAGGCAGTAAGAAAACATTATCAGAGACTGGCCTTGGTGAACGACTTGCTAGGGAAAGCTGAAGTTGTGAAGTGGAGAAAGTGGTTTCAAAATCTTCAGTGGTGCCCCAACGGTCTACAAGACTACGGGATAGGTGAAAGTAAAGGAATTCAGGAAACACACACAAGATAGTGATATGGTAAAAACAAAAAAGGTGATACCATCTCAATTAAATGTTGTGTGAATTATCTTAAAAATCTTTTGTGGGCGACACAGCCACAAAAACTGCGCCTACGTCTCAGTAACTACAATATCATAATTATTTGTATGCACATTCCAAAAAGCATATAAGAATTTTCGAGGCGTATTTTTTCAATTCTCGATTCGAGCCCCCGAGTCCGCAATGCTAAGTTGTTGTGTGTGTGTGTGTGTGTGTTGGTGTGTGTGTGTGTGTGTGTGTGTGTGTGTGTGTGTGTGTGTTTGCCCACCATTAAGGTAGCCACGTTCCGAGTTCAGGGACAGAATGAACTTAGTCGATGTTTAAGCGGGAAGGGACAGAAACATGCAGGTTTTTTTTCATCATCATCCTAAAAAAAAAATCCCATCCATTAGTATCCATGACATTTGCAGCAATCATAACACGTATTCACATCATTGCAAAAATAATATCAAAAAATCAACACTAATGTAACATATCACATTGGACAAAACAAAACATATCACATGAACACAACAATTATTACATTGCAGTCAGTACATTGCTTTTGTCCAAAACATTATTGGTCTTCGATCTCCTCTCCTCAACGCCTGGCAATAGTTCTGATTATTTGGCACTTGCTCGGAAAAAAACAATGGATGATATTATTTGTTAGCAACAAACACACACACACACACATCTCTCTCACTCTCTCTCTCTCTCTCTCTCTCTCTCTCTCTCTCTCTCTCTCTCTCTCCACACACACACACACACACACACACACACACACACACACACTCTCTCTCTCTCACTCTCTCTCTGCATGCACACACACACTCTCTCTCTCTCAGACACACAACACACACTCTCTCTCTCAGACACACACCACACACACACACTCACACCTCTCTCTCTCTCTCTCTCTCCTCCCACATCTCCTCAACACACACACTATCTATCTCTCCCTCTCCTCACTCACACACACACACACTCTCCTCCACACACACACACACACACACACACACACACACTATATCTCTCCCTCTCCCTCACTCACACAACACACACATTCTCTCTCACACACACACTCTCTCTCTCTCCCCTCCCTCTCTCTCTCTCTCTATTTCTCTTTCACAAACACACACACACTCTCTCCTCTCTCCTCAAACACACACACACTCACTCTTTCTCTCCCCCTTCTCTCTCCAACACACACTACACTCTCTCTCTCTCCCCCTCTCTCTCTCCTCACACACACACACACTCTCTCTCTCTCCTCCCTCTCTCTCTCACACACACACACACACACACACTCTCTCTCTCTCTCTCTCTCTCTCTCTCTCTCTCTCTCTCTCTCTCTCTCTCACACACACACACACACACACACACATCCTCTCATCTCCACATCACATACACACACTCTCTCTCTCTTCTCACTCACATACTCTCTCTCACACACACACACACACACACACACACACAACACACACACACACACACTCTCTCTCTCTCTCCTCTCTCTCTCTCTCTCTCTCTCTCCTCTCTCTCTCTCTCTCTCTCTTTGCAATAAAATTCATAGATGGTGAGTGACGATGATGTCCGGAATGTCTTGTTTCTCGTGGGACGTCACCGCTCGCGGGATGACGTCACAGTGGTGAATGTGATGTCATCTGGGATGACGTAGCACCCGGTGAGTCTGCAGGAGTCCGTTGACGTGTTGCTGCGCTTGCCGGCCCATAGCTGGAACCCGGACCGTGTGACTGGTGGTTTTCAGCGTGGTCTGCACACACATTGAAAACCATTTCATTATGAATAATAGAAATTATGGTGATTGGTCAGAGCGCTCGCTTTTCCACCAGTCAAGCGTCGACCGTGGTTACCAGTTGGATGGGTGACCGTTTGCGTGCCTTGACTTCAGTACCCGCCCCCCCCCCCCCCCCCCCTCCCCCCAGTTCACAATGGGTAGAGCAGCGAGGAAGAGGAGATGGGCGCCGCCCTCAATAATATGCTGGCCACTACTACAGAAGATGAGGTCTCTAATGCCTTCACTCCCCTAGGTTATGGGACACCTTTACCTTTTCACCTTTAATGAGGGTTATGGCAATAATGATAATAACAATGACAAAAAGCTCCTGTTCCTCGCTCTGCTACAGCTCCACGGTTCACCAAAAGTGACATTTTTGTGTACGCGACCGACGATAAGGATGATGATGATGATGATTATAACAACAATGTCAATAATGGTTATAATTATCAGGTCCCTAGGCTACAGCTCCGCGGTTCACCAAGGTGAGAAGAGCAAAAGGACAAGCAGCACGTTTGACGTCATGAAAAAACTAACTGTAGAAACACCTCACATGAAAAACAATGAGACGTGTGACTGAGGGAAGGAGCTAGAGATGTGGGACTGCGGGGGAGAGAGATTGATTGATTGATTGATTGATTGATTGATTGATTGATTTATTCTTTCATATCGAGGATAACAGAATAAGCAATCATGTGCTTTTTTTCATCCGCTCCCCGTGTGTATGCAGTTTTATAAATATTGTCATCTGTTCCCAACGGCACACGATGGCCTACTCTTACGAAAAGCGCAACAGGATTTAACGTGTGCGCAAGATGTTCTGCGTGTGTTCGCACACTGGGCTTCGGTTTAAAGTCTCATCCGAAGGACTTTTGGGGCGAATGGAGTCAGTACTGATGTTAACTCCAGGAGAAAACTCTCCTCGACCGGATTCGAACCCAGGTCGTCGAATTGCCATAGAGAGAGAGAGAGAGAGAGAGAGAGAGAGAGAGAGAGAGAGAGAGAGAGAGAGAGAGAGAGAGATGTGTGACAAGGAGGGAAGGAACACACACACACACACACACACACACACACACACACACACACACACACACACACACACCTGCAGACCCTGAAAACGGCGATGGACATAGACGTCCAGCAGTCCCAAGATAATGGCCAGGACCAGACCGGTGATCAGGATGTAAAACACCCCCGCCACGTTACTTAGCGACAGGGACCGTTTTTTGGACTCCTGCACAAACACAACATACAACACACAGTTAGTTGTGCGCGGGCACAAAAACATACACACACATGCACACACGCATGCATACACGCACACACACACACACACACACAGAGGAACGTGATTGAGATACGTGTCTAAATTACCAAGCAGTGAATGGCAAGGTAAAAGTACAGAATACGTAGTGAACAGACATTCAATAAAAACAAAACAAAAATAAAAACTGAACCACACACGCACCACCACACACGACACACGACACACACACACACACACACACACACGCTCATAATAACTGAAATGTTAACAGATTTGTGTTGCTACTCCTACACCTACTACCGCTGCAACTCCTGTTGAAGGTGTCGCGGCTTTTCCAGAAAGACTTTACAGATAACAATTCTCTCCCATGCCGTAGTCGGATGCACTGGGCCCGACTTGTCAGGCGCTTAACGGCAGCGCAACGCATTTTGCGCTCAAATAACTGACAGCAATAGTTGCTGTCTGAGCGTTCGACGAGAAAGAGAGCAGAAGAGAATGGCAGAAAAACACAGGCACTGACAAAAAGAAAGAGGAAGAGGAATGACCAAAGTTTATTCCCTTAAACTTTACAACCTATTTTGGCAAACACCGAGAAGAGCAAATTCGTACACACACACACACACACACACACACACACACACACACACACACACACACACACACACACACACACATCCTTCGAATGAGGCTATTACGCAAGGTCCTGTGTGCAAACGCACGCAGAACATTTTGCAGATATAGTAAAACCTGTTCTGCATTTTGGAAGAGTAGGCTTTTGTGTGACGGTATTATCGCATGCACAAGGGACTGAATGTATAAAAATGCGTATGTGTACTTATTCTAACATCATCGAAATAAAATGAAAGAAACACACACACATTTGGGAAATGGATGCCAACATTAATTAACCTCCACCTACCCCCTCCCCAAACACACACATACCCTCACCACTACACCACCACCCCACATAACACACACCCTCCACCACTACCACC
The DNA here is from genome assembly GCA_030674155.1 of Stramonita haemastoma. Lineage (NCBI taxonomy): Eukaryota > Metazoa > Mollusca > Gastropoda > Neogastropoda > Muricidae > Stramonita > Stramonita haemastoma. The sequence goes on along the minus strand of CM060326.1, from coordinate 33,509,645 downwards.
ACCCCACCCCCACATACACATACCCTCCACCACTACCACCATCCCCCCCCACACACACCCTCCACCACTACCACCATCCCACCCCTACATACACACACCCTCCACCACTACCACCACTCCCCACATACACATACACACACCCTCCACCACTACCACCACTCCCCACATACACATACACACACTCTCCACCACTACCACCCCTCCTCCACATACACATACAACACACACCCTCCACCACTACCACCACCCCACATGCACACACATACACACACCTTCCACCACCCCACCCCCACATACACATACCCTCCACCACCCCACCCCCACATACACATACCCTCCACACACCCACACCCTCCACCACCCCCACATACACTCCACCACTACCACCACCCCCCACACATGCACATACCCTCCACCACCCCACATGCACATACCCTCCACCACTACCACCACCCCACCCCCACATACACATACCCTCCACCACTACCACCACCCCACCCCCACATACACACACACCCTCCACCTCCACCCACCCCACATACACTCCACCACTCACCCCCCCCACACCACACAACACACACACATGCACATACCCTCCACCACCCCACATGCACATACCCTCCACCACTACCACCACCCCACCGCCACATACCCTCCACCACTACCACCACCCCCACATACACACACATACCCTCCACACACACCCACACCCTCCACCACCTCCACCACTCCCACATACAATCCACCACTACCACCACCACCCACACATGCACATACCCTCCACATACACACACACCCTCCACCACCCCCACATACACTCCACCACTACCACCACCCCCCACACATGCACATACCCTCCACCACCCCACATGCACATACCCTCCACCACTACCACCACCCCACCCCCATATACACATACCCTCCACCACTACCACCACCCCACCCCCACATACACACACATACCCTCCACCACTACCACCACCCCACCCCCACATACCCTCCACCACCCCACCCCCATATACCCTCCACCACCCCACCCCCACAATACCCTCCACCACTATCACCACCCCACCCCCACACACATACACACACCCTCCACCACTACCCCCCCCCCCCCCCCACACACACACACACACACACATAGCGGACAAGGCGCCTGCCTGACTGACCCTGTGTCCAGTGTCGGTGCCGCACTCCCCTTTCTCATACCACCACTTGGTCTCCAGCCTGTGCAGCGTTCCGTCCTCCTTCATCTTCAGAGTGGCGTAGCTGATGATCTCCCTGAAACCACACACACACACACACACGCACACGCACATACAAACGCACGCGCACACACACGCACGCACACATACAAACGCACGCACAAGCATACGCACACATACACATACATACAACGCACGCACAAGCATACACACACACACACATACAAACGCACGCACAAGCATACGCACAATCACACAAGCAAATGAATGCTTATTCAATGTACCTTCTGGAAATAAAAACTTTGACTTTCTCACACACACACACACACACACAACACACACACATACACACACACCGTACGCACGCGCACGCACGCGCGCGCGCACGCACACCACTCCATCCGTTTCTCCATTCCTCTGAAGTTGGAATATGGCTGGCGATGTTCTTGAAAAGAGAGTCACATACGGAAATTTCTCACTAAGTGTGTTGTTTTATTATCTCATAGTAATTCTCCTGTGTTTTTTTTTTTTCTTTTTGTTTCAATCTTATATTTCGGGGATAACGGAATAAGCATTCGTGTGCTTTTTTACATCTAGTCCCCGTGTGTATGCAGTTTGTCAATTTTGTCATCCGCTCCTACTGGAACACAATGGCCCACTCTTAAAAAATGGAACAGGTTTGAACGTGTGTGCGAGATGTTCTGCGTGCATTCGCACACGGGACCTTGGTTTATAGCCTCATCCGAAGGACATTTGGCGAGAGTGGAGTCGATACTGATGTTAACTCCTGGGGAAAAAAATCACCTAGAACGGGATTCAAACCTTGTCAGCAGATCACGAGCGCAATGCGCAACGGTATAACCACAAAGCTATCTTCGAAAGAAAACACAACACATTTTTAAATCTCTCTCTCTCTCTCTCTCTCTCTCTCTCTCTCTCTCTCCTCTCTCTCTCTCTCCTCTCTCTCTCTCTCCTCTCTCTCTCATTGTCATTGTTGGCTTATAATGTCCAGAAAGAAAAACAGAAAAGCGTAGACATGAGATAACAAGATAAAAATCACGGAAGCTGACAAACACACAAATTATACAAACGGCCCCCAAAACGAAAATGATAGCTACATACACAGCGAATAACAACAACTACTGCCCCCCCCCCCCCCCCCCAAAAAAAAAAAAAAAAAAAAAAAACAACAACAAAAAGATTAACCCAAGTCTTGACAACATTCATAAAGTGCTTACAAATACGGTTGGAATAAACCCAAAAAATGGTAATATTATTTCGACATCAAAATGAACCTCCTTGCCAATTATTATTGCAATTCTCCATCCCCACAATAAGTAACATTGTTGTGTCTGGCCAAATCGCTAGTTCTGTTTTTAAAATCAATGCCATCGGCATTCAGTTCAATTCACCTGTTCATATATATATTTAATAGATTTATACTTTTTTAAAAAGACAAAACTATCTACCCGTACATAACATCTGCTTTGTAACTCTGCTTTTCTTTTTGTGTGTTTTGTTTTTGTTGTTGTTTTACAGACAGGCCGACAGACAGAAATACAGGCATGCACAGAGAGAGAGGGGAGGGGGAGAGTATGTATGGTGAGAGGGGTAGGAAACAAGAAGAAGAAAGGAGGATGAACAGAACTAGAACACGAAAAAGAAGAAGAGGAGGAAGAAGAAGAAATCTCAAAAGGAGGGAGGGGAGGATGAGAAGAAAAAGAAGAAAGGAAAATTTGGTCAAACAATTCCAGAAACACATCAGGTAATTAATTGTATTCGATTGCCGCTTTAAGAAAACAAAGTAAGAGTGGTTCACTTCCAGCTGAGCTTGTTCCTTCTTGTCTTCTTCTCTCTCTCTGTCTCTCTCTCTGTCTCCTTCTGTCTGTCTGTCTGTCTGTCTGTCTGTCTGTCTCTGTCTTCTCGTCTCTTCTTCTGTCTGTCTGCTTCTCTCTGTCTGTCTCTCTCTCTCTCTCTCTCTCTCTCTCTCTCTCTCGGTTGGTTTTTCGCTGGACGGGTTGAAGGTGTGTGTGTGTGGGGGGGGGGGGGGGGGGGGGGGGGGGGGGGGGGTTAGCTAACTATTAATTTGTTGTTTGTCTTCAAAGTTCATGACATTTCGACATGTTCACTGGAATAAAAAGCCAGCAGCCAAGCAAGCAAGAGCAAACAAATTACATAAATGATATGTAAAAACCGAGACAAAACAAATCCATTCAAAATGAATTTAAAAAACAACCAAAGTTGGCTTGGGTTTTTCTTTGCTTGTTTTGTTTTTGTTGTTAAGTTTAATTTTGTTGTTGTTTGTTCGTTTGATTAGGGGGGGGGGGGCGGCGTTGAGGGGGGAGGAGGGTAGAGAAAGGGGCAAATGTATGAAGTGAATAAACGAGAGACAAGCTTTTGTTTTCGTTCCTCGGCTACCGCTCCGAAGTTCATGAATGGTGACAATAAAGCGTATGCGACCCTCCTCCCCCCCCCCCGACCCACCACCACCACCACACCATTTAGGCAGCCGCATACCGACTTCGGCGATGATGTCTAAACACACCTGTGTGCATGCTGGGTTTTGTTTTTGACACCCTTTCCTACCGACACACAATGGCCTACTCTCCCGAAAGGCGGCACGGGTTTTAACGAGTGCGCAAGACATTCTGCACTGCGTGAGTTTGCTCACGGGACCTCGGTTTATGTCTCATCCGAAGGAATATGATTCTCTGAATATGACAGAATAATGTAGCACTGCATCTACAAAATAACAACAACATACAATAGCAACAAATAAGCAAACCTCGCCATGACAGCATCAACCAAATACAAAAACGACATTAATAGCATGCAATAACAACAAATAAACAAACCTTGAAATGACAGTAACAACCAAAATAACGACAGTAACAACATAAAATTACCACAAAAAACAACCTCGAAATTACATTAACAACAAAAATAACAACAACAACACACTCAATAACAAACAACAAAAATCCACAACACTCATTCAAATTTGTGCAGGGAGGGGGGAGGGGAGTCGAAAAATGTAACTTTGAAAACAAAATTAATGTCACCGACAATTCTTTCTCTAATCATTCACACGCGACACAAAATTTGTGTCCAGACAGATTTGTCCTTTCTGATTACCTTCTCTGTCCGGTGTCTGATTTTCACAGACGATTTCTTTTAAAAGCAAAACTTTCGATGTACATACACACAACTGGTTCCCGAGTAATAACACCCTGGGGGTCACCCAAAATAAGCACCCTGACTTACTCATCACACCTGAGAAGCCCCCTGTGTGAACGTACAAAGAACATCTTGCGCACACGTTAAATCTTGTACCGCTTTTCGTAAGAGTAGGCCATCGAATGCCGGTGGGAACAGATGACATTTACAAAACTGCATACACACGGGGACTGGATGTAAAAAAGCACACGAGTGCTTATTCCATTATCCTCGGTATAAAAGAACAAAACAAAATAAAAATAAAGAAGCACTGTGAGATTGTAAAGACTCGAAAGATTCCAAGTTTGCGTGTATATGGCTGTTTTCAAATACCTCACCATACCGGCAGCCACATTCCGGCTTCAGAAGATTTTTTTTCTCTCCTTTATTGGAGTGGACAGCTGTTACGGTAATAGTTTGTCACGGATGACAATCTCTACACAACATTTTCAATCAACGAACACTGCTTGTAGATCTGGGCGCTTCGCTTTAGGCTACATCCATAATCAATACAGCTGTTGGGCCTAGGACAAGGAGGTCCCTTTTTATTTCTTTAAACTGAGAGAGAGAGAGAGAGAGAGAGAGAGAGAGAGAGAGAGAGAGAGAGAGAGAGAGGGGAGAGAGAGAGAGAGAGAAGTGTAACTAAAAACAAATTGTGAAAGAAAATACTGAATGCCGCAGGATAGACATGCATTAATCACATCAACCGTGCCAAAGTCGGATGCACTGGGCCCGACTTGCCAGCGGCTTAACAGTATTTTCGCTCACATGACAACACAACAATACTTGCTGTCTGAGGATTCGACGAAGAAGAAGAATCACATCAACAAAAGACATGACAGTAACAACAAACAACAACAACAAATTAACAAAACCTTAACAACACTTAGGGAAACTTGTGCGTCTAAGTTTTTAATGTAGCTTTGACAACAAAATTAACGTCGTTACCAATTTCCCTATAATCATTCACACACAACACGAATTTGTGTCCTACCGTATTATAACGTCTGCCTTTACAGAATAACGACAACAAAATATATTTCACTCTGTTTTGTTTTGTCCCAATGCAAAACTGCCCATGTACACACATGGGACATGGTCTAAAGTTTTATAGCGCACTTACAAGGCATGGGTTCGGATCTTTGAGTGGTGGGCGCGCCGCGCGCGCGCGCGCGCACACACACACACACACACACACACACACACACACACACACACACACACACACTGAACACACGCAGGCATAGAACCACAAATACACATACTTTCTAAACACACACATTTTTACGCCGACTCGCCATTTCCATGAAACAAAATTTAAACAAAAAAACAAACAGAAAACATTCATGAACCACACAGACGAATATCACCCCTTCGACACGAAATCTTGGCAACATTTTTTATTCCCCCGAATCCTTTTCATGTGGGGCAACAATTTCACCCATGATCAATTCGAAATGCGTTTACAGCTAAATCATTCCTAACACATCATCTGCCGTGACCTTATCTCCAGTTTCAGCCTCAAAACTGCTGCATTCGATTGGTCCGTTATTCCGGGCTGGCATATCCGTTACATTTTGAATTCTCTGAGGGCATTTTCATTAAGTGTTCCATTATTGGGCAAGTTGCAAGTCGTGTTTGTCGGAAATGCCGATTTCTCAATTGTTCCTTTATGGGATTTAGGGGGGAAAAAAAACACAGAGTTTGTCTTCATGCTGTGAGATCACACAGAAATACTTAGCTTTATCTTTTATCATTAACTTATCTTTTTTATCATTCATTTTTTCTTTTAACTCTATGCTATCTTCTTAACCGTATAATCACTTTTTTCAAGATATTTCCTAATTTACTTAATTTTTTTCTCTATAGTATTGATTTGTTTTTTGCAAGACTGAGCGCTGCATAAATTGCATTATCATTATCATCATTATTATTAAATTTTATTTCTTCTTTTCCCGTTCCTCGTTTAGAGCTTCTACGTTCATCGATGGTGAGATTTTGCATGTGCAGCCGTTTGTGGCCACCATGAAGGTATGCCATAACCCGACTTCGGATTGTATGGTAGGAATTTCCATGTTTCCACAACCTATCAAACGCTGACACGACTGACAGTATCTTAAACTTACATGCTTGATCTTAGGCATGTATACACGCGCCCGCGCGGGGCGCGCGCGCGCGCACACACACACACAAACAAATATACACACACATATATGTATATATATATAATATATATATATATATATATATATATATATATATATATAACACACACACACACACACACACACACACACACACACACACACACACACACACACACCCCTCCTGCACATACATACACAGAACCGATAATAAACTTTACAAAGCTGTAAACACACTGGGACAGGGCGGATGTAAAAAAGCACACAAGTGTTTATTCTCTCTCTCTCTCTCTCTCTCTCTCTCTCTCTACACACACACACACACACACACACCACACACACCACACAGATACACACAACACACACCTCGCGCGCGCGCGCGCGCGCACACACACACACACACACACACACACACACGCGCGCGCGCGCGCGCCCCTTAGGTTTAGCAGCCTAACATTTTGCCGACCCAGTCAATTCTTCACAACAATAATTTTCTTGTCCAATGTCTGCAAACATGCCATGCCGTGACAGTGTGTCATTGCAGTGTCGTTCCAACTGCCCTCATCGGACTCCAAACTGCCCAAACTCGACAGTTAACTGCACAGTTGCATGACACGGGGGGCAGGGGGGAAAATATTAATGTCACAAAATGCTGCAGGACTGTCTCTGGATTTTATATTCTTCCACTTTCTTATCTGTTCTCCGTTTCGCTGTCTGTCTGTCTGTATGTTTCTTTGTGTCTTTTTCTCTTTTCATGTCATGTCATGTCATGTCTTCTCTCTCTCTCTCTCTCTCTCTCTCTCTCTCTCTCTCTCTCTCTCTCTCTCTCTCTCTGATTTATACCCATATAATTATTACCTCATATACATCTAGATCAGATAACATGACACACTTTACACACCCCTCCCTTATTTCATACCTCTGTGGCCCTCATCACACACCTTGTAGACTTACACACACATGCACTAAAGCATCCTTACGCACAGGACACACGCACGCACCCACGCACGCATCCACGCACGCACAAACACACACACAAACCCACATATACACATTGCATCCATACTTATTATTCTTTTATTTCGAGGATAATGGGACTGGATGTAAAGAAAAAAAAAGCACACTAGTGCTTATTCCATTATCCTCGAAATAAAAGAATAAAACACCACAGCACACACACACAAACCACACGCACGCACCACACGCACCGCACACACACAACACACACACAAAAACAACACAAACACAACCACAGACACAACACACACCACACACAAAATCAATTAAACATACAAAAACCCCCGAAACTTTACAAGAAAGACAGCAGAAAATAGACAAATACTCTCTTCCATCAAAATTGTTTAAGGGGGAACAAACTTTACTCTGTTTGCGCGGCGTGCATGTTTTCGTGCGTGTGGTGTGTGTGGGGGGGGGGGGGGGGCTGTGCGCTCGTGTTTCTAACATTTACAACATTGAATAAGCTAACAAAGGCACAATTTTCCTTTACCGCACAGTGACTAATGGTGATGAAGATGATGCCATGATGCTGCTATGCAAGTGCGTGTGCTCTGACACGACTTGACATGGCTGCACTCTATGCTACCTATCATGATATTTTCGGGCGTCATCGGAATTGAGTGATGCAGTATTGGTCAGGTTATTTGAGCAACACTCTCAAAATGGTATCCATATCTACTTATTCTTTTATTCCTAGGATAACGGAGTAAGCACTCGTGTGCTTTTTTTTTTTTTACATCAGGTCTCTGTGCCTGCGGTTTGTACATTTTGTCATCTGTTCCTCACCGGCACGAAAAAAAAAAAACTGCTCTCCCGAAAGGACGGGACAGGTACTAACGTGTACACTAGATGTTTGCTTGCGTTTGCAGGTAGTACGATACCTCGGTTTATAATCTCATCCCAAGGGCTTTTGAGGGAGTGGGAATCAGCACTGATGTTAACTCCAGGGGAAAATTCCCCTTGGACAGCCATCTCAATGGTGGCTCAAAACTGGGCTCGAACCCGGGCCATCAGATCATGAGCGCAACACGCAAGTCTTTATCCATCTGACGACCCAGGTTCGAATACCGTTCAAGGGGATTTTTTTCCTCCGGAGTCAACATCAGTGAAGATTCAACTCTTCCCAGAAGTCCTTCTGACGAGACTATAAACTGTGACCCTGTGTGCGAACACACACAGAATATTTTTCTCACACGTCAAATCCTGTTCCGTTTTTCGGAAGAGTAGGCCATCGTGTGCCGGTGGGAACGGATGACAGAAGAGACAAAACTGCATACACACTGGGACTGTATGTAAGAAAACAAATGAGTGCTTATTCCATTATCCTCGAAATAAAAGACATTTAAAAGGCTATCACCCACCCCCTCACCATTAAGTAGATGAAGCTCGACTGTGTGGTTCCAGCCTTCCCTATGAGCCCACAGCACACTCACTCTGGGTAGGAATCAGCCCGATTTCGAAAAAAAAAAAAAACAAAAAAAAACCCACCCTATCATTCACATGAGATTCGAACCCGCGACCTTGTGCAATTTGCAAGCTTGTGTGCGCGCGAGCCTTTCCATTTTCAACTAGCATTTTTCTAAACATTATCCAAGTAAAACCAAAGTAACACAACTCACGAGAAAAAAAAGCAAACAAATAAATTATTAAAAAAAAACGGAT
>CM060326.1:33485401-33495401 GCA_030674155.1 Stramonita haemastoma | reverse complement strand
GTTTGTTGAAAGAAACAGAAAAAAAATATCTAAAAACAAATTATATTTATGCATCTACTTTTGTTTGCTGTTGCTGTTTGTTTATGTAAAAAAAAAAAATGGGCCATGGTATACGTGTATTATTATGCAGGTCTAATCTTTACTTATTTATTCATGTATTTGTTTTCAAGGCACAAACTTTCGTTTAGTTTGAACCAAAGAAAAACAACAATAAAGGAATGGGAAGTGTAGAGATTGAATTTCGACATAATGTGTGTGTGTGTGTTTTTTTTATTATTTATTCTTTTATATCGAGGATAATGGAATAAGCACTCTTGTGCTTTTTTACATCCAGTCCTCGTGTGTATGCAGTTTTGTAAATGTCATCTGTTCCCACAGGCACACGATGGCCTACTCTTACGAAAAGCGGAACAGGATTTAACGTGTGCACAAGATGTTCTGCGTGCCTTTTGCACACGGGGCCTCGGTTTATTGTCTCATCCGAAGGACTTTTGGGGAGAGTGGAGTCAGCACTGATGCTAACTCCAGGAGAAAAATCTCCTCGACCGGACTCGAACCCGGGTCGTCAAATGTGTGTGTGTGTGTGTGTGTGTGTGTGTGTGTGTGTGTGTGTGTGTGTGTGTGTGTGTGTGTATTTTCATGGTTCTGAGTATTTTATTTGTTCACTGGGATATTCAGATTCAGAAAATCCCTGTTCAAAGAAAGAAAACTTGTTCCATGTTGTACTGTATCCTTGTTGTTCCATTTGTAGTGTATTATTGTTGTTCCATGTTGTAGTGTATCCTTGTTGTTCCATGTTGTAGTGTATCCTTGTTGTTCCATATATCCTTGTTCCACGTTGTAGTATATCCTTGTTCCATGTTGAAGTGTATCCTTGTTGTTCCATGCTGTATCCTTGTTGTTCCATGTTGTAGTGTATCCTTGTTGTTCCATGTTGTATCCTTGTTGTTCCATGTTGTAGTGTATCCTTGTTATTCCATGTTGTATCCTTGTTGTTCCATCCTGTATCCTTCTTGTTCCACGTTAAAGTGTATCCTTGTTCATCTATTTTCTAGCAATATCTGTCCTAGACAGCTTCACTCCAGTCCATTCTTCTTCTCATGTTGTCAAACGATCAGACAGCAGCTATTATGAGTAAAAAATGCGTTCAGCTGCCGTTAAGCGCCTAACAAATCAGGATCAGCACATCCAACTTCGGTGTGATATTTTTGTTCTTGAATAAAATCTATCCGATTTTCTTGACTTTTCGAGAAATCTTACCGATTTCATTTTTTTTTTAGATTGTAAGCTCTTCGATTATTCCGCAATAAATGATATTGAACTCAATCATTTCGTAATAAATCCTCCCAATTCAATTACACTACAATCTATCCTACCCAGCTCCTTTATGTTACAAAAATTCTTATCCAATTCGATTTTTGTAGAGTAGAATATAATTAATTGAAGAATTCTTGAATGTTTCTTTTAATAAATCTTTATTAATCAATAACAAATCAAATTCTACTGCAGTGTATGTAGCATTTGCTTTGCAAGAATTCAGCTCCCTCTGTGTAAATTCGGGCAGGTTTCCGTGGGGAGAGCGCAACGCCATAAGAGCACCGCTACCCTACTTATACCAATTCCTGCGTTTTGAATTTTTGGTACGAAATCTCGATAAGGACAGCTCATGTTACCGTGTGTATGTTTCTCCTCACCTCACCTTATCTAACCGTACCCGTAATCTAATAACACAACTGAAGATTTGACAACCAGCTTCCTCCACTCCTCGCGGTCTTCAGCTAGATTAGTGTTAACACAGACAACCTTATTCTATCATCTCACCCGAAAACCTAGCACCCAAACCACCACTCAAGGTCTGGTGAGTGAGGTATAAGTTTCTGTTCAAACGGTGATTAAACCTGTGACTTTGTCGCTTTCTACATATGTGTCTAACCTCATTGTTCATGTCAGAGCTACTTAGTGTCATTTTCTGTTTCATTCTCCTGTATATCAGTCGATTCTATAGCAGCTGTACAAGTCAGATCTATTCCAGTCTGCACAGTTGAAACGTATTTTCCTTTGCATCACACCCGCACACGCAGCCACACACACACACACAGTCTTTCTCTTTTTTCTGAATTTCAATGTTACATACATACATACATACATACATACATAATACATACATACATACATACATACATATATTACACACTCAAACTCACCCTCCATCCAACCCACTCTCCCCTACTCTACCCCAACCCCCCACACTCACCCTACCCTACCCCCCCCCCCCAACACTCACACAACACAACACAAACAAACCTCAAAAAACTTTTGCGTGGAACCCCCTTCCATCAGGCCGTAGGCGATCTTGGACTGTTTGGCCAGGTCGTCAGCAGACTCTATGGGCGTCAGCATCCTCTCCACCGTCAGGAAGGCCGCCAGGTTGGCCGTGTAGGAGGTGATGACGATCAGCACGAAGAACCACCACGCCCCACCGATCACCCGCCCGGCTACCGACCTGCCCACACACGTACCCCGCATCAGAATACACGTGAGTTGTTTGTTTGTTTTTTTAAAGATTGCCGCACAAAGTTTTCAGCGAAAAAAAAACAAAAAAACGATGCTGCAAAGTTTTCAGCGAAAAAAAACAACAACAAAACTGACGCTGCAAAGTTTTCAGCAGAAAATAAAACAAAGCAAAAAATCCCGATGCTGCAAAGTTTTCAGCGAAAAAACAAACAACAACAAAAAAACTGATGCTGCAAAGTTTTCAGCGAAAAACAAACAACAACAACAAAAACGATACTGCAAAGTTTTCAGCGAAAAACAAACAACAACAAAAAAACGATACTGCAAAGTTTTCAGCGAAAAACAAACAAAACAAAAAAAAACGATACTGCAAAGTTTTCAGCGAAAAACAAACAAAACAAAAAAAAAACGATACGATTTTCGCTGAAAAGCGAAAAACAAATGTTATAGTGTGCACTTTAGACACTATAACTAGACACTAGGTTAGACTACAACCCTCTCCTCCCCCCCCTCCTCCATCCCCTTCTCTTCTAAGAGTGTTACAGGGGCTGTCATAAGGTCTATGTGTACCTGACTTACGCTCGCCTGCCGACTCTCTTTCTCTAGTCCTACCCATGCGCTAACAAAGAAAAGTAAGTCAGGTACACATAGACCTTATGACAGCCCCTGTAACACTCTTAGAAGAGAAGGGGAAGGAGGAGGGGGGGGGGGAGGAGAGGGTTGTAGTCTAACCTAGTGTCTAGTTAAAGTGTCTAAAGTGCACACTATAACACACTCCCCAAGCTTTAAAATGCAATGTCCTCATTGCATGTCTACAGTCCTCATCAACAACATAGCCAAATAGGTATGCTTTAAAAACCTTTCTCTTCGGACAGAGAAACTGAGAAATAACCAATCTGAAAAACCTCTGAAACAAATCTCGCAAAAACTCTCAGATTTCCCATCTAGGCCTGTACCAGCTAGGCCTACTTCAAAACCACAATTCCATGACTGGCTTCAAAATTACAACACTAGATTTACTGAACAAAATACTATTTGCCATACTCATCATATTCCATCATCTTCCTCATAGCCTCCTGTGTTACCATTAACAAACACAAAAATTCAATGACAAATACCAACCAACATAATCATGAAACCATATGCAAAACGACAATAATCTTCAAACTCAAACCATTTGCAACACAAAAGCACATAAGACCATTCATTGTTACATCAACACATCCTGAAAGAACAGAAGAAAACATTCATAGTTACTACAACTGCAAATGCCAACCTAGTAACTACAACCACACATCAGCTAGCACATGCTGCAGCCCTGATAGGAATGCCATTTTTCCTACTTGCCATAAACCTATCTCTGCATGGCAAAGGCTCTTTCCTGAACCACTTTCCTCTGTCAGGAACCTTATGGGACAAACCCACATCAAGCCCTGTACCTCCGTGTCTTTCCTCTTTTGGATGAGATATGCCACCATGTGAACTGGTTTTCACCAATTCACACAAAGATCTTACAGATCTTGTTTCAGTCACAGTTGTGGACATCTTTTCCTTTTGTCCACTTCTCCCTGATGGAGAACAACCAGCAGCAACTGGTTTGGGTGAAATGGGCAGCAGCACCCATCCACCCTCCTGTGACTCATCCTCAATGCTAGAAGCTAGCAGAGGGTCCATATCTGTCTTATCCAAAAACACAACATCAGTCGACCGTTTGAAACCCTCCACATCAACATTCTGGGGGTTTGAATCTCTCTGAAACGGGACTTTGACAGTTTCATTCTTGTTTTTCTTACGCTTTCTTTTCCGCTTACTCTGTTTCCTTTTCCTACATGGAAACTTTTCATCAACAGCAGCTAACATTGACTGCACAGACTCTTTCAGGGATTTGATCTTATCCTCTAACGCTGATGTCTGTTTTTGCTCAAGAGTCAAAGTCTTTTTGCTTTCCCTATTCACATTCTCTTGTTCTTCTTCTTCTTCGCTCAACCACCTAAACGCTTCCTCCCTAATCTCGAAGAAGGTAGTTTGGGGCTTCCTCCCTACCATATGGCGCAACTCCCTTTTCAATGCTGGGTTGAAAAGTCCCTTAATAAACCTATCCCTTAACAGGAAATCAGAGAGGGCGTCTGCCTTCCTCATGTGGATGGTCCTTTCCAGGTCCCTCAACACATGCGAGTAGTCCAGGACCGACTCTTCCGGCATTTGGTCCCGACTGTAAAAAGCAGACAGGAGAGTGGTGATCCGCCGCCTGTCACCAAACACGGCCCTGAGGATGTTGAACATCTTCCCTGGGGTGTTGGTTTCCTCCAACGTGTGCAGCATTATCTCTCTACGAGCCACTCCCTTCAGGTGGCTATAGATGTAGTATGCAGCCATCTCCTCTCTCATAGGATAGGCTGCCAGGACTCGCTCCACTTCCAGTGAGAAGTCCTCAAGTGACCAATCTGTCACTTCACCAGAGAAGTGCTGCAGTTCAGGCGGGGACAAACATCTCGTCTCCTCGTATGCCATGGTAGTCAGCTGAGCTGTGTGTGTGTGTGTTACGGTAAAAGAAAACTGACCTGCCATCCTGCCGGCGACGCCAATTTTAGACAGACAGGTTCGGGTCGTTGTCAACAATAAGGGGTAGTAGATATGGGGAAGGGGAAGATGGTAGGATGACTCAGGTACTCCACATCTCAAACGTATTGATGGAGGCCACCACGCAGGGGTGTTATGGTAACACGTTTTATTGTTTCATTTACCACAACAAAACAACACACACAGCTCAACCCGAAGAACAACTGCTGTATACTAGGCTAGTGTCGTTACATCGTTGCGCTCTACGGCCCACTAGTCGTCTTCCTCCTCTGGCTGTGGCAGGGAAAGGCTGAGTGGCTGACCACTTCCCTTACTTACGCCAAACTTATTCTGCCCTAAAGTCTAAACCAATCATGTCCAGGGGGGTGCCAGCTGACCCAATGATTTCAAAGTGGAAATTTAAAAGAAACCAAGTCAGCAAAATTTCCACCACAACACCAAACTTGTTGAGCAATAGACTAGCAGGGACAAGCCCTCCAACCTGTTAATTGTCGCCAGCTTGTCTCAAGTGGGCAGCCACGCTCGCCTGCCGACTCTCTTTCTCTAGTCCTACCCATGCGCTAACAAAGAAAAGTGGCTGCCCACTTGAGACAAGCTGGCGACAATTAACAGGTTGGAGGGCTTGTCCCTGCTAGTCTATTGCTCAACAAGTTTGGTGTTGTCGTGGAAATTTTGCTGACTTGGTTTCTTTTAAATTTCCACTTTGAAATCATTGGGTCAGCTGGCACCCCCCTGGACATGATTGGTTTAGACTTAAGGGCAGAATAAGTTTGGCGTAAGTAAGGGAAGTGGTCAGCCACTCAGCCTTTCCCTGCCACAGCCAGAGGACGGAAGACGACTAGTGGGCCGTAGAGCGCAACGATGTAACGACACTAGCCTAGTATACAGCAGTTGTTCTTTGGGTTGAGCTGTGTGTGTTGTTTTGTTGTGGTAAATGAAACAATAAAACGTGTTACCATAACACCCTTGCGTGGTGGCCTCCATCAATACTTTTGAGATGTGGAGTACCTGAGTCATCCTACCATCTTCCCCTTCCCCATATCTACTACCCCTTATTGTTGACAACAACCAACGAACCTGTCTATCTACACAAACAAAACAAAAAAAACGATACTGCAAAGTTTTCAACGAAAAATACACACACAAAAAAACCTCGAGAGTTTTTCGTTTTTACAACAACAAAAATGTTAATGATGTTCCCATAACCTATGCAGTCGTTAACGGAGAGAGAGGCATCAGAGACCTCAGCTTCTCTAAGGGGCCAGCATATTAAGGGCGGTGCCCATCTTTTTTCTGATTAGAGTTTTCTTCGTCGTCGTTGTCGAACGCTCAGACAACAACTTTTGTTGTCCCGTCCTAAGAGCGAAGAAAACGCGTTGCGCTGCCGTTAAGCGCCTGCACAAGTCAGGCCCAGCGCATTCGACTTTTGTGTGGGAGAGAATTGTTATCTTTTAAGTATTTCTTGCAAAAAAAAAAAAAGGCAGGAGAATGGACCAAGATGGCTGAAATAGATGAGAAGGAAGTGACAGAAAGAAAGGGAAAAATCCAAGAACAAAGAGTGGGATAGAAAAGAGGGAAATGCTAGCACAGAATTTCCAGAAGGTGAAAATACTGGTTATACTACCAAACCTCTGGCATCCCCACGGGGGAACATAAAAGTTTGGTATCTTTTCGTAAACTGGACATATTCATCAACAATTTAAAAACTAAAAAAAAAACATTTCTACACGTTTTGTCGCCAGTTTGACGCGAATAGATAAGTTTCTCGCAAACTCCCAAGTACATCACAATCATACAAGCAAAAAGTGGAAAGCCATCGACCCGGAAAATGTTACCTTTTTCTAGAAACAGAAGAATTTAGTTATACTACAAACCAGTAGATGTCTAGGTTAAGGAAGTGGGTAGCAGGCAAACAGCTAGGGTGCAGTTGGGCGCTCAGCAGGTGAACACTTCAGAGAATCCCCCAGACTATGCCCCCTTGTCTCAACACATCCCACCTGGGAATCACTTTGAGTCCGCAAATACACACACTGGATAAGAAGTTGACATATAGGCCTATGTCTATTTCATTTTCCTCGCGAATTAATACACCTCTGTAGTCTTTCGACCCTGAGGATGCAATATAACAAATCTGGATATGGCTGTGGCATATGAGCGGAATGGGAATAGCAGGATGAGAGCGTTACAGAAGATGAGGTTGCAAACCTCCAACCCCCCCCCCCCCCAAAAAAAAAAAAAACCATTAAAAAACAAAAGAGAGAGATATAAAAGAGGGAATTCCTAGCATAGAATTTTACAGAAGGGGACGGGGGTGCTATTTATACTGACAGACAGAGCCCTGGCATCCCACAATGAATGGAGAAGGACGGAGGAAGGGGAGAGGGGGGAAGGTGACGAGGAACTTGAAAACACACCCACAACATAAGACTTCGCAGTATAGCACCCCTTCACCTTCACCTATCCCGTAGTCCTGTATAGATACCGTGAGGGACACCACTGAAGATTTTGCAAACCAGCTTCCTCCACTCCCCTGGAGGTACGCACACAGTGATTCTCAAATGTTGACGCGCGCAAAGAGCGCACATTCTAGGTGACCCCCTCCCACCAACCTACCCCAGGAAGACTGTTATTTATCTATATATTTATTCATTCTTTTATATCGAGGATAAAAGAACACGCACTCACGTGCTTTTTTACATCCAGTCCCCGTGTGTATGCAGTTTTGTCAATCTTGTCATCCGTTCCCACCGGCACACAATGGCCTACTCTTACGGAAAGCGGAACAGGTTTTAACCCGTGCGCGAGATGTTCTGCGTGCGTTTGCACACGGGGCCTCGGTTTATAGTCTCATCCGAAGGACTTTTGGGGGGAGAGTGGAGTCAGCACTGAAGTTAACTTCAGAGAAAAAAAATCCTCTCGAACGGGAGGGAATCGAACCTGGGTCGTCAAATTGCGAGTGCAATGTTCTGACCACATCCAGTCTCCGTGTGTATGCATTTTTGTAAATCCTGTCATCCGTTCCCACCGGCACACAATGGCCTACTCTTACAAAAAGCGGAACAGGATTTAACCCGTGCGCGAGATGTTCTGCGTGCGTTCGCACACGGGGCCTCGGTTTACAGCCTCATCCGGAGGGCAGTTAAGCTGAAGAATTCCTCCCTCCCCACCCACCCCCGCCACCCCCCGCTCCCTTTCGAGAAAGACGACATGCGGTACCTGGGACAGTGCTCGCTGCCCTGCAGCATGAGGGCGCCCATGGAGAACCAAAAGGAGTTGCCCAGGTTGAAGTCATAGCGCACCACACGGTCGTAGCGGTAACTTCGGTTGCGCCACTCGTAGGGACTGAACCTGGGAGAGACAAGACAAAGACAAGACAGGACAGACAGACAGACAAGACAAGACAAGAGAGACAGAAAGACCAGACAGGCAAGCACACACACACACACACACACACACACACACACACACACACAAATTGTTAATTATTAGTTATATCATGAACCCATAATAGTTGATGATGTTGATGATGATGATGATGATGACGATAATGATGATGATGACGACGATGATGATGATGATGACGATGATTATGATGATAATGAGGAGGAGGAAGAGGACGACGACGACGACGACGACGATGACGACGACGATGATGATGATGATAGTAGTGGTAGATAGACAGCTGGTGATGAGGAATGATGGTGACGATGCTGGTGTTGTTTGCTTTTTTGGTTTCGTTCCTCGGTTAGAGCTCCTCCCAGATTCACCCATGGTGAGATTATTGCGTTTGCAACCCTTTTTTTTTGCCCACCATTAAGGTATCTGCATTCCAACTTTGAGGGTCGATGATGATCTGATAATATTATAATAATAGTAGTAGTAGTAGTAGTAGTAGTAGTAGTAGTAGTAGTAGTAGTAGTAGTAGTCGTGGTGGTGGTGGTGGTGGTGGTGGTAGTAGTAGTAGTAGAAGTAGTAGTAGTAGTAGTACTAGCAGTAGCAGTAGCAGTAGTAGTAGTAGTAGTAGTTTTTATTTTTTTTATGTCCCAGCAGATTTCTCTGCATGAAATTCGGGCTGCTCACCCCGGGGAGAGCGCGTCGCCACAAGTGCAGCGCCTACCCATTATTTTTTTCCCCTCAGGGATGGTGTCTAAACACGATACCTGTATGCATGCTGGGTTTTTTTTTGTTTGTTTGTTTTTAATTTTGTCATTCGCTTCTACCGGAACACGATGGCCTGCTCTTCCGAAAGGCGGAACGGGATTTTAACGTGTGCGCAAGATGTTCTGCGTGCGTTCGCACACGGGACCTCGGTTTATAGTAGTAGCAGTAGAAGTAGTAGTAGTAGTAGGAGTAGTAGTAGTAGTAGTAGTAGTAGTAGTAGTAGTAGTAGTAGTAGTAGTAGTAGTAGTAGTAGTAGTAGTTTATAGTTTCGGTTTATAGTCTCATCGAGTAGTAGTAGTAGTAGTAGTAGTAGTAGTAGTAGTAGTAGTAGTAGTAGTAGTAGTAGTAGTAGTAGTGATCTGCTGACCTGTGTTCGAATCCCATTCAAAGGGATTTCCCCCTGGAGTTAAAATCAGTGCAGCCTCCACTCTTACTAAAAGTCCTTCGGATGAGAACATAAACCGAGGTCCAGTGTACGAACCGCGCGCACACACAGAAAATATTTTCCGCACATGTTAAAACCTGTTCCACTTTTCGATGAGTAGGCCATTGTGTGCCGATGAGAACGGATTGACAAAATTTACAAACATGCATGCACACAAAGACTAAATGTAAAAAAGAAAAAAAAAACTCACAAAACACCCTAGAATTGCTTACTCTCTTACCCTGTAAAACAAAAAAGATTTCTTTTCCGCTCCTCAGCCTGAGATCTGAAGTTCACCCAATGAACATTATTGTCTGTCCA
>CM060326.1:33470401-33482901 GCA_030674155.1 Stramonita haemastoma | reverse complement strand
CCACCTCCCACCTACCTCCCACCCTTCCCTCTCTCTCTCCTCACTCCACCATTCTGCGGAGTTCGCCGATGATGCCAGTCCAGGAGCCGTTAGGCAGCTCCTTGCCGTACTCCTCATCCCCCACAGGCTTCAGCACGTAGTCTGACTGCAGGTAGTCTTGCAGCTCGTCTGCTAGGTCCTTACAGTACCCTGTGTCACACACACACACACACACCACGCGCGCGCGCGCAGGCACGCACACGCACGCACACATACACACACATCAGAACACACACACACACACACACACACACACACGCGCGCGCGCGCGCGCAGGCACGCACACGCACACACGATTATGATTATAGTGATATTGATGATGTTGATGACATTGGTGATGATGGTGATAGTGATGATGATGATGATGATGATGATGATGATGATGATGATGATGATGATGATGATGATGATGATGATGATGATGTTGACGACGACAACGACAATGATGATGAAGATAAACTCACTTTTATTGGTGGATCGGTGGTCTAGGTGGTAACACGCCTTGCCTAGAAAGCAAAAAGTCCGGGTCGGAGTGTGCGGTGGTTAGTATCCCCTTAGGGTCCAAAACTTTTTCCCCATCCATTAGACCCTGAGGGGTGGTCTGGGCGCTAGTCTTTCGGATGAGACGGTAAACTGAGGCCCCGTGTGTTACACATCACTATTTAGCGCACGTAAAAGAACCCACGGCAACAAGGGGGTTGACCCTGGCAAAATTCTGTAGAAAAAGCCACTCTGATAGGGAAACAAATACAGTTGCATGCAGGAAAAATAAAATGGGTAGGCACTGCACTTGTGGCGAGCAGCCCGAATTTCACGCAGAGAAATCTGCTGTGACATAAATTGGTACAAAATACAAAAACAAAATACACATACACACACGCACGCACGCATGTGCGCCGCGCGCACACACACACACATACACAGGCACGCACACGCATACGCACGCACGCACGCGCGCGCGGCTTATTATCTTTGGTGTTTATTCTCAAATATGCTTTATTATATAATTTTCTAAAAAATGATCTTGATGAAAAAAACAACAATTCCACTGCTCATTCAATTCAATATACCATCTGAAAATAAAAGTTTGACTTTGACTTGAACACAACACATACACACATACATACACACACACACATACACAACATACACACACACGCACGCACGCACGCACGCACGCCACACACACACACACCACACACACACAACACCCCACACACACACACACACACACACACACACACACACACACACACCACACACACACGATCAGCACAGTCATAGTATTGTAGTGTGGAGGGACGAGGAATGGGGGGCTAGGGTGTTGGGGATAGGGTGGGGAGTTGGGTGGGGTGGGGGAAGGGTAGGGCGGGGTGTGGTGTTGATGGTGGGGGTTTGTGGAGGGGTGGAGATAGGGTGGGGGGAATGTGGTGTGGTGGTGGTGCGGTGGGGTGAAGCGGGTGAGTGGGGTGTGGGGGGTGATGGTGGTAGGGGTGCAGTGGGGTAGGTGGGTTGTTGGTATGGCAGGTGATGTTGGTGTGGAGATATAGTGTGAACGTGGTGTTGGTGTGGTGTGGTTGCGGGTGTGGTGTGTGTGTCAAAACAAAAACCAACAAAAAACGGTAGCATACGCAAAATGCCAACACTTGGTGAACCTTGGAGCTCTAGCCATAGAGAAACGAAACAAAAACAAAAGGGCAATAAAATTGACAGCACAACAAACCCACAAAGAAACAAATATCACCTCACTAACCAAAAAGGGGGGGGGCAAAGTACAATACGGAAAAGAAACAAAGAAACAGACAGAACAAACTACACGACAAGAGTTAAAACAGGCAATCTCTTCATCAGTGCTAGGGCCCAGGGGTCGGAGGCTGAAAATAGGGTCTGATGTCAGCGACACGTGTGGCTACTAATGGCAACTCACGGCCTCATGTCGCTTCCACACTCTCAAACATCGTCAAAAACAAAGCAGACGGGTGGGTAGGGGTGGGATGGGGATGGGGGGAGGGGTGTTAGTGTCTGCCTGAACCTGACAGATGCTGTAAAGTTAAGTGGGTAGTATAGCGCTTTTATCAGTTGAGAGTTTAAATCTCGGCATGGTTTTCTGCTGAATGAACGGAAGGGTCTTTTTTCTATGAACGTGGTTCTCAAGGCAAGACAGGCCTGCTAGTGCCTTGATTTATTATTAATATAATATAATATAATAATAATAAGATAGAAGAAGAAGAGAGAAGAGAGAAGATAGATAGAAGATAGATAGACAGAAGAAGATAAGATAGAATAGAAGATAAGATAGATAACAGATAGATAGATAGATAGATACATAGATAGATAGATAGATACATAGATAGATAGATAGATAGATAGATATTCATTTCTTTTTCATTTATACAAAATTTATCTATCTTCTATCTAATCTACTATATATTATTATATATATATATAATATATATATATATTGTGTGTGTGTGTGTGTGTGTGTGTGTGTGTGTGTGTGTGTGTGTGTGTGTGTGTGTGTGTGTGTGTAAGGAAAGAAAAAATAAAAAAGAAAAAAAGAACAAAAAAGACATACAAAACAGACAGTAAAATGGCTGACCACTTACGTCACCTATACAACAGACCCTAGCGCGCAAACCTAGTCTATCAGTAACATCTGAAGAACTTAAATGGAAAACAACCGAAAAAGAAAGGTTATGAAGCAAAAACGAAACAGACACTAACCTTTCACGATAAAAAAAAACAACTGAATAGCGATTCGAACTCACAAACTCAGTTACTGCCAGACTACAAACTCGACACTCTAACCACTTTCTTCCACACCCCCACCCACCCTTCTCCCATCTCAGCATCACTTCCATCCCCCCACCCCCCTCCAATCTATCCTAAGTGGTTTAGGGAGATGTCCTATCCTTGTGATACGGATCGTTGCTGCAATCAGTCAGAGTATACACATTTAAGACACGTAGAAGTGGAGGAGACGGGATAAGGGGGGAGGAGGGGGACGGGGGGGGGGGGGGGGAGGGTGGGGTGATAGGATAAGGTTGGTTAAATTTACGAGAGAGAGAGAGAGAGGAAGGAGAAGAGAGGAGAGAGAGAGAGAGAGAAGAGAGAGAGAGAAGAGAAAGAATGAACTTAAATTACAGACAGAGAGAGCAAGAAGAGACAGAGAGAGACAGAAGACAGACAGACAGACAGCAGACAGGACAGACAACAAGACAAAGAACAGGAAGACAGAACAAGACAGTCGGAAGGCAGACAAGAGAGAGGAACACAAGAGGAAAAGAATGGACAGGAATGGGGGGTAGGGAGGGGACAGAGGGACTTAACCCTAAGCCAGAGGCCGAACTACAGACGCTATCTGATCTAATTCCGGAGACAGCATCACATCGGAATGGACACCATGTCTTGCTAAACATCATTAGTACCACCATGTGCCTGTGATAGCCCTATCCCCACATTTTAACCCCCACCCTCATCGAGATAGGCCTATAGCTCAGTGGTCAGAGCGCTCGTTTTCCCCAAGCCATAGCAGCGTTGAGTGCTGTTAATGGGTGACCGTTTGCGCGCCTTGGTTTCAGTACAGTTCCCCAGTTCACCCATCTGTAAATGGGTACCTGACCTCTTTAGGTCAGGGAAGGTGAAGCAAGCGAGGAGAAGAGATGGGCGCCACCCTCAATATGCTGGCTCCTGGAGAAGTGAGGTCTCTGACGCCTCGCTCCCCTACGACCACACAATTATGGGAACACCTTTACCTTAGAGATGCAGGTATCTGACATCGACATCTCGCTCACCCTACGACTAAACAGTTATGGAACATGTTTTCCTTTACCCCATCCCCCGCCCATACTAGTCATACATTCAAAGTTCTCATCCAGTGTTCACTTAAGATCACTCCTTGTATTCCCAAGTGCGACAGGAGTTTTTTTTGGATGACCCCAATGGGTGTTAAACCGCAGGACGCCCAACAACAATACTTTGGGGTTTGAAGTAGTATGAGGAAAGACTGATCAAGAATAAACGGGAGTTTTTTTCTTCTTCTTCCCCTGCCCCGTGGGGATGCAAGGGGGGCGTGTCAGCATAAACAGCATCCCTACCTTTTGGACACTATGTGCTAGGGTTTTCCTCTTTTCTATCCCTCTCTTTGTTTCTGCGCTGCCTCGTTCTTTGTCGTCCTCCTGTGACCTCCTTCTTCTTTGTTTTTTAGGTTTGTTTGGGTGGGGGGGGGGGGGGTCTTCTCGGTTCATTCTCCTGCCTTTTTTCCAGAGAGACTTAAAAGATAACCATGAGACAGATCAGGCGCTAAACGGCAGTGCAATGCCTTTTTGCCCATATGACAGACAATAGTTACCGCCTGAGCGTTCGACGAATAAGAAGAAGAATTTAAAAAGAGACCTCTATAGGTATATTGTGTCTACCCTATCTTTACCATAGTAGTAGCAGTAATAGGGGAAGTAGTAACAGTAACAGTAACAGTAACAGCAGCAGCAGCAGCAGTCGTAGTAGTAGTAGTAGTAGTAGTAGTAGTAGTAGTAGTAGTAGTAGTAGTAGTAGTAGTAGTAGTAGTAGTAGTAGTAGCAGTAGTAGTAGTAGCAGTAGTAGTAGTAGCGGTAGTAGTAGTAGCGGTAGTAGTAGTAGTAGTAGTAGTAGTAGGTAGTAGTAGTAGTAGTAGTAGTAGTAGTAGTAGTAGTAGTAGTAGTAGTAGTAATTAGTAGTAAGTAGTAGAAGAGTAAGAGTAGTAGTAGTAGGAAGAGTAAGAGTAGTAGCAGTAGCAGCAACAACAACAACAGCAGCAGCAGCAGCAGCAGCAGCAGCAACAACAACAACAAAAGAAGCAGCAAAAGTAGCAGTAGTATTCCTTCTTTCGAAGTTATAAAGATGGACCCATTTGGATACCAGATAATATAAGCCCTCAAAACGCGGCAAACATCATGAACCCTTGGAAACTAGCAGACTGGCAGGCAATTATGATATCCCCTTCCCCTCTTCGTTGTTGTAAAACCAAAGAATGCTTATTACCCTCCACCACAATATGAGTCGCACTGCTGCTCCGGAAGTTAATTTTTGGTTGCTCACATTTCTGTTCACCTGCAATACAAAAAGAAGCTATTTTGATCCCTCCCCCCCCCCCCCCTCCAAAATGAAAATCAGACACTTTTTGGACAATGTATTATAACGAAAGCCGCCGCTGTGGCCTAGTGGTTGGGGTGTTGTACTCGTAATCTAAAGGTTGCGGGTTCGATCCCAGCTATTCCGCTATGGCGTTGTGCCCTTGGAAAAGGCACTTTACGGCTATTTTCTCACCCCACCCAGGTGTAAAAGGGGTACCAACCTTGTGTTGGGGGTTTTAATCCTGCGATAGACTGGCGTCCTATCCAGGGGGGAGTTTATGACTCTCAGTCGCTTAACGCCACAGAAACCGGGATAAGCACCGGCCTGATGAGCCTTATGGCTCGGGACAGACTTTTTATTATAACGAAAATGCTAGACTCCCAGGAGGTGACAAAATTAGAACCCTGACAAATTTCGCATTGTTATTTATGTGGTCAGGGTTAGGGATTGGGTGTTTTAAAACACGGTTTTAAAGCAAAAGGAAGCACATTTATGCCTTTCTTCTTCCGTGCAAAACAGAAAAACGCTTACAGTTGTTAAAATCCACCGAAATCTCAAAATCGACGACCTGACCCCTACCTACCTATGGCTTGCTAGCAGAAAAAGGGAGTGAGGTGCGATGCGACTCATTTCGTGGTGGAGGGTCACAATGGTTCTGCTGGCATTTCCACGTTAGTCTCCCCTTTGTCAGGGCGTAAATCACAGCTATCAGATCAGCGTTTCACAGTAGCTCCTGGCGCGCGGAAAGAGTGTTGTTCTACGTTTGTTTAAAGTCAGACTATCACCTTTCTCTTTACCTCACACTTTCACCGATAATTATGTGCTTCTCATAAAAACCTTCCAACACGAGGGAACAATAAGAGAAGGTAATGACAGAAAGAGGGAAAAGGAGAATAATATTATGCCTACTGTCATCAAACGTGATGATGGAAGGTGTGGGATGTGTAAAATGAACCAGATAAACATAGCCTGTAATGTTCCTAGGGATCATTTAAAGATACTTTTCATCTGATGTGATCTTTGTGTGATGGATATCAACACAAAACAGTATTTAAAAAAAATAAAACACACACACACACACACAAACAAACAAAAAAAAACAAAGAGGTATTTATTTCCTAGATGTTTTCCCTTGTTTTCACTATTCCTGTTTAGCTGCAACAATTTGCAATATTAAAAATTTCGTTGTTGTTTTTCTTGAAGCGCAATGAAGGTTCTGTGCTTTTTTGTGAAACATTTCTGTGATGTAAAAATGTTCGACTGTCAATTTTGTACAGAAAAACCGCAACAAAAACTATTGGCTGTTCGTCTGTTTTTGTAGTTGTTTTTTTCATGGCGGGGGGTGGGGGGAGGAGGGGGAGGGAGGGTAGAGATGGGGGTTGGGACGGAAGATGTATATAATATTGTTATATAAGCGAATGATAGTACAACACTTACACATTACTATTTGTTTCTTTTAAAATCCAAAATCAAAACAGACTGTTTTGTAATACATTGTTCATGCGTCGGATGCTGGTCGTAAATCAAATATCTGATTAACATAACTAATCTACATCTTCAGCATTCGATGTGTTTTTCCTCTTTTTGATCTGATATTCTATCAGAATTCTGACACAGGACAGGAATCCGACTTTGGAATAGAAAATAAGGTTAATGAATACATCACAGGACAAAGGAAAAAAAACTGCATACGAAACGTAGGCCATTGTCATGAAAATGGCAGGGTATATTGGATATCCCTTCCCTGTGCAGTGTGTATTCAACAGAACGCCTGTCAAAGATGAGCAGGAAGGGCTGGGCAGGTCTGTATGATTCTGACTGATGTCTGCCCTACACACACACACACACACACACACACACACACACGCGCGCGCGCGCGCACCAACACACAACACACACACACAACGCATGCACACACACACAACCCCGCTCGCGCGCGCGTGCACGCACCACACGCACGCACGCACATCCTCTTGGAAAATAGAATAAAGCTGTGCTCCTCTGTCTCTCTCTCTTCCCTCTCCCTCCTTCTCTCTCCCCATCTCTCTTTCTTGATCACTCTCTCTTTCTCTTTCAGTATCTCTCTCTCTCTCTCTCTCTCTCTCTCTCTCTCTCTCTCTCTCTCTCTCTCTCTCTCTCTCTCTCTCTCTCTCTCGCCCCGAGTGCGAACGCACGCAGAACATCTTGCGCACACGTTAAATCCTGTTCCGCTTTTCGTAAGAGTAGGCCATTGGGTGCCGTGGGAACAGATGACAATATTTACAAAAATGCATACACACGGGTACTGGATGTAAAAAAGCACACGAGTGCTCATTCCATTATCCTCGATATAAAAAAATAAATAAATAAATAAAAATAAGATAAAATCCTCTCTCTCTCTCTCTCTCTCTCTCTCTCTCTCTCTCTCCTCTCTCTCTCTCTCTCTCTCTCTCTCTTTCTAAATCTGGCTAAAGATAATTAGATAACTTCTTTAGATAACTGAACTTTTGTCTCTAAAATTGTTTTTAAAAAACCCCAAAAGGCAATCGAATACCACACACACAACACAGACACACAGGGAAATATGAGTGAAAAAATAATCTTACTGCTAATCTTCTCTCTGGCTCTCTTTTCCATTTCATCCCCTCTTTCTCTGTCTTGCCATAATTATTCTTTATGTCATGTCTGCCCCTCTGCCCTTTCCTCGATATTTTTTTGTTTCAGTTACCCTTTATACAACGTCTCTGTCCCTCGGCCTCCCCTACCCCGCCTTTCCTTACCATAACAAACTGTACTTGACAAAAATGTAGAAATAAAGATTTCTCTGAAGTCTGAGTGTGGCTGCCTATATAACTAGGAACTTGCAAACAGCTAAAATTTAAAAAACCATACATCTTATCTGGTGAGATTGTACATTCTCGGGTGGATTAACAGGTGTGACGAGTATAGACAGAATACCTTTTTTCGAGTTACCTTCATGGTTTTCAGCTTAGATTCGCGTCCAAAAAGTTCTTATTTCCACACAGATTTAAAGAAATATATATGCTTCCCATGCTCATGTTTTCTTTACGTAATTTTCATGATCATAGTACACCTCTCTCTCTCCTCTCTCTCTCTCTCTCTCTCTCTCTCTCTCTCTCTCTCTCTCTCTCTCTCTCTCTCTCTCTCTAAGTCATACTAGCAATTGTTATGTATTTACTTGTTATCACTGTTTAGCCCTATTCTGTGTACCGTATACATTACTAAGAAAAAAGACACCGATTTTACTGCACACATCCATCAACATAATAAACCCTCCCCTTCCCTTCGCAACGTCTAATATCTCTTTGAGGGAACAGACGTAAAATCGAAGCAACAAAAACAACAAAAAGTACACCCTTCCGTTATGAAAGTTACTGGCATGTTTGGGGGGGGGGGGGGGGTTATTCTGCTGTCAAAACACACGTAAAACATCTTCATATTTTGGGGTGTCAAAATGAGACACAAGCACAGACACACCCCCCCCTTCCCCAGTCCTCTCCTTTAGGCCTCTCCACCCTCACCCCCACTCCTTTCCAGCCCCAAATGGACATGACAGGACACGCCAAAGGCTAAGGGAAATAACTCAAGATTGGCCTGAGGAGTGACCCCCCTTGTCCAGGGATGGCGCCCACTAACCAATCAGAGCGTCCGAGGTTATCTAATCAACTGTAGCTGTCTGGGAATAGGATGTGGGGAGAGAGGGTGGATGGAGAGAAGAAGGGGGGGGGGGGTAAAGAGAGGAAGAGGTGGAGAGACGGGGGGGGGGGGGGGGGAGGGGAGGGGAGAGAGGAGGAGAGGGGAGGAGGAGAAAGAGAGAGGAGAGATTAATTAATGTGATTGGCTGTAAGCTCTTTCACATCAGGACAGGGGGTTGGCAACAAAATAAACTAAATCAGAAACAGTTTAAAAACAAAGTACAAAATCTCCATTGTCGTTAGCTACCACATCATGAATGTACTGTAGCCTGACGTCGAATGGAGAAAAAAAAGTGGCCACTGCATACTAAAACATATCACCATTGGTGAACCTCGGAGCTTTAGACGTGAAACGAAAAAAGAACCTTCTGTAACAACAACAAAAAAACCAACCCTTGTGGCAGGCTTCGCAGAATGTCTCTGTACATGCACACTGTACGGCCACACAGTCCCTAAATCGCAATTATCCACTGGGACTTTTATCATAATGAAAACAAAACGACGACATGAACAACAGGATCTTTAACGTGCATCTTTGATCTTCTGCACATTATATAATAATATAATAATAATATATATATAAATATATATATATATATAATAATATATATAAAATATATATATATAAACTTTAAAGGGAATGAAGGCACCGGCAAGTCTGCACTTGATCCGAGAGATCGTTAAAAAAATCCCCACCCTAATTCATCAGATGCTGTCGGGATTCGAACCCACGACTTTACAGACCCAAGGGATTGAAATTTGAACGGCCCTAACCACTCGGCTATAACGCCTGTCATGAGCAGGAGGCATTTAAATACTGGCTGTGTAACAGCCGTCACAGACATTGACCTGCTGGCGTGAGGGAAATTCTCCCCTCTCTCTCTCTCTCTCTCTCTCTCTCTCTCTCTCTCTCTCTCTCTCTCCTCTCCTCTCTCTCTCTCTCTCTCTTCTCTCTCTGCTTGTATGTGGCCCAAGGCCGAAGTCCAATTAAAAATGTTCAGTCAGAGTTCTCTCTGTCTGTTATGTCAGTCAGTCTGCCCCCCCCCCCCCTCTCTCTCTCTCTCTCTCTCTCTCACCACATGCCGTTTGCCTGCCTGCTGCCTGCCTGCCTGCCTCTTCTGTCTGTCTGCAGTCCATCTTTCTCTCTCTCTCTCTCTCTCTCCTCCCTCCCTCCCATCTCTCCTTCTTCTTTCTCCCCCCTCTCTCTCCCATCTTTCTCTCTGTCCATCCCCCCTCCTCTCTCTCCCTCTCTCTTCTTCCCCCCTTCTCTCTCTCCCTCTCCCCCCTCTTTCTCTCTGTCCCTCCCCCCCCCTCCTCCTCTCTGCTCTCTCCCCTCTTTCTCTCTCTCCTCCCTCTCCCCCCTCTTCTCTCTTCCTCCTCTCTGTCCCTGCCCCCCCTCTCTCTTTCCCCTCTTTCTCTCTGTCCCTACCCCCTCCTTTCTCTCTCTCCTCACTGATCAATGTGTTGAAAGAGTTCAAAGCTAAACCCAGAGCTATGTGATTACGGACTTTAAACGTCAACCTTTGCAATGTAAAATGTAAACGCCGCTTCGGTCGAACTTGCTTGGACAATTTTTGTAACCCACCCAGTGTGTGAATTATTCCTAATGTCAGTGAGTTGGTTTGTGCGCTTCTGTACGAGATGTAATGCACACGCAAGTCAATGGGATTTTAAAGTAGATTCGGGACTTTTTATTTACGACACTCAGACAGCAACGGCTTTTTTGTCTAACTATGACGAAAAAAAAATGCGTTGCGCTATGCAAGGAAGACTCATGATAAGACATGATGGATATGTGGCTTCATGATCGGAAACTGCACGAAACGTTATCGTTGTTACTTGATAGATATAGAAATGGCTACTAGCTAGCAATGCGTACATCAATACGCATATCATATGATTTTCATATCATTTTTTCATACATTTCATATTGTTTGTAGCCCTACCGACCACAAAAGTCATACCAGGGCTGTCATCTCATTCAGTTTCAGTGGCTCCAGTCACTTTTACTTCCGTTTCAAAGCCATCACCTTACCCTTTCAAATACCCAAACTATGTCATTTGGAAAAAAAAATAGACAACAAATACCTAACTGGGACTGGATAGCCTAGTGGTCAGAACATTGCGCTGGCAATTTGACGACCCGAGTTCGATTCCGTTGGAGGGATATTTTTCCTTGAGTTAACATCAGTGCTGACTCCACTCTCCCCAAAAGTCTTTCGGATGAGACTGTAAACCGAGACCCCGCGTGCGAACGCACGCAGAATATCTTGCGCACACGTTAAAACCCTGTTCCGCTTCCGTAAGAGTAGGCCTTTGTGTGCCGGTGGGAACAGATGACAATATTTACAAAACTGCATACACACGAGGACTGGATGTAAAAAGAGCACGAGTGCTTATCACATTATCCTGAATAAATACAATAAAATGAATTTTAAAAATACAATAAATAAAAATCCCCTGATGACGGGAAAAAAACTTAAAATGATAAACATTTCACAGTACAAAAACATACATAAGAATTCCAATATGGGCAAATAACACTGCAGGATTGAATGACATCCTGTGCCCATCATAGTGCTCACAACATCCCCAACGGTCCCCAGAACAAACAATACAGGCAAAATGAAAACATAAAGAAGACTTAAAAGATTTGCTTGAAAAAAATGGAGGCAAAAAGTATCCAAGAGAGAGCAGAAAGGAAAACGAGGGAAACAAAGAGAGGATAGAAAAGATTAACCATTTTTGCACAGAATTTCAAGGTGAGGAGGTGTATTCATACTAAAAGAGCCCCCCAGCATCCCCGCTAGGGTTTCATCTACTTTTAAATATCTTAAAATGAGCTATCATCAAATGCAAATACCCCCCCCCCCCCCCCCCCCCCCCCCCCCCCGCCAGCCAAATCCGCTGGACCTGACTTGTCAGGCACTCAACGGCAGCCAACTCATGACTTGCAGGCACTCAACGCAGCGCAACTCATTTTTGCTCATTGGACAGACACCAGTAGTTGCTGTCTGAGCTTTCAAACGACGACGACGACGACGACGACGAAGAGGAAATGCAAATAACAGAAACGTAAGTACTATAGATTATTAGTATCGTCTCGTAGGTCCGAACATTTACCTAAAAAAGGAACCACTATAAGACAAGGCCCAAAATTGTCCGGATACGGGATGAAAAAAGACAAAGTGCCAGTGTTTCTCATAAAATTTAGAAATCGTTCAAGAGCGAACGTCTTGTTTATACAGCAGCAATGAATTGGATGAACGATCAGCTTTTCTTTATTCCAGAAACTTCACAAGATTTTTTTCTCCAGTCAGACAAACCGTAAAAAGCTTGAGAGCTTAGATCTGCCATTCAAACTACAAACAGCCTTCGTTTTTACTTTCATGCCCAAGCCACATAGAAGACAGCACTCTCCAGCGCATTAAAAACGCATCCATCTTTCATCGAATCTTTGCATCAGTAAATCTCTCTCTCTCTCTCTCTCTCTCTCTCTCTCTCCTCTCTCTCTCTCTCTCTCCCTCCTCTCTCCTCCTCTCTCTCTCTCTCTCTCTCTCTCTCTCTCTCTCCTCTCTCTCTCTCTCCTTCTCTCATCCTCTCTCTCCTCTCTCTCTCCTCTCTCTCTCTCTCTCCCTCTCATCTCTCTCTCCT
>CM060326.1:33459959-33462459 GCA_030674155.1 Stramonita haemastoma | reverse complement strand
TGTTTTCCATTGTAGCTTAACAGAAGCAGCGTAGCTTCTACTCTGATCAGCTTTTTGGACAAAAGTCTTCTTTTTTAATTTTGTTTATAGGTCTCTTTAATGTTCCTTGCTAACAGCTCCGGGTTTCACCAATAAGGAGATATAGCATTATTGTGCCATTTCCCACCACTAAGGCAGCCGCATTCAGACATCTGGGAGTGGGGGGGGGGTTCAAAAAAGTCTAAACCTGGACGTCTAAAAAAAAAAAAAAGAAAAAAAGAAAGAAAAAAGGCAAGCTGGACTTATCGATTATTCATCCACTTTAATCTTATTCATAAAGCTGTTTAACAGCGCTGAGATGCCTATAACGATGCTCTCTCTCTTCTCTCTCTCTCTCTCTCTCTCTCTCTCTCTCTCTCTCTCTCTCTCTCTCTCTCTCTGATACTTAGTATGGTTTCTTGCTCTTGGTATTTGGATAGTTTTTATTGTTGTTATTTAGTTAGATGTTATTTTTTATCTTGATGTTATCCCTGAAAAGGGCGACGACTGGATGTAAAAAAGCACACGAATGCTTATTCATTATCCTCGAATAAAAGAATTTGCCTTGCCTTGCCTTGCCTTGCCTTGCCTTGCCTTGCCTTCTCTCTCTCTCTCCTCTCTCTCTCTCTCTCTCTCTCTCTCTCTCTCTCTCTCTTCTCTCTCTCTCTCTCTCCACACCCACTCTCGCCAACTCCGTCCCTTTCCCCCTTCCCTACTCTTTCTCTTCCTCTGTGTGAGTAAAAATGTGTGCTGGCGTACGTGCGGGTGTGCGTGTGTGCGCGTGTATTAAAAAGAATGAGTGTGGTTTGTTTTGGGGGGTGTTTTTATTGCCCTTATTGTTTGTTTGGCTGCTTGGGTCGGGATTTTTTTAAAAAGTTTTCTTGGAATGTTAAAACGTATCCTTCCTGTGTCTTTTCCAGATTGTGATTCCTATCAGTGCCTGGCATTCAGTGTTGTGATTGCCCTTCACTGGATGAGGAAACTATTTTTGACTTGACATGATTTGGCTTGACTCTCACTCTCCGTTACCGCCCCCCCCCCCCCCCCCCTCTTTCTCTTTCTCTTTCTCTCTCTCTCTCTCTCTCTCTCTCTCTCTCTCTCTCTCTCTCTCTCTCTCCACCCATCTCCCTCTCTCCTCCCCACCCTTAGGCCTACCCTCAATTTTGATGTCGGTTAGTACGACAGACTGAAATCTTGGACACAGCAATTGCCACCGATCGGTCTGAACATGTTTGATGTTGCTGTAACTGTGGGTCTTCACAGTCGAGTCAGACACGGTTGGTGTGTGTGTGTGTGTGTGTGTGTGTGTGTGTGTTGTGGTGTGTGTGTGTGTGTGTGTGTGTGTGTGTGCGTGTGTGTGTGTGTGTATGTGTGTGTGTGTGGTGTGTGTGTGTGTGTGTGTGCGTGTGTGTGTATGTGTGTGTGTGCGTGTGTGTGTGTGTGTGCGTGCGTGTGTGTGCGTGTGTGCGCGGTGTGTGTGTTGTGTCTGTGTGTCTGTGTGTGTTGCGTGTGTGTGTGTGTGTATGTGTGTGTCTGTCTATCTGTATGTGTAAATACTGACTTTGTAATAGCCGTAAGCAGCATTGATTTATTGCCGTGTACAGAAATATCGCTTCTTTGAGAAAGAGAAAGACAGAGACACAGACAGAAAGACAGAGAGGTTCACAGAGAGACAGAAAGACACATACTGACAGAGAGACAGACAGACAGTGAGACAGACGTGGAAATACAGAGAGAGACAGAGACAAACAAACAGAGAGAAAAATACAAAGACAGAAACAGACAGACAGACAGACAGAGAGTGAGACGGATAAAGACAGAGAGAGACAGAGACAGACAGCGGCTGAGAGAGAGACAGAGACAGACAGCGGCTGAGAGAGAGACAGACAGACAGAAACAGAGACACAGACAGAAAGATCGACACAGACAGATAGCAACAGGAGGGGAAGGAAGGGAAGGGGGGAGGGAGGGAGGGAGAGAGAGAGAGAGAGAGAGAGAGAGAGAGAAGAGAGAGAGAGAAGAGAGAGAGAGAGAGAAGAGAGAGAGAGAGAGAGAGAGAGAGAGATTTTATTTTATTTTATTTATTCTTTTATATCGAGGATAACAGAATAAGCAATCATGTGCTTTTTTTCATCCGGTCCCCGTGTGTATGCAGTTTTGTAAATATTGTCATCTGTTCCCACCGGCACACGATGGCCTACTCTTACGAAAAGCGGAACAGGATTTAACGTGTGCGCAAGATGTTCTGCGTGCGTTCGCACACGGGGCCTCGGTTTAGGGTCTCATCCGAAGGACTTTTGGGGAGAGTGGAGTCAGCACTGATGTTAACTCCAGGAAGAAAATTTCCTCGACCGGACTCGAACCCGGGTCTTCAAATTGCCAGCGCAATGTTCTGACCACTAGGCTATCCGCCCCCCCCCCAGAGAGAGAGAGAGAGAGAGAGAGAGAGAGAGAGAGGAGAGAGAGAGAGAGAGAGAGAGAG
>CM060326.1:33444959-33452459 GCA_030674155.1 Stramonita haemastoma | reverse complement strand
GAAGGAGGGGAGGGAGAGAGAGAGAGAGAGAGAGAGAGAGAGAGAGAGAGAGACAGAGAGAGAGACAGAGAGAGAGACAGAGACAGAGACAGAGACAGAGAGACAGAGAGACAGAGAGAGACAGAGAGAGACAGAGAGAGACAGAGACAGACAGACAGACAGACAGACAGACAGAGAAAGTGAAAGAGAGGGTGCTCTGTCTGTCTGTCTGTGAGTGAGAGAGAGAGTGGAAAGGGGGAGGGATGGGGAGAAAGCTAGGAACAGGTAGACCGGCACATAAGAGACAAGAGTGGTACAAATAGTAGAAACTGCGGGATGGGTTCATATTTATGAAATTATATTTTCTGAGGGTAACATAAAAATGTCTTAATTAATTGACAGAGAGACAAAGAGAGACACAGAGGGAGAGGAAACAGACAGTCAGACAGATAAAGGCGCGCGCGCACACACACACACACACTCTCACACACACGCACGCACGCACAACACACACACACACACACACAACACACACACACACACACACACACACACACACACACACACACACACACAGGGCGGATAGCCTAGTGGTCAGAACATTGCGCTCGCAATTTGACGACCCGTTCGAGGATATTTTTCTCCTGGAGTTAACATCAGTGCAGTGCTGACTCCACTTCCCCCAAAAGTCTTTCGGATGAGACTAAAAACCGATGCCCCGTGTGCGAACGCACGCAGACCATCTTGCGCACACGTAAAATCCTGTTCCGCTTTTCGTAAGAGTAGGCCATCGTATGCCAGTGGGAACAGATGACATTAACAAGACTGCATAAAAAAGCATACGATTGCTTATTCCATTATCTTCGATATAAAAGAAATATAAGATACATATAAAATATATATATATATATATACACACACAGACACACGGACACACACACACACAGAGAGAAAGTCAGAAAGGCAGACCGATTGACAAGAGACACACATACGACAGACAGCCATACAAACAGGTCCAGACACATCACACACCGACAATGAATGAACAGTTAAGAGGACCAACAAACAAACACACACGCTGACGAACAACCAGAAGCTGAAACAATAACTGCAGCACTGCACAGATAGTAAGATAGCTAGACAGACAGACAGACAGACAGACAGACAGATAGACAGATAGATAGATAGATAGATAGATAGATAGATAGATAGATAGATAGATAGATGGATAGATAGATACACACACACACACACACACACACACACACACACACACACACACACACACACACACACACACACACACAGACTGACAAACCGGCTACTACATCTTCAAGCTAATGGCTCACTATGAGAGAAATAAATCGGGGGAAAAACATAAATAAACGCGCGACTCAGCTCAATTCGATTGGCACCATCGGACAAGACTAAACACGCTTTGTTGATGTTGTCATTAGTTGAAAATCCCGAGAGACTGACGCACAGGTGAACGAACACACACACACATATGTATACACACACGCGTACACACGCGCACGCTCGCAAGCACGCGCACGTACGCACATACACACACGCATGCATACACAAACGGACGTGCGTGCGCGCTGGCAAGCACAAACACAAGCACACACACAAGCACACACACAAGCACACACACACACACACACACACATATATATATGTATATCTATATATATTTGTATATATACAAACACAGTGATGTCACAGTGATCCACCAGATCCCACAGCAACCAGTGAAAGAAGAACTGGACGAAGCCCCAACCCTGGAAGAGGTAACTAAAGCCATAGAACAACTGAAGAGTGGGAAGGCTGCAGGCGTCGACGGTATTCCACCAAATTATGGAAAAACGGGGGGCAAACACTGCACTGCAAGCTCCATGAATTTTTTGTTTGCTGCTGGGAGCAGGAAAGTTGCCACAAAACCTTCGTGATGCAATCATAATCACCCTTTACAAAAACAAAGGGGAAAAATCAGATTGCTCCAACTACAGGGGATAACTCTTCTCTCCATCGCTGGCAAAATCCTTGCAAGAGTTCTCCTCAACAGACTAGTACCTGCTGTTGCAGAACACCACCTCCCTGAGAGCCAGTGCGGCTTCAGAGCTAACAGGGGTACCACTGACATGGTCTTCGTGCTCAGACAACTTCAAGAAAAGTGCCGCGAACAGAACAAGGGACTGTACATCACCTTCGTTGATTTAACCAAGGCATTTGACACTGTGAGCAGGAAGGGCCTGTGGCAGATCATGGAGCGTCTTGGCTGTCCCCCAAAGTTTCTCAACATGGTGATCCAGCTACATGAAGACCAGCGTGGCCAGGTCAGAAACAGCAACGACCTATCAGAGCCTTTCCCAATCACAAACGGGGTGAAGCAGGGCTGCGTTCTTGCACCAACCCTCTTCACTATCTTCTTCAGCATGATGCTTCAGCGGGCCACAGAAGATCTTGATGACGAAGACGGAGTTTTCATACGCTACCGCACAGATGGCAGCCTATTCAACCTGCGGCGTCTTCAGGCCCACACCAAAACCCTGGAGCAACAAATTCGAGAGCTACTTTTTGCTGATGATGCTGCCCTTGTAGCCCACACAGAAACCGCCCTGCAGCATGTAACATCCTGTTTTGCAGAGGCAGCCCAGCTCTTCGGACTCGAAGTCAGTCTGAAGAAGACAGAGGTTCTCTACCAGCCCGCACCTCAGGTAGCGTACCACCCACCACACATTACAATTGGTGAGACAGAACTGAAGACAGTCCAGCAGTTTACCTACCTGGGATGCACAATCTCCTCTGACGCAAAGATTGATAAAGATGTAGACAACAGACTGGCAAAGGCAAACGGTGCTTTTGGCAGACTCTACCACCGTGTCTGGAAAAACAAACACCTGAAGAAAGACACCAAGATCAGTGTCTACAGAGCCGTGGTACTGACCACCCCTCCTGTACGGCTCTGAGTCATGGGTCACATACAGACACCACCTGCGAATTCTGGAACGCTTCCACCAACGCTGTCTCCGCTCCATCCTCGACATCCACTGGAGCGACTTCACCACGAATGCTGAGGTGCTGGAGCAAGCAGGGATCACCAGCATTGAGGCCATGTTGCTGAAAACGCAGCTACGCTGGGCAGGGCATGTCTCTAGAATGGAGGACCATCGCCTACCGAAGATGGTTCTCTACGGTGAACTTTCCACCGGACACCGCTACAGAGGCGCACCAAAGAAGAGATTTAAAGACTCTCTGAAGAAATCTCTGTCAGCCTGTCTCATAGACCATAACCAGTGGTCAGTCCTTGCTGCTGACCGGCAGGCCTGGCGACACACTGTGCATCAGTCGGTCTCCTCCTTTGAGGACAATCGCAGAGCGGCCCTTGAGGAGAGGCGAATGAGGAGGAAGAACCGCGTCCGCTCTACATCAACCCCAGAATCGACTTTCCCCTGCAGCCGCTGCGGCCGGGTTTGTTTGTCACGCATTGGACTGAACAGCCACCAGCGAGCCTGCACCAGACGTGGACAGTGCCCTTAATCTTCGTTCGCGAAGCCAAGCCATGATGATATACAAACGCACACGCACACGCACACACACACACACACACACACAGAGGCACACCTACCTTCAAATCGGTCATTCCCCGTCAAGGGTAGGCCGGATGGGTCTTGGTGTTTCTTCCTCATCAAAAAGGGTTTTGTCTGCAGATAAGAAGAAAGAAAAAAAAAGAAAAACGAACATAAATATACGAAAGCGTACAATTAACGTAACAGAGTTTGGGGGAAGAGAGAGAGAGAGAGAGAGAGAGAGAGAGAGAGAGAGAGAGAGAGAGAGAGAGAGAGAGAGAGAGAGAGAAGAGAGAGAGAGAGAGAGAGACAGACAGACAGACAGACAGACAGACAGACAGACAGACAGACAGACAGACAGACAGACAGACAGACAGACAGACAGACAGACAGACAGACAGACAGACAGAGACACAGAGACATAGACAGACAGACAGACAGAGAGAGACAGGCAGGCAGACAGAGATACACAGAGAGAGAGCGAGAGACAGACACAGACAGACAGACAGAAAGACACGAGACAGACAGAGAGAGAGAGGGAGAGAGAGAGATATATAGAGACAGACAGACAGACAGACAGAGACAGAGAGAGAGAGTGACAGAAAGACAGAGACAGAAATTTGAACGAAAAGATGTAAAAGCACATCTTGAAAAATAAAATAAATGAGAATTAATTCAAATAAATTTTAATGCACACGTACGAGCCTGCACGCTCACGCACATAATATGCACGCACACAGCACACACAGACTCTCTCTCTCTCTCTCTCTCTCTCTCTCTCTCTCTCTCTCTCTCTCTCTCTCTCTCTCTCTCTCTCTCACACACACACACACACACACACACACACACAACACACACACACACACACACACACACACACACACACACACACACACACAACACACACACACACGGAAACACCACACACAGCACACACACACAACACACACACACACACACACACACACACACAACCACACACACACACACACAACACAAAACACACACATAAACAAAAAACTCAGAATACACACACACAAATACAAAACACACACACAACACACAACACACACACACACAACACAAAACACAACACACACAACAAACACACACACACAACACAAAACACAACACAACACACACACACACAACACAAAACACAACACACACAACACACACACAACACACACACCACAACAGAACACAATACAACACAACACAAACACACACATTTTTGAAGAAGAAAAAAAAACAACAACCAACCAACCCAACAGTCCTCACCAGTATGCTGGACACCACCTTGACTCTCTTAGGCACCGTGTGGTTACGGGGTTTACGCCAGGGCTCCGAAGCTTCCTTCCTCAGTCCCATCTCCGAAAACCACTCCCCTGACTGACAAGCACCACACACACACACACACACGTGCACACACACATACACACACACGCACGCACGCACGCAAGTAAGCAGGTACGCACACATGCACGCAAACACACAGACATACACACACACCCAAGCTTAGAGCAGTCAGGTATCCAGTCATTCTGGAAATCCTAACACCACTGATTGCATTATACAAATGTCTATAGAAGTTATAGACAGATATAGAAGTAGGTAGGTAGGTAGGTAGGTAGGTGGGTGGGTAGGTGGGTGGGTGGGTGGGTGGGTAGGTAGGTAGGTAGGTAGGTAGGTAGGTAGGTAGGTAGGTAGGTAGGTAGGTAGGTAGGTAGGTGGGTGGGTGGGTGGGCAGGTAGGTAGGTATAGACAGATAGACCGGGAGAGAGGTAGATATATTGATAAATAGGTGGGTAGGGAGCTAGCTAGTTTGCTAGCTAGGTAGGTTGATAGAGGTAGATAGGTAGATTGGCAAGTAGGTAGGCAGGTACGCACACACACGCACGCACACACACACACACACAGAGTTGCAGAGGAGAGATAGAGAGGGGGACAGAGACAGAGAGAGAGAGAGACACACACACATACACAGGGAGAGAAGAATGAAGAAATATTCAGAGAGACAGACAGCCAGACAGAGATAGAGGCATACAGAGAGAGAAAGAGACAGATACATACACGCACAGACAGACAGAGACCGAAAAAAACACAGACTTAAGACACAGACACACAGACAATATCTCCCCCCCCCATCCCGACACACACACACACACAGCAGCCTCAAACACCTCCTCTCTCTCTCTCTCTCTCTCCTCTCTCTCTCTCTCTCTCTCTCTCTCTCTCTCTCTCTCTCTGCCCCGCCCACCTACCTACCTTATGCGGTCCTTTGTCCAGACTAACGCCCACGATGTCCAGCTTGTAGTTCTTGCGGTAGCCCCTCTGGTCAAAGGCCACATGACCCGTCAACCCCTCAAAGCTAATCTGAAACACCACACACACACACCCAATCTTCAATGACAATATTAATTATGCTCTGAAATTAATGTTGATGACTTTTTAAACGGTAAAAGGTAACGGTGTCCCATGATCCATGTGGGCGTAGGAGAGCGAGGTATCAGAGACCTCTCTCTCTCTCTCTCTCTCTCTCTCTCTCTCTCTCTCTCTCTCTCTCTCTCTCTCTCTCCCCCTCCTTCGGATGAGACTTTAAACCGAGGGCCCGTGTGTGAGCGCACGCAGAACATCTTGCGCACACGTTAAATCCTGTTCCACTTTTCGTAAGAGTAGGCCATCGTGTGCCGATGGGAACAGATGACATTTACAAGACTGCATACACACGGGGACTGGATGTCAAAAAGCACATGAATGCTTATTCCATTATCCTCGATATAAAAGAATGAATAAAATAAAATAAAATCTCTCTTTTTTCTTCTCTACCTTTCTCTCTCCCCTGCCATGATCCCCTCCTCTCTCTCTCTCTCTCTCTCTCTCTCTCTCTCTCTCTCTCTCTCTCCGGACAGTCTTCACACCAGGCCTACACGCACACACCTACCTACATGTTCTCTCGATCCTACCCCCCTACCCAGCATACCTCAGAACCGTGCAGTGTTCATCAGTGGACAAGCGTAGTGCTACGAACACTTCACAAGATACTCCCAATTCTCACACCACCAACACTTTGGCGCCGACTCGAAGATAAAACAACAAACAATCTTCACAATGCGTTGTTTCTGATGCTATTATCCTTTTGCTGGTCGTTATTGTATTGAATCCATAGTCAAAACTCGCCCCATGGCAAATCCAGCAGCACACACAAACACGCACATTTCCCTTCCTCTCCATTTGAGAACTGAGCAGCACTGAAATGAACAGTTTAAGTTCGTTCATCGAATGCAAAAACAGGAATAATGCCAGTCTCTCTCTCTATATATACAAGCTTTTCCAAAAATATTGTCAATCCAAATAATTAGTATTGTCACTATTTCACTGACAGTTTTTTTTTAACAAGCAGGTTTCAAAACAAAGCAAACAAAAAACACGCAAACGCTGAACTCCCAACAAGTTTCGCTGTGCGTAAAAATAGTATCAAAATCTAGGACAGCGAAACTTTAAACCACGCTGAATCTGGCACGTGCAGGGCGAAATTTTCAAACTGCTCACAACACTTTTTTCCCTCTGTGGTCGAAAAGTAACACTTTTTTTTTCTTATTGGCTAGTTCGCTTGCAAGGTAATAGGGAATTTTTGGCGTGCGCGCGTGTGACTTTCCACATGCACTGGCCTATTTTCACTTTATACGATTTTTTTTTCTTAAACGGCATATCTCTCTGCAAGAAATTTGGTTGCTCTCCTCGGGGAGAGTGCGTCGCCACAAAAACAGCGCCAGCCATTACTTTTTCTTTGTTTTTTCTTTTCCTGTTTGCGTGTGTGTTGTTTCCCCATCAAACATTTTCTTCTATAGATTTTTGCCAGGGACACCTCTCTTGTTGCTATGGGTTCTTTTACGTGCATTGAATGTGGGTTGCAGCCCCCCACTACCACCCAGACCACCAGTCACGG
>CM060326.1:33430859-33435859 GCA_030674155.1 Stramonita haemastoma | reverse complement strand
GAATGCACCAACAATATTATCATCGTTCACCTCAGGCTGCAAAACACACATATCAGCACAGTCACTACAATCAGACATACAGGGAGGTTCTAAATCAACCGATGATAGCAACTTAACTGATGTTTTTGTGTTGATGTCCTGTGTGTGTGCTGTTGGTAGGTCTACTCTATGCGTATCTGCGCATGCTGCATTCTGCTGCTCTACACTTTTGTCAGGTGGACTCGAGGCACTGAAGACACAGTCACTTTCACACACAACACTTGCCTGCTTCTCTTTATGCTTTCGAGAGCGTTCCAAATCCCTGCGGGTTTGGCAGTAGGATTTTTTCCTATAGTATTGTACTTGTGTGCTGCGATTCACTGTTGGATCCGCCATGTTGGTTGACACTGCTGTGTCCACTGGCTTAAGTCGCAAGACAAAAACCACGCTGTCCCCTTCTCCTGCCACTTTCCAGCTGGAGACTGCATTGTCAGTCAGCAGGGCGCCTAAGGTCCTCTCCACAGCCGCTGGAAGTCCAGTAACTGGCATTTTTGTATGAATTACGAGTTTTACTGTAGCTCACAGAAAATGTACGCCCTGTCCGCTTCGCGTCTCGTGACCAACCCCGAGAGAGAGAGAGAGAGAGAGAGAGAGAGAGAGCTTTATTTATTTATTTATTTATTCTTTTATATCGAGGATAACAGAATAAGCAATCATGTGCTTTTTTTCATCCGGTCCGTACGTCCCCGTGTGCATGCAGTTTTGTAAATATTGTCATCTGTTCCCACCGGCACACGATGGCCTACTCTTACGAAAAGCGGAACAGGATTTAACGTGTGCGCAAGATGTTCTGCGTGCGTTCGCACACGGGGCCTCGGTTTAAAGTCTCATCCGAAGGACTTTTGGGGAGAGTGGAGTCAGCACTGATGTTAACTCCAGGAAGAAAATTTCCTTGACCGGACTCGAACCCGGGTCTTCAAATTGCCAGCGCAATGTTCTGACCACTAGGCTAGAGAGAGAGAGAGAGAGAGAGAGAGAGAGAGAGAGAGAGAGAGAGAGAGAGAGAGAGAGAGAGAGAGAGAGAGAGAGAGACAAGGCAAGGCAAGGCAAGGCAAGGCAAGGTAAGGCAAAGTCTTTTATTCAAGGATAATAGATAAGCACTCGTGTGCTTTTTTACATCCAGTCCCCGCCCTTTTCAGGGATACATCAAGTTGAAAATATACTAAACAATAAGACTTTACGCAGTACCAAACAACACACAAGAATAAAGGACACTATATATGATAAGGTAATAAAATGCACTCTTTCAGAAGACAAAAATCAGAAGTCACAATAAAAAATTTTGATTATGGAAAAAAAGAAAAGCGTTAGTAGATAAGGAGCAAACAAGAGAACAAAATGAAATAAACAACCGAAAACATCAATCCACCACTATCTATCAAAAATTGTACATGTAATATAAACCATACATTTGGATAAAAGGGGAATTTTTTTTATTTTAAACTAGCATCCTTATTGGAGGGGGGGGGGGGAGACATACTACCAATAAAATTATAATAAAAAAGAGAAAAAAAAAAAAAACAAAAAAAAGAAAAAAAAAATCCTAGATGTTTCAAAAAAAAAAAGGCATATCATTTTTTTCAATCGGATAATGTTTTACACACACTCACACTCACTCACGCACAGACACACGCACAGACACACAGACACACACACACAGACACATACACAGACACACAACACACTCTCACACACACATACACACACAAACATACACTCACACTCACACACTCACACACACACACACTCACACACACACACACACACACACACACACACACACACACACACACACACACAAACACACTCTCACACACACATATACACACAAACATATACTCACACACACACACACACACACACACACACACACACACACACACACACACACACACAAAACACACACATACTCACACACTCACACACACATGCACACACAAACACACACATACACACACACTCACACACACACACATACACACACACATACACACACACACTCACACACTCACACAGAGAGAGAGAGAGAGAGAGAGAGGAGAGAGAGAGAGAGAGAGAGAGAGAGAGAGGAGAGAGAGAGAGAGAGAGAGAGATTTGATTGATTTGATATGATTTGATTTGTTCTTTTATATCGAGGATAATGGGATAAGCACTCTTGTGCTTTTTTTTTTACATCCAGTCCCCGTGTGTATGCAGTTTTGTAAATGTCATCTGTTCCCACCAGCACACGATGGCCTGCCTACTCTTACGAAAAGCAGAACAGGATTTAACGTGTGCGCAAGATAAGATGTTCTGCGTGCGTTGGCACACGGGGCCTCGGTTTATATAGTCTCATCCAGCCGAAGGACTTTGGGGGAGAGGAGAGTGGAGTCAGGTCAGCACTGATGTTAACTCCAGGAGAAAAATCTCCTCGACCGGGAATCGAACCCGGATCGTCAAATTGCGAGCGCAATGTTCTGACAACTAGGCTGTCCCGTATGTAAGTACGTGTGTGCTGAAAGACGACACCGTTTAGTCAATGCTGCTAATCAATGGCCGTGAGACGAGTCTCTGCCTGGCGGCTCTGTCATCCGTAATGAGGTGATTAAAGGACTGACTGACTGGGCTGACCCCAGGCTGGCCCAGTTCTCTCCTTTGTGTCAAATGAGGCGTGGAGTCAGGGGGTAGGTAGGTATAATAGGGGAGAGGCG
Source organism: Stramonita haemastoma (assembly GCA_030674155.1). Lineage (NCBI taxonomy): Eukaryota > Metazoa > Mollusca > Gastropoda > Neogastropoda > Muricidae > Stramonita > Stramonita haemastoma. The sequence goes on along the minus strand of CM060326.1, from coordinate 33,433,130 downwards.
GAAGGTGTGGGGAGACTTGCTTGTGGTAGTGGGTTCGAATCCGAGTCTGAACTCATCACATACATGAAGGGGCAGCAGAGAGACATCCAGAGTCATGAACTGGATGTGGGCCGGCCTCCGTAGAGTGTAAGGAAGATTAAAGGCCAGAGACACTTGTTTGAAGGGGGTTTCTCCTCTGAGGACTCTCTGCTGCCATGCTGTACGCGAGTTTCTTACCACTCCTCTTTCCTTACTGCCTGTCGTTTCCTGTCAAATGTTATCATTTGCTTATCTCATTTTCTGTTTCTTTTGCTGCCTCATATTCTGTTGAGTCACCGAATCAGAGATACTAACTGCATGATGATCAATGACGATGAAGAGGGTGCAACAATGCTGCTATACGGAAGTGCATCTGCTTTGAGAGTACTTGACGGGGGGGGGGGGGGGGGGGGGGGGGGGGGCTGTGGTTTACGCTTCCTATCATAATATATCCGGCGTCACCCGGGCCCGAGAGATACAGACACTTGCAAGTGTGTTGGTCAGGTAGTTTGAGCATCAATCACAAAATCTCATCCATAAAGTGGATGAAGTTCGACTGTGTGGTTCCAGTCTTCCCAAATGAGCCCACAGTAAATTTTACTCAGGGTAGGAGCCGGCCGGAGTCCGACAAAGTCCCCATGACTCTCATTGGGACTTGAACCTGCGACCTACCAGTCTGTAACCCAAGGCAATAAACCACGGCACCATGGTGATTATTGCTAATGTCGTGCTGCTTATTTTAATCTGATCAGATGCAGAGAAGCCTAACTGTGTAAACCTATCCTGGCCCAGGCTAACAGTATTGTCAGTCACTGATATCTGGAGGTACCAAGGCTTACATCAACATGTTGTTATGCTTTGAAATATTATGTCCAGATTGTCTTTGACCATGCCAAGCATGTTTTGAAATATTATGTCCAGATTTTCTTTGACCATGCCAAGCATGTTTTGAAATATTATGTCCAGGTTGTCTTTGACCATGCCAAGCATGTTTTGAAATATTATGTCCAGATTGTCTTTGACCATGCCAAGCTCTTAGCATAATTATCAACATGCACTTTTTTTAGCGAAAGAAAAAACAACAACCCTGAAGTAGGAATGTGCTTGCGCTGGGCCTGACTTGTCAGGTGCTTCATGGCAGTGCAGCGCATTTTCGCTCACAATTATGACAGACAGTTGTTGCTGTCTGTGAGCGTACAAGGAAAAAGAAGGAATCTGGCTTGTTTGGCATGGTATTTCTCCTTCGTTGTCGTCGTCGTCGAAAGCTCAGATAGTAACTATTGTTGTCTGTCATATGGGCAGAAAATGTGTTACGCTGCCGTTAAGCGCCTAGCAAGTCAGGCCCTGCGCATCCAACTTCGGCATGGGAGAGAGAGAACCGCCATCTGTTTAAGGCTTTCCTTGAAAAAAAGAAGCGGAGAATGGACCGAGAAGGCAGGAAATAACAAGAAGGACGTGACAGGAAGAAAAGGAAGAAGACAGAAACAGAGAGGGATAGAAAAGCGGGAATCGGTAGCACAGAATGATAAGGAATAATCATCGCCTTGATGTTGTGGGTCCTTGTCTAGGTTGAGTGGAACAACAAATACATTCTTGTTCGCTACAAACAGGAAGAATACGACGTATCTTTGATTAGGAAGAGCAAAAATGTAACATTCGTGTTTTTTTGTCTTCTTCTTTTTTGCATTAAGTAAAAGTTCTTGTCTTTGTCTCACTTCGGAGACCAGAAATTACATCCTGTGTTCATTGCTTACAGGAAAAAAAAGTTTCACAAAAGTTACTATCGCATAACAGGCAAAACGTGTTCCTTTTGACTAGTTTGGGTAGAACAAAAGCTACATTCTTGTTCATTACATCCAAGAAAAAAAAAAAGCTTCTTTGTGTGTGTGTGTGTCTGATTTTGAAAGAAGCAAGAACTTCGTTTGGATTGATTTATTATTAGAAACAGGAACAACAACAACAAAAAAACCCTACTGTTTTTAATTAATACCCAGTCCCCTGTATTCTCCCTGCCGGGCCTTGGTTTATGCTGAGGAGCCTGATCCTGTCCCACCACTGCTAAACCAATTCTCAGAAAAAGGCGCCGTTTTCCTGACATGTTTATCGTGTACGCTGATCTGATTGGGCGAGAGAGTGGAGTTATTGCCCCTAGCTTTTGTGAGAGCTTATCGCCCCTTCTGTGAAATGAGAGAATGGCGAAGAGAAGTAGGAAAAGACGAAGATATTTTGCAAGGTGAGTTTAAGAGAAGTAGG
>CM060326.1:33422491-33425759 GCA_030674155.1 Stramonita haemastoma | reverse complement strand
TTGTCTTGATATCTAGTAAACAGCGACTATTGTTTTGTTTGGTATTACGTGATGATGTGTTATTCAGTGGTAGGACTTTGAGACGTTTGCAAACAAAATATTATGTCATTATTGTAAATGTACTTACTCCCCGAAGTCGGATGAGTCTACCTTCATCGTGGGCAAAAACTGGTCACACAAGCAAAATCTCACCACTGATGAACCTCGGAGCTGTGGCTGAGGAACGGAGGGAAAAAATAATTATTGCTCGGGGAGGAAAGGGGATGTTACATATAACATGCATTTGCTTTCCCACATAAAATATTAAAGTAGCTGTACACATTCACTATACTTTGTTTAATACATCTTTTTTGTGGCCTTGCTTCATTTGTAACAAAACATTTTTTAAAATACTTTTTTCTGTTAAACTTGATTTTTGTCGTTATTGCTATTCTGTTACCTCTGTTCTAGTATTAATGAAGATACTCAAGATAAATGTAACTCTACACCGTTTTTTCCCAAAAAAATCCCTTGCAAGATAATTGAAATATTGATATGTGTAACACAATCATAATGTCAGAAGGCTACACCACTGTATTGGCATTGAACATTTTTGTTGTTTGTTTTCGCTTTAACATCTTCCACTTTAAGTGATATTGGACGATAAATGAACGTTTTGTGTTGATGAAGATGTATGTGCTTTTATGAGTGAATATAACCTGCAATGCAAGGTAAAAAAAAAATTATTGTCATGTAGCATGATATGTTTGTATGATGTGATGTGTTGCAATGGAGGAGGGCTTTGCATTTTGCCAACCCAAAGCATGTTAGTTATTCTTGTGATGTTTCTACGGTGAAAAAAATGTTGCAGCATCGGTGATCTTTTATGTATGTGGTGGAATGCATGTGTGGAACAAATCAAAAAACATTTTTTTAAAGGATAAACAAAAAACAAAAAAACTTGTGTGATTGGGTTCAAAGCTGACCACTATAAACTGATGCCCTAACCTCCTCCGCATCCCCCCCCCCCCCCCTCCAATCTCATTTCAGACCCAAACCGGACATAACTTATCACGCTTAAGGGACTTAAGACTTGGAGGAGGAGTGACCGCCCTTGTCCAATCAGCGGAACTGGGGTCTATCCCATTGATTTTCAGACAACTCTTTGTGTGTATGTGTGCGCACGTGCGTGCGTGCACGCGTACGCATATGCCTGTATATATGCTGTGTGTGTGTGTGTGTGTGTGTGTGTGTGTGTGTGTGTGTGTGTGTGTGTGTGGTGTGTGTGTGTGTGTGCGTGTGACTGCGCGCAGTGTGAGACAGACGTTTTCACTACATTTTCTCCAATGAGTGACAAACTCAATTTTCCAAATTATTGACAGTGATCTAACAGATTGTCTGGAATCTACCCCCTCCCAATCTCTCTCTCTCTCTCTCTCTCTCTCTCTTCTCTCTCTCTCTCTCTCTCTCTCTCTCTCTCTCTATCTCTCTTCCTCTCTCTCTCTCTCTCTCTCTCTCTCTCTCTCTCTCTCTCTCTCTCTCTCTCACACACACACACACACACACACACACACACACACACACCCTCAATCACACACACACACACACACAAACATACACTACAGTCACTTCATCTGAAAAGACGTTAATTTAAAGAAAGCACACACACACACACAACCACACACACACAAACACACACATACGTGCGTGCGCGCGCGCACACACGCACACACTCACCCACTAGCCCCTACACACACACACGCACACACACACACACGCACACACACACAAACACACACACGCACACACACAAATACACAAACACACACATTCAACCGCCCCACCTCCCACATATACACACACACGTGCACACACACACACAATCAATTACCCCTACCCCCCTACACACACACACACACACACACACACACACACACACACACACACACACACACACCACGCGCGCGCACACAAACACGCACATACAAACACACACACACACACACACACACACACAACACACACACACACTCTCCGAGAGGAATAAGCGGGTCCCCAACGTAACACACAAGCGAGATTAACATAACAATATTGCGTCTACAACAACAACAAAAAAAACAACAAAAATAGCAACAACTAACTACCTTTTGCTTTCTGTTCACAAAACAATTATCTCTGCCATGCAACAAACAGTGTTAAAAGTTATCTGATATTTCCCAGGGGAAAACCTCCAACAGGCAACACAACATCCTTCTTTCATCAATCTATCTATTCCCCCCAAAATAAAAGCATCATCATCAATACCAAAAAAGCATCGTCATCATCATCATCAGAAAAAGGGGGGTGGAATCGAAGACCAAAACTAAAAGTAGGCTAACATATTGTGGCGAGACCAAAGTGTAATGCCTTACATACAATATGCGGCCCCTGCTAATATGGTTTGATTTGTTCTCAAAAGAGGAGAACGCTATACAGATGTTATGTATCATCGTCATCATCATCATCATCATCATCATCATCATCATCATCATCATCATTACTAGTGCTATTACCATCATTCACTATCATGAAAACTCTCTCTCTCTCTCTCTCTCTCTCTCTCTCTCTCTCTCTCTCTCTCTCTCTCTCTCTCTCTCTCTCTCTCTCTATCTCTCTCTCTTCCCCCCCCCCTTCTCTCTCTCTCTCTCTCTCTCTCTCTCTCTCTCTCTCTCTCTCTCTCTCTCTCTCTCTCCTTTTTCCTTAAACTCAAACCAAAACACAAACGTACAATATTGAAACCAAGCACTGCACTGACAATCAAAAGCATATATCATCATGAAAAGTTCACACACACACACACACACACACACACACACACACACACACACACACACACACACACACACACACACACACACACACGTTAAATCCTGCTTTTCGTAAGAGTAGGCCATCTTGTGCCGGTGGGAACAGATGACATTTACAAAACTTCACACACGCGGGGACTGGATATAAAAAAGCGCAAGTATTCTTATCCCATTGTCCTTGATATAAAAAAAACCAAACACACACACAAGATTTAAGATTTAAATCGCCTTTAACCCCTCTTGGGGCATGAAGGATTTCAGTAAACAAAATCAACTGTAGCGTATATAATTCACATGAATAAAAACGGTTACAACACTGCATTTGACAGAAATAAAGATGTAGTCAACCTTTTCAACAATGTCATGCAACTTTACTTTTGAATATGAATACACACACACGCGCGCGCACGCACGCATGCACACACACACACAAGAAACATAGT
>CM060326.1:33414991-33417491 GCA_030674155.1 Stramonita haemastoma | reverse complement strand
CAGCTTACTACGGAAAGATCCCTGGATATGATGCAAAAAAAATGATACTGCCACGATGTTTACATTTAAAGAAAGAAAACAACCCGTGATAAATAAGCCAAAAGGGTTTTCAACACCATGTCTATTTTAAGAAAGAGACAATATGTGATAAATCAACACCTGTTTATGCTTTGATACTGATGAACTCAGTGTTAGCATAAAAAACATTTGTCGCATTGTCTTATGATCGAAAAATATTCAAACCTTTAAACGCTCATACCCAGCTACTAAAACGAATATAATGATAAAAAATCTATGAGGATGATACCATAGCATGTACATAGCAATATTCACTTTACACAAAGAAAAAAACAACATCGACGACGACAATAACAGAGAAATATTTTTTTGAAAAGAAAACAAAACAGAAAAAATCAAAATCAGTACAAAGGGACACAAAACAGAATAAAATAAAAAATACATAAAAACAACAACAACACAAAATAAACATCAATACCTTCCTTCCTCTCCCCACCTAGGAACTGATTCCAACTGCTTCAATTTCCACCCGACCCACTCCCCGCCCCTTCCCAAAAATATAAGCGAAAACGAAACGAAACCAAACAGACAACATCAACAACAAAAAAAACCCTCAATACATTGATAACATGAAAAAAATCAGGAATCAAAATCCTACTGACCACACACGTCATCATTATCAACTTTCATTACCCCAGAACTCTCTCCCCAGACAGAATTGACAAGAGAGGGTTAAAGCTATCGACAGATCCCAACATCTGTGTGTTGATTCCTTGGACACATCTTGTAAGTACACGGGAAACTAGGACCTGAGGAGAGAGGAGAGAGAGAGGAGAGAGAGAGAGAGAGAGAGAGAGAGAGAGAGGAGAGAGAGAGAGAGAGGAGAGAGGGGGGGGGGGGGGAGAGAGGGAGGGAGGGAGGAGAGGAGAGAGAGAGAGAGAGAGAGAGGGGGGGGAGAGAGAGAGAGGGGGGAGAGAGAGAGGAGGGAGGGGAGGGAGAGAGAAGAGACAGACAGAGACAGAGACAGAGAGACAGAGAGAGTTTAATCTGAATTCGTTTATTTCGACGATAATAGATAAGAGAGAAGTGTCGTTTCTTTGAAGTATCCTATAAAAATCGTTGGTAATATAATCGTTTATTTTTTAGTGGAAAAATGTTTTCCATTGTAGCTTAACAGAAGCAGCGTAGCTTCTACTCTGATCAGCTGTTTGGACAAAAGTCTTCTTTTTTAATTTTGTTTATAGGTCTCTTTAATGCTCCTTGCTAACAGCTCCGGGTTTCATCAATAAGGTGATATAGCATTATTGTGCCATTTCCCACCACTAAGGCAGCCGCATTCAGACATCTGGGAGTGGGGGGGGGGTTAAAAAAAGTCTAAACCTGGACGTCTAAAAAAAAAAAAGAAAAAAAAGAAAGAAAAAAGGCAAGCTGGACTTATCGATTATTCATCCACTTTAATCTTATTCATAAAGCTGTTTAACAGCACTGAGATGCCCTATAACGATGCTCTCTCTCTCTCTCTCTCTCTCTCTCTCTCTCTCTCTCTCTCTCTCTCTCTCTCTCTCTCTCTCTCTCTCTTCGGGGGCGGTCACGAGAAGTGAAGCGGACAGGGCGTACATTTTCTGTGAGCAGCAGTAAAACTAGAAATTCATTCAAAAATGCCAGTTACTGGACTTCCAGCGGCTGTGGAGAGGACCTTAGGCGCCCTGCTGACTGACAATGCAGTTTCCAGCTGGAAAGTGGCAGGAGAAGGGGACAGCGTGGTTTTTGTCTTGCGACTGAAACCAGTGGACACAACAGTGTCAACCAACATGGCGGATCCAACAGTGAATCGCAGCACACAAACACAGTACTACAGGAAAAAATCATTTTCTCAAAGACGACGAGATGTTGAGCGCTCTCGAAAGCATAAAGAGAAGCAGGCAAGTGTTGTGTGTGAAAGTGACTGTGTCCTCAGTGCCTCGAGTCTTCCTGACAGTGGAGTAGTACAGGGGAATACAGCATGTGTAGATACACATGGAATAGACATACCAACAACACACACACACAGGACATCAACACAAAAACATCAGTTAAGTTGCCATCATCGGTTGATTTAGAACCTCCTGTATGTCTGATTGTAGTGACTGTGCTGATATGTGTGTTTTGCAGCCTGAGGTGAACGATGATAATATTGTTGGTCCATTCGACACAAGAAATGTCAAACAGTACGTGGCTACTCTAACTGATAGATCCGTACAGAAAAGGCTAAGAGACAGACAAAGAAATACACACTTTAGAAAATCCGTGCTACATCATTCAGACGGTGAAGATATTGTGACGTGTGAGTCAGACGACATTGTGATCCAGTGCGCATGCCAACCAGACACTGAGCCAGTATGTGTGTACTGGTTTGTCAAACAGCAAGAGAAAAACATGCTAAAAGAGGAACGTGTCAAACTCGCCAGTTTGCGGAATGGGAAGCGAATCCAGAACACACTAC
>CM060326.1:33402491-33409991 GCA_030674155.1 Stramonita haemastoma | reverse complement strand
TAGGTGAATCTCAAAGCGCTAGCCGAGGAACGAAAAGAAATAATTATAATTATGTATGCGCGCATAATTGAATTAATTAATATGTATAGATGAATAATGCACATGACTCGTGTGCATTGTCCGAGTACATTCACTTGCATGCAAGCGTATTAACTTAGATGCATATTGCCTCTGTGTGTGCGTGCGTGCGTGCGTGCGTGCGTGCGTGCGTGCGTGCGTGCGTGCGTGCGTGCGTGCGTGCGTGCGTGCGTGCGTGCGTGCGTGCGTGTGTGTGTGTGTGTGTGTGTACACGTGTGTGCGCGTGCGTGCGTGCGTGCGTGCGTTCGTGCGTGAGTGAGTGAGTGCGTGTGTGTGTGATGCGTGTATCAAACGATTTTTTTTTCCGAATTAATCTTATTACAGCATCATTAATTTCTAAAAATTCTCCCCAACAAACATCCATCCTTTTCTGTCCGATCTTTTCTGTAAGATGTCGCCCATTTTGTCGGTGTCTGTAGTTCCTTTACCCAATTATGCAGTTCTTCTTATCACAAGGCTTTTAAAACTGGTCCCAATTTGCCTCAAATTAACACTTCACAACATTCTTGTCCTTCTCCTTGAATAAACTGCTGGCCTAATTATTGACAATTCATGCTTTGTCTGTCTGTCTGTCTGTCTATTTGTCTATTTTATCTGTCTGTCTGTCTGTCCGTCTCCTCTCCCACCCCTTCTCTGTCCCTCTCTCCCTCCGTTTGCCTGTCTGTCTCTCCTCTACCTCCCTCTCTCTTTCTTTCTCCACTCTCCGTCCCCCCTCTCTCTCTCTCTCTCTCTCTCTCCTCTCTCTCTCTCTCTCTCTCTCTCTCTCTCTCTCTCTCTCTCTCTCTCCTTCCCTCCCTCCCTCCCTCCCCTCTCCTTCCTTGTCCCATCTCTCTCTCAATCCTAGCTGAAAAACAGGACAGAAATTCGTCCAATTATAACAATGTTGCGTCTGAACAAGCTCCAGATCAATGAATCAATGGAATTGAAACTATTTTTTTAAAATCATATCGTGAGGGAGAAAATAGAAAATTGAACAAAAAAATATATTCGTGAAAAGAAAACAGGAAATGTCTAGCACTTTTAGTAGCAGCAGCAGCAACAGCAGCAAGCAAAAGCAGCAGCAACAGTGGTAGCAAAGCCATCATAATTAACTTTCGCCAGAATCCATTACCATTTTTCTCCTCTTCTTCCTAATAATTATTACAATAACTACTACCACTTCAATGCCAACAAACTATAACGTCCATTGCTACCAGTTCACTACTCTTAATACCGCAGTGCTAATACTAAGCTGCTTTAATTTCTTCTATTACTGCTGCTACTACTACTACTACTGCTGCTGCTGCTGCTTCTACTACTATTACTATTACTACTACTACTACTACTACTACTACTACTACTACTACTACTACTACTACTACTACTACTACTTTTCATTTCTAATGAAGATAACCATTCTCCCGACAAAAACAGCACAACGAACAAGAATGGGGGAAGGGGGGGGGGTGACCACGAAAAATAAGTAGACGAAGAAAGAAAACAAATTTGTGCAAAAAAAAAAGGAACGAAAGGGGAAAAAATGGAAAAGAAAAAAAAAGGAACAAGAATATAATGATGACTTCTACAAATAAAAGTTAGAAGAATTGCGAAGAAGAAGAATTGCGAAGAAGAATTGCGAAGAAGAAGAAGAAGAAGAAGAAGAAGAAGAAGAAGAAGAAAGAAGAAGAAGAAGAAGAAGAAGAACACACAAACCCAAATTCATGCCGCTTCGGGAAAAGCTTGCATACAAAGCTCAAACACAAGCACGGTGCGGTACAATCTCAGAACCAATCACAGTCTCAAAGTAACCTGTGACAGTAAAGTACCAATCTAGCCATTGGCAAACATGTGCCCCCCACCCCCCCCCCCCCCCACGCCCACCCCGCCTTCCCTACGTCCCCGAAAGTGATTCCTGTTGATGAAATACGAAAGCTCCAGTTTGTCTGAGCTAAAAGTTCCCAATTCCTTACCTTCCCCCCATAATATCTCCTAAAGATGTGTGCAGAGACTAAAGCTGTTGGTATATAGTTCTCCTTCTGTCTCCCTCTGTCTCCCTATGTATTTGTCTGTCTCTCCCCCCCCCCCCCCCCCCCCCCATCTGTCTCTGTTGTCTGCAAGGTAAAAGCTCAATACTACCTAACTATAAAATGACAAGTCCCCCCACCCCCTCTAAAGATGTCTCCATCATTCTGTTCTCATGAACTGAGATCTCCCTAAAGTATCTCAAACTAACTTCTCCTATCGAAAATTATCTCTACCTCGAGATAATTAAAACTAGGCACGCATCTCTACAACTACTTACCCCTCCCCCCCCCAAAAAAAAAAAATGTTTAAAGTTGACTATCCATCTTCCACCGTGGGATGCCGGGGGCCTGTCAGTATAAACCGCATCCCTGCCTTCTGAAAATTCTGTGCTGGGAATTCTCTTTCTCTCTCTCCCTCCCCCCCCCTCTCTCTCTCTCTCTCTCTCTCTCTCTCTCTCCTCTCTCTATCTCCCCCTCCCTCTCTCTCTCTCTCTTTCTGCCTTGTTCATTTTCTTCCTGTCATCTGATTCTTGTCTACCTTCTGCCTTCTTGGTTCATTTTCCTGTCTTTTTTTCCAAGAAAGATTTTAAAATATGACTATTTTCTCGCACACCGCAGTTGGATGCACTATAATAGGCCTGATTTGTCAGACACTTAACAACAGTGCAACGCATTTTTCGCTCATATCACGAGACAAGAACAGTTGCTGTCTGAGCGCTCGACGAAGAGGAAGAACTATCTAAATATCCAAACTATCTTTAAGTTGACTATCCCCTCTAAAAAAACATCCCCCAAATGACTACTGCAGAAGTTAACTTAAAAGTAATTCAACTTCAAAGTTGCCTGTCCTCCATAAACTAAGTTTACATCAGTGCCGACTCCACTCTCCCCTAAAGTCCTTCGGATGAGTCTATAAGCCGAGGCCCCATGTGCAAAACCACGCAGAACATCTTGCGCACACGTTAAATCCTGTTCCGCTTCTTCTAAGAGTAGGCTATTGTATGCCGGTGAGAACAGATGACAAGATTTACAAAACTGCATACACACGGAGACTGGATGTAAAAAAGCACATGATTGCTTATTCTATTATCCTCGATATAAAATAAAATAAATAAATAGATAAAAGATATCTGCTGAGACTGGCTTACAGCTGTAAACACTCTTTACAGATACTTCAGGGTCGGGGTGGCTCAGTTATCAGAGCACTCACTCTCACCCAAGCTAAGCTTAAATAGCATCGAGCGTGGTCACTTCCGTGGATGGATGACCGTTCATGCGTTTTGGTTTCAGTACGGTCCCCCAGCTCACCAAGCAGTCAATGGGTACCAGCCCTCTATAGGGTCATGAAAGGTAATGCAGCGAGAGACAGAGGAAATGGGCGCCGCCATGAAAATGCTGACCATTAGAGAAGCTGAGGTTTCTGACACCTCGCTCCCCTACGACTGCATTGGTTATCGTAGCGCCTTTAGTTAGCGACAGGGGCTGGCTGAAGGTTTCTTAACTTTGGCTAAAGATGCCTTCAGGGGCCAGCTTGAAGCTTGTCTACACCTACCCCCCCCCCCCCCCAACCCCCACAGCGACCCCGAAGATGCCACTCTGAAGATGTGTACAGGTCTACACTACAGCTTGTTAGTTCACAGGACCTGGATTGTAATCAGCTGTTGTTGGCACTGCAAACATTGACAGTGTCAGACCACTTCACAGGGCCGGGGGGGGGGGGGGGGGGGGGGGGGGGGGCATACTGTCCGGAAGAAGGAGGAGGAGGAGGAGGAGGAGAGGAGGAGGAGATGAAGAAGAAGAGGAAGAAGAAAAAGAAGGAGGGGGGAGAGAGAGAGAGAGAGGAGAGAGAGAGAGAGAGAGAGAGAGAGAGAGAGAGAGAGAGAGAGAGAGAGAGAGAGAGAGAGAGAACTCGAAAGGTTTATTCATGAAAAAAGGCCATTGGCCCATACATGAAGGGGGTTGCCGAATAACGATAACGATAATTGCTTTAAGCTGACACACGAGGCTACTCCAAGCCATGGAAACCACAGCATTGATTAGTAATGTACATCGAGACACGAAACTCTTTACTGTCCGGATATATTACGGCATTCTGAGCCTTTCTTTCGTCCAGTCTTTGTCACAAACACACCCTTAGGTCTAGGCTAGGCCTAGCCAAGACACCGCTGTAATAGTTCTCTAAGTGTCGCTAAGTCCCTTGAAGCACTCGATAGGGTCTCCGTGTGTAGTGTGTTCTGGATACGCTTCCCATTCCGCAAACTGGCGAGTTTGACACGTTCCTCTTTTAGCATGTTTTTCTCTTGCTGTTTGACAAACCAGTACACACATACTGGCTCAGTGTCTGGTTGGCATGCGCACTGGATCACAATGTCGTCTGACTCACACGTCACAATATCTTCACTGTCTGAATGATGTAGCACGGATTTTCTAAAGTGTGTATTTCTTTGTCTGTCTCTTAGCCTTTTCTGTACGGATCTATCAGTTAGAGTAGCCACGTACTGTTTGACATTTCTTGTGTCGAATGCACCAACAATATTATCATCGTTCACCTCAGGCTGCAAAACACACATATCAGCACAGTCACTACAATCAGACATACAGGGAGGTTCTAAATCAACCGATGATGGCATCTTAACTGATGTTTTTGTGTTGATGTCCTGTGTGTGTGTTGTTGGTAGGTCTATTCCATGTGTATCTACACATGCTGTATTCCCCTGTTCTACTCCACTGTCAGGCAGACTCAAGGCACTGAGGACACAGTCACTTTCACACACAACACTTGCCTGCTTCTCTTTATGCTTTCGAGAGCGTTCAACATCTCGTCGTCTTTGAGAAAGCGATTTTTTCCTGTAGTACTGTGCTTGTGTGCTGCGATTCACTGTTGGATCCGCCATGTTGGTTGACACTGTTGTGTCCACTGGTTTCAGTCGCAAGACAAAAACCACGCTGTCCCCTTCTCCTGCCACTTTCCAGCTGGAAACTGCATTGTCAGTCAGCAGGGCGTCTAAGGTCCTCTCCACAGCCGCTGGAAGTCCAGTAACTGGCATTTTTGAATGAATTTCTAGTTTTACTGCTGCTCACAGAAAATGTACACCCTGTCCGCTTCACTTCTCGTGACCGCCGAGAGAAGAGAGAGAGAGAGAGAGAGAGAGAGAGAGAGAGAGAGAGAGAGAGAGAGAGAGAGAGAGACAGAGAGAGAGACAGAGACAGAGACAGACAGACAGACAGACAGTCAGACAGACAGACAGACAGACAGACAAAGTGAAAGAGAGGGTGCTCTGTCTGTCTGTCTGTGAGTGAGAGAAAGAGAGAGAGTGGAAAGGGGAGGGATGGGGGAGAAAGCTAGGAACAGGCAGACAGGCACAGAAGAGACAGAGTGATACACACAGTAGAAACTACGGGATGGGTTCATATTTATGAAATTGTATTTTCTGAGGGTAACATCAAAATGTCTTAGTTGACAGAGAGACAAAGAGAGAGACATAGGGAGAGGAGCCAGACAGTCAGACAGATAAAGGCACACACACACATACACACACATACACACACACACATACACACACACACACACCACACACACACACACACACACACACACACACACACACACACACACACACACACACACACACACACACACAGGGCGGGATAGCCTAGTGGTCAGAACATTGCGCTCGCAATTTGAGACCCGGGTTCGATTCCCGTTCGAGGATATTTTTCTTCTGGAGTTAACATCAGTTCTGACTCCACTTCCCCCAAAAGTCTTTCGGATGAGACTAAAAACCGATGCCCCGTGTGCAAACGCACGCAGAACATCTTGCGCACACGTAAAATCCTGTTCCGCTTTTCGTAAGAATAGGCCATCGCATGCCAGTGGGAACAGATGACATTAACAAGACTGCATAAAAAAGCATATGATTGCTTATTCCATTATCTTCGATATAAAAGAAATATAAGATGCATATAAAAAAAAATATAAATACACACACAGACACACAGACACACACACACACACAGAGTCAGAAAGGCAGACCGATTGACAAGAGACACACATACGACAGACAACCATACAAACAGGTCCAGGCACATCACACACCGACAATGAATGAACAGTTAAGAGGACCAACAAACAAACACACACACTGACGAACAACCAGAAGCTGAAACAATAACTGCAGCACTGCATAAATAGTAAGATAGCTAGACAGACAGACAGACAGACAGACAGACAGACAGATAGATAGATATAGATACACACACACACACACACACACACACACACACACACACACACACACAGACTGACAAACCGGCTACTACATCTTCAAGCTAATGGCTCGCTCTATGAGAGAAATAAATCGGGGGGGAAAAAACATAAATAAACGCGCGACTCAGCTCAATTCGATTGGCACCATCGGACAAGACTAAACACGCTTTGTTGTTGATGTTGTCATTAGTTGAAAATCCTGAGAGACTGACGCACAAATGAACGGACACACACACACATACACATACACACACGCGTACGCACGCGCGCGCTCGCAAGCACGCGCACGTACGCACACACACACGCGCACGCATACACAAACGGACGTGCGTGCGCGCGCTCGCAAGCACAAACACAAGCACAAGCACGCACATGCACACACACATATATACACACACGCACACACATACTCACACACACACACACACTCACACACACACAGATACACACGCACACACACACACACGCGCGCGCGCGCGCACGCGCATACACACACACACATACAGGCGCACCTACCTTCAAATCGGTCGTTCCCCGTCAAGGGTAGGCCGGATGGGTCTTGGTGTTTCTTCCTCATCAAAAAGGGTTTTGTCTGTAGAAAAGGAGAAAGAATAAAAAAAAGAACATAAATATAGGAAAGCGTACAAATAACGTAATAGAGTTTGGGGGAAGAGACAAACAGACAGACAGACAGACAGACAGACAGACAGACAGACAGACAGACAGACACAGAGAGAGAGCGAAAGAGAGAGACAGACAGACAGACACAGACAGAAAGAACGAGAGAGAGAGAGGGGGAGAGAAACAGAGAGAAAGACAGAGACAGAGAGAGGAGAGAGAAACAAAGAGAGACAGAGACAGAGAGAGAAAGTGACAGACAGACAGAGACAGAAATTTGAACGAAAAGATGTAAAGAACACATCTTGAAAAATAAAATAAATGAAAATTAATTCAAGTAAAGTTTAATGCACACGTACGTGCCTGCACTCTCACGCACATATGCACGCACACAGCACTCTCTCTCTCTGTCTCTCTCTCTGTCTCTGTCTCTCTCTCTCTCTCTCTCTCTCTCTCTCTCTCTCTCTCTCTCTCTCACTCTCTCACTTACACACACATGTACATAACACACACACACGCACACACACACACACA
>CM060326.1:33389991-33397491 GCA_030674155.1 Stramonita haemastoma | reverse complement strand
CACACACAAACACGCACATTTCCCTTCCTCTCCATTTAAGAACTGAGCAGCATTAAAATGAACAGTTTAAGTTTGTTCATCGAATGCAAAAACAGGAATATTGCCAGTCTATATATATATAAGCTTCTCCAAAAATATTGTCAATCCAAATAATCAGTATTGTCAATGTTTTACTGACAGTTTTTTGGAACAAGCAGGTTTCAAAACAAAACAAACAAAACACGCAAACGCTGAACTCCCAACAAGTTTCGCTGTGCGTAAAAATAGTAACAAAATCTAGCACAGCGAAACTTTAAACCACGCTGACACTGGCACGTGAAGGGCGAAATTTTCAAGCTGCTCACACACTTTTCTTTTCCCTGTGGTCGAAAAG
The DNA here is from genome assembly GCA_030674155.1 of Stramonita haemastoma. Lineage (NCBI taxonomy): Eukaryota > Metazoa > Mollusca > Gastropoda > Neogastropoda > Muricidae > Stramonita > Stramonita haemastoma. The sequence goes on along the minus strand of CM060326.1, from coordinate 33,397,118 downwards.
TAATACAGTTTTTCCTTATTGGCTAGTTTGCTTGCAAGGTAATAGGGAATATTTGGCGCGCGCGCGCGTGACTTTCCAGATGCACTGGCCTATTTTCACTTTATACGATTTTTTTTTCTTAAACGGCATATTTCTCTGCAAGAAATTCGGGTTGCTCTCCTCGGGGAGAGCGCGTCGCCACATAAAACAGCGCCACCCATTACTTTTTTCTTCGTTTTTCTTTTCCTGTTCGCGTGTGTGTTGTTTCCACATCAAACATTTTCTTCTGTAGATTTTTGCCAGGGACACCTCTCTTGTTGCTATGGGTTCTTTTACGTGCAGTGAATGTGGGTTGCAGCCCCTCACTACCACCCAGACCACCATTCACGGTCTTGTGGATGAGGAAAAAGTTTCGGGCACAAACGGAGATCAAACCCGGACTTTTCGACATTTGATTCTTTTTCTTCTGACTGGCTTTATGTCCATTCACTACAAGGTGATTTAGACAATGGCGCATTCATGTTAAGAATGTTCAGAAAAAGGGGATGAGGTGAAAGGTGGAAAGATGAAGAATGTAATGGATGGTAATAAGTCTATAAAATTTCATTTACAGTAACTGTCCTACTGGTGACTGGCAAATACTTTCTGCAACTGATATCAGGACATGCGACTCAGAATCGTACAAAAACACTTTTGATATGTCCATATTTGTTTCTTAGCTCTATCCCTTTGCTTTTATACGAGGCAATGTGTACAAGGCAATTAAACAATATTATGATGGACTAATATGATAGCAGAACAAATGCAGAAAACACTTTTGGAATATTTAGTTTTCCAAGCATTTAGACGTAGTTGGTGAATTATAATTTCTATATTTCGTGGGCAACACAATCAAAATGAAGTCTAAAAAAAAACTTGAGCACATGGAGTTTGCAATAATTGAAATAATTTCAGCAGAAAAAGCCACTGTGATTGGAAAACAAGTGCACATGCAGACGGAAAAAGGAAAAAAAATGGGTGGCACTGCTCTAGTGGCGACGCGCTCTTCCCATGGAGACAGCAGCCCGAAGTCGAACTCTGCAGTGACTGAAAGTGGTATCCAGTGCAATACAATACAATACAATACAATGCAATACAAAAAATAATGACATAGGAGAAGGAGGGATAGAGAAAGATAATAGAGATAAGAAGAGAAAGAGACCGAAGAAAAACAAAGACAGAGAGGGAAGGATAGAAACAGAAGGGCTTTCCTTCTCCCCTGTCTGCCTATGTAAAAAAACCAAACCAGACTGGCAAACCCATCTTTTCAAAGATGCAGGCTGTACAGCTAGCTACCTGAGGAAGATGGTGTGCCCCACGGAGATAACCCTACAAACCAAACTGCACGGCCCAAGAGAGGAGCTGGACAGGACATACCATTACTTCTCCCAGACACATCTGACAGTGTAAAGCAAAGGAGAGAAGAGGAGAAGGAGGAGGAGGAGAAGAAGAGCCAGACAGATACAATGTGCGCTAGACATAGAGAGTGAGAAAAAAAAAGAGACTGATGCACATTCAGACAGGAAGAAAGTCGTTCAGAAGTGAAGATCTTTCCTACCTAATACCACTTTCTTGGGAACTATATTTTTCAAGGAATGCGCGGAAGGTCACTTCCCATTTTCTTTACTCATCACAGCACGACAGAAGAAGGATAGAGAACGTCAAGAGTAGCGCATATTTCATTTCCGCTGGTAATACCGTCACATCCGGTCACGTGATCGCCAGTTACGCCAGCCCCTCCTAAATCTGTCTGTCCCTTGCAGGGGGGGAAGGAATACAGTCATTGAGACAGAGAGAGAGAGAGAGAAAGAAAGAGAGAGAGAGAGAGAGAGAGAGAGAGAGAGAGAGAGAGAGAGTTCTCAAAAGACTGAACGAAAGTGAGTCATACAGACAGACAGACAGACAGGCAGAGACCATGACAGAAAAAAAAAAAGCATTCTTAAAAGAGGGACAAGTGACAGAGCCATTTCTGTCTCTCTTCCCGAGAAATGATCCATTCTCTACCTGCTACTATTTTCTTGAAAACTATTTTTTTTGTGTCTTTTTTTTCCCAAAGAAAGATAATAAGTAGGGAAAGGTCATATCCCATTTTCTTTTGGGTTCACTGCACGACAGAAGAAGGATAGAGAACGTCAAGAATGGCGCATATTTCATTTCCGCTGGTAATACCGTCACATCCGGTCACGTGATCGCTAGTTGCGCGAGCACCCCCTAAATCTGTCTGTCCCTTGCATGGGTTGGGGGGGGGGCAGGGAAAGAAAAGAGAGAGAGAGAGAGAGAGAGAGAGAGAGAGAGAGAGAGAGAGAGAGAGGAGAGAGAGAGAGAGAGAGATGACAAGGATGAGGAGGAACAGGTGCAAAACAGGATGTCTTCAAAAATCTGTGTCTTTGTGTGTGCGCGTGTGTGTGTGTGTGTGTGTGTGTGTGTGTGTGTGTGTGTGTGTGTGTGTGTGTCTGTGTGTCTGTGTGTCTGTGAGTGTGTGTCTGTTTCTCTCTGTCTCAGTCTGTCTCTATCTTTGTTGGTCTGTCTCTCTGTGTCACACACACCACACAACACACACACACACACACACACACACACACTCACACACACACACACACAACACACACACACACAACACACACACACACACACACACACACCACACACACACACACTATTCCTATGCTGATTGTTTTGTACATGATGTACAATCTCTCTCTCTCTTCTCCTCTCATGCTCCTTTCTTCTTTTCTCTTGCTACATCTCTCTCTCTCTCTCTCTCTCTCTTCTCTCTCTCTCTCGTAATTATCTTTACTTATCATACTCTCTCTCCTCTCTCTCTCTCTCTCTCTCTAGTAATAAATTAATAAATATATGTCCCATCTCTCTCTTTAGTACAAAAAAACAATATCACGTGGACACGTCACTAGCTGGTTGCTTAGCTGATAGTTATTAATCTGTTTAATGGGGATGGTACAGTTTGAAGTTTTGTGTGTATATGTGTGTACGTGTTTTTTTTGTGTGTTTGTGTGTGTGTGTGTGTGTGTGTGTGTGTGTGTGTCGTGTGCGTGTGTGTGTGTGTGTGTGTGTGAATATGAATTCCACAAAACTACTTTTGTGATGGGCTGCATGTGTAATAATAGGCAAAGCCCAAATGCTTCCATTTGTTTGTTTGTCTATTCTACAAGATATGACGCTATATAAACTCTATACCATTAGAACAAAAAAAAAAAACCCACGAGAACAGACCAGAGCTCAAACACAAACGATAACAATGATAACCAGCAACATCAACAACTCAAACAACAACAACAACAGTAACAACGTTCTCAAGATAACACGGAATCAAAAGTTAACTACTGACAGCGCGATGCCATGCCAGAAGAAAAAAAAAAAGAAAGAAGCACTCAATGACTGGTGCTAGATCGGAAATAGACCTCTGTCGATCCCTCTCTCATCAATCAGACGAGTCACTTCATCAAAATGCAGCAGCATCCTACTTCTATCTTGCATCCCACTTCTATTCTATGTAGCATTCCACTTCTATGTAGCATCCCACTTCTATTCTATGTAGCATCCCACTTCTATGTAGCATTCCACTTCTATTCTATGTAGCATCCCACTTCTATTCTATTAAGCATCCCACTTCTATTTAGCCTTCCTCTCCTCAGCGGGAAACCTCGGGCTACATACACTAGTGTCACATCCCCCCCTCCAGTCCTTCAGGTCCTCAGCAATGGGCTGAGGTCTCTTCACGTTTCCTGACATCTTCCTGAGAAGAAAGAGAGAAAGCTGGAGAAAGGACAGGCAGGAGAGTGGTGGAAGGGAGGTCGCGTGGGGGGGGGGGGGGGGGGGGGGGCGGGTGAGAGAGAGAGAGAGAGAGAGAGAGATTTTATTTATTTATTTATTCTTTTATATCGAGGATAACAGAATAAGCAATCATGTGCTTTTTTTCATCCGGTCCCCGTGTGTATGCAGTTTTGTAAATATTGTCATCTGTTCCCACCGGCACACGATGGCCTACTCTTACGAAAAGCGGAACAGGATTTAACGTGTGCACAAGATGTTCTGCGTGCGTTCGCACACGGGGCCTCGGTTTAAAGTCTCATCCGAAGGACTTTTGGGGAGAGTGGAGTCAGCACTGATGTTAACTCCAGGAAGAAAATTTCCTCGACCGGACTCGAACCCGGGTCTTCAAATTGCCAGCGCAATGTTCTGACCACTAGGCTATCCGCCCCCGAGAGAGAGAGAGAGAGAGAGAGAGAGAGAGAGAGAGAGAGAGAGAGAGAGGAGAGAGAGAGAGAGAGAGAGAGAGGAGAGAGAGAGGAGTAGAGTTCAATATTTGGGTTTGGTTGGAAACTTGATTTTTAAAAGAAAAAAGAGCTGGGTATTTAAGGGGAAAGGATGGATGGGAGGGGGTGAGTAGGGGGTCAGGGGGGGTGTGGTGGAGGCGTGGGGTTAGATTTGTGTGTAGTGAGATTGTTGTTGTTGTTGTTTGTTTTGTTTTTTTTTATGTTAAAGGGTGGGGGGAAATCCCCTTTATTTGAATACAGCATATGGTTGGTCAAGAGGTATTGCATTCGTCTGGGGGAGCAAGAAGTTGAAGGTTCAATCCTCATCTAAACCCCGCCTTTTCTTCCGTCCACAAGTCCATGAGTGGTGGTCTGGGTGCTAGTTTTTACGGATGAAAAAAACTAAACTCAGACTCCGTGTAAACATATACCATCAGTGCACATTAAAGAACCCACAGCAATAACAAGAGTTGTCTGTCCCTGGCAGAAATTCTGAAGGAAAAAGCCAGTCTCATATAATTATCCAGAAATGATACACAGGGAGAAAGGTGACACACTGCTATTGTGGAGGCGAGATGACAGGAACGGGATGGCCTCGTGGTTAGAACATTGCTCTGGGCTCAAGGGTCTGGTTTGAGCCCAGAATCCAGCCACCACCGAAACATCAGTCCCGACTTAACATCAGTCCCGACTCCACTCCGCCGCAAGTCCGATTGAGACTCTAAACCGAGGTCCTGTGTGTGAACGCACACAGAGCAGTTTGTGTAGCCTACATGTAAAAACTGTTCTACCTTTCGGAAAAAAGGACCAAAAAAAACTAGTTTTGGGGTTTTTTGGGTTTTTTTTTAACTCTGAAGCCATTGAGTGAGAAAACTTATACACAGGCAATTACGAATACGCAAACTGTACAGGTCGAGCGCGTAGATATTAATCTACATTTAGGAAACAAAAGGGGGAAAAGTAATGTAGTTCACTTCATTAAGTGGTAAATTTAAGGAGAGAGAGGTAGAGAGAGAGAGACAGCAATGTGAAACACTTATTGCCATACAGCTGGTCAGCTCTTTGACATACAGTTGGCAGCTCTCAAGTCTCGGAAGACCATTACATGGGGTTGGTTGGGCTCTAGGTGTTAATTCTGCTACAGCGTGGGTTGTGGCTGGATTGCCAGTTCCACACAGGAATGACAGTCATGGCATGCAATGGCGAAAACGATATCAACGTGACACCTAAAATTCGACACAGAAGCTACAGCAGTACCCTGTTTTGGGTTTTGTTTATTTTTTTAAGTGTGTGTGTGTGTGTTTGAGGGGTGGGGAAGTGAAGGGAGCTGGGATGCATTCCAGGACTGCCATTGAAGCCATTGTGGTGTGACCCCACATAGCAACAAAGGAGACCACCCGGAACGACCATTGTCCCTAAAACCACGTGCATGTGGGCTACTTGATGTGTGTGTTTGCTCTACACCGTCCTTCCGCCTTTGTGTCGTGTGCCCAGTTTGCTTGCTGCGTGTTTCTATTCCTCGTTGTATAAATCAGCACACGCAAGTCTTTTTCTCTGTGGAGGCTGCTGCACATTCACATTTTACTACATTGTCATCAGTATCACACAGGACTGTGGCCATTGCTTCCCACTACCACCCTTTTTCACACCTGTCTGTTCCTGTCTCTATGTCTCATGTGGCTTTCCAAAGATCTGTCATTAACAGCAGTTACATAAGTTATTTACCACACCCCTGTCGAAGCCAAAGTCCTCTTTCAACATGCATGTAAACATCGTTTAAAAAAAAACTAAAACAAAAACAAAACCACTGTTAAAGCCAATGTCCATTTTCAGCATGCATGTAGACATTGTTTAAAAAAAGCAAAAACAAAAACACCCTTGAAGCCAAAGTCTCAATTTCAACACACTTCAAAACACTTGAAATAAAAGATAAAAAAAAAGCATGAAAACCCCACAGAAACAAGAGATCAAGTTGTCCCTGGCAAACTTTGGCAGAAAGAAGCCACTTTCATATGAAAAAACAAATTACACAGATTGGCTAGAATAAGGCAGCAGCCCACTTGGGGCAACCTGCTTTCTCTGGTCCCTTGGGACAGTAGCCCTGATTTTTATGCAAAAGAGACTGCAGGCTGGTAGGTGTGACTGAAAGTGGTGTACAGCAACATACAACACACTCCAATTTTTAAAAAAAGCAACCCATCAACAACAATACCATGCAAAACAATACCACAACACTGTCATGAAGAAGTCAACACGACATTGTAAACCACAATATTGAACACAGGCCCTAGCTCCTAGCTTACATTGGTAATAGACGAACCTTTCCAGGCTGGGCCAAGTTAACTCTTCTCCTTGATCAAGCACAGCTAACAGTAAAAGTTGCAAGTATAACAGAATATTTTAGCTCCTCTCTCTCTCTCTCTCTCTCTCTCCAAAGCCTTAGCTCCTAGCTTACATTCGTAATAGACAAACCTTATAGGCTGGGCCAAGTTGAAAGACTGGAGTATTTCTTCTTTTTAAGCTAGCATACACAATATATTTGCTCCTCTCTCTCTCCAAAAAATGGCAGACTACCTCGTGTAGTGCCGATTGGAACATTCAGAACTACACTGCCATCATTGAACCATCCTTTACAGGAGGTCCTCAAGCAGGGGGGGGGGTTGAACTCTACCGTGCGACACAGACAGCGGGAGTTCATCTAACTGTGTTCAGTGGAGACATTTTGCTTCTGGACGGATTGGCCCGAGGGTCGGCAGCCCGCCTCAGAAGTGTCACACACTGACACAATGCTCCGACAAAATTTTACTCCGCTCGTGTTATATAACCGGTACATCC
>CM060326.1:33372491-33382491 GCA_030674155.1 Stramonita haemastoma | reverse complement strand
CACAGCCATATAGGAGGATAGATATCACGAGGGATTTGTAAAGGTGGTATTTGGTGCAGAAGCTGATGTTGTTGCTTCTGATGATCTTCTCGAGTCTGACTAGAGCAGATGTTGCTGTTGCAATGCGAGCTTTCACTTCATTGTTTGATGTGCCATCTTTTGTTAGGATGGAGCTAAGTATTTGAATTGGCTCACCTCTTCTAGTGTTTCTCCATTCATCTTTATTTCCGTGATGTTATTACTCGCGCTGTTGACCATGATCTTTGATTTCTCTGTACTGACCTCCATGCCGTATGCGCTCGCTCGATCTGTTAAATTGTCTGTGAGGATTTGCAGTTCTTGTTTGCTGCTGCCCATGAGGTCAATGTCATCTGCAAATCTGAGGTTGCAAAGGGGTCTTCCACCAATGGAGATGGAAGTGTGGTGGTTTTGCAGTGTCTCTGTCATGATGTTTTCGAGGAGAGGTTGAAGAGTACAGGTGAGAGAAGGCAGCCCTGGCGAACCCCAACCGTGGTCTTGATAATCTTTAGCACATCATAAAACATGTTCCGCTTTATGAAAGAGTCAAAGTCAAAGTCAAAAATTTATTTCCAGAAGGTACATTGAGCTAGCAATAAGTTTGCTTTTTTTCATCAAGCCTTCTATCTAGTAAAAAAAATTCTCCCATATGACCACTTATTAAAAAAAAAAACCCAGACAAACTAACAAAAATGAAGCAGCAAGCAAACAAGCAGAGTACAACCAAGAAAACCCCACCCAAAAAATATTTAGCTACAACATTGTTACAACTCGTAACAACAAAATAAACTGAAAAGGAACTAAAGGAAATATAATGATAATGATAATAACAATAAGTATATGCCATTGTGTGCAGGTGGGAACGATTGACAAAACTTACAAAGCCTTGCACACATTGGACTGGAAGTAAAAAAAAAAAGTAATAACACATGAGTGCTTATTCCACCATCCTCAAAAAACAATCTGTCTCTCTCTCCGTTTCTCTCTTGATTTTATAACTATTTTAATTTTTATAGGAATATTATTTTTTTATTTTTTTACATAAGGGTGTTTTGTGTTTGTTTTGCTTTGTTTTTTATTCTAAATGTTGACCTATTTCCTATTTTTAATGCTATTTTTTATTTGTTAATTTATTTTTTAATATCTATTTTTGTTTTCAACAGTTTTAATATGTCCCCTCAACCCACCTCAGTCCGGTATCAATTTATGCGGAAGGACGTACAATTGAAGACACTACTACTACTACTACTACTACTACTACTACTACTACTACTACTACTACTACTACTACTACTACACACACACACAATACACACACATTCATACACACATTCACTCACTCACCCCTCCCCTCCCCCTCAACCCCACCCTCCACACACACACACACACACACACACACACACACACACACACACACACACACACACACACACACACACACACACACACACACCAATCACACACACACACACACTCACTCACTCACTCACTCACTCACTCACTCACATCGTCTCACTCACACTTCCAGCCCCCCAGACCAATTTTAAGCACAATGGAAGTCTAGCTGTCCACTCTTCGCTGCGATCGTTAGTTTAGCTGTCGTCTTACATTTTGTCATCAATCTGTCTGTCTTTCTTTCTTCTGTCTGTCTGTCTGCCTGTCATTCTGTCTGTCTGTCTGTCTCTCCGTCTTTCTCTCTTCCTTTCTGCCTGACTGTGTTTACCGTTATATGCCTCTGTCTTTCTCTCTATCTGTCTGTCTGTAAAGTATCGTCGTCTGTCTCTCTGCTAAATTGTATAAAGTGCTCGTCAGACTCTTGGTATAATCACAATACGCTTAATTCATTTTCATACAAACATACACACATACACACACTCACAACGCACAGATACACACTCGCGCGCGTGTGCGCATACACTCACCACACATACGCGCGCTCGCACATATACACACCCACACTCATGCAGCGTACATACCCGCAAGCGCACACACAAACACACACACACCCGCGCACACACCACACACAACACACTTTTAAATCCTGTTCCGCTTTTCGTAAGAGTAGGCCATTGTGTGCCGTGGGAACAGATGACATTTACAAAACTGCAACACACGGGGACTGGATGTAAAAAAGCACAAGCGTGCTTATCCCATTATCCTCGATATAAAAGAAAATGTAAAAATTTAAAAAACGAACACACACTACCATATAGAAATAAAAATTTGACTCTGCTTTGCCTTTCACTCACCAACACGCACGCACGCACGCACACACACACACACACACACACACAACACACACACTCCCACGCCCGCGCACACACACACACACACACACACACACACAACTACACCACTCTGTCACGCGCGCTCCACACACACATTATCGTGGTGATCATCATTATCTCTCATTTGTTATAATGAACGTACAGTTGAGCTGACATGAAATTTTTTGAAAGAATGATTCCAACAAAACAAGCCTGTTAACAAAAAAAAAATAATTTCAACTGAAATATTTTCTAATCCCATCAAATTTAACGGGACCACACAGTCGAGCTTCATCCACAACTTGGAGCGAGTTTGAGAGTGTCACTCGAATTACTGACCAACACAGCAGGGTATCTGTACCTCTAAGGTTAACGGTAGTACAACGCATTTTCGTTCATATGACAGACAAGATTTGTTGCTGTCTGAGCGTTCGTCGACGACGACGACGACGACGACGACGACGAGAGAAGAAGAAGAAGAAGAAGAAGAAGAAGAAGAGAAGAAGAAGAAGAAGAAGAAGAAAAGAAGAAGAAGAAGAAGAGGAGGAGGAGGAGGAGGAGGAGGGAGGAGGAGGAAGAAGAAGAAGGAGAGAGGAAGGAGAGAAGAGAAGAAGAAGAAGAAGAAGAAGAAGAAGAAGCAAGAATGGAAGTAACAAGGACAGAGAGAAGAAAAAAGAGAAGAATCTTTGTGAGTAACAAAGTTTTCGGGTTTACATGGGACCAGACTATTGGAAGCATCTGTCTTATTGGTTCAGTCACTATTTCCTTGGTCTATATGTCACACAGTATTGGAAATCTTTTCCAACCGGTTCATGCACCGCTTCCGGTATGCTACATACGTATAACACATTACACGCACGTGTCAGCGCGGCGCAGCGACCACACACACACACACAATAACGTACACACTTATCATGGGCGCACACACACAGAACACACACACACACAAACACACACAACACGCGCCGACACACACAACACACCACACACCACACACACACACAACACACACACACACACACACACACACACACACAACCACACCACACACCCACTTCGTTGCTGTTGTAAGTGCATTTTCTTGAGTGGTTTGGTTTTTTGTTTTTTTTTGGTGAGGGCAGGATGTCAATAGTTTATCTTTTACCCTCAATAAATATTATGGCTTTGAATTGATTTTAAATGACTTATTAATAATAATCATACTAGTACTACTGCTACTGCTACTGCTACTGCTACCACTACTACTGATAATGATGATGATGATGATGATGATGATGATGATGATGATGATGATGATATAAAAAAAATAATAAAAAATAAAAAATAAAAAATAATAATATAATGAATAATAATAATAATAATAATAATAATAATAATAATAATAATATGATAATAATAATAATAATAATAATAATGATAATGATAATAATAATAATAATGAAAAATGGATTCCATATAGAGCTACATCTTCCAAAAACAAATCAAAGTTCCCGCATTTAACCTATTCTTACACAGTCAACCAGTAACGATTAATAGTTTTAAACAAATTCAAATGCACACACACACACACACACACACACACAACACACACACACACACACACACACACACACACACACACACACACACACATACACACGTACATACACACGTACACACAAACACACACACACACATGATTGTTTTGCTTTTATAAGTCAATTTCTTGGTTTCTTTTGGTGTGTGTGTGTATGTGCGTGCGTGCGTGCGTGCGTGCATGCGTGCGTGCGTGCGTGCGTGTGTGTGTGTGTTTGTTTTGTTCAATCGCATTCTAAGCCCCCTGTCATTATTCAACCCAGTGTTTTAATTCTCTGTCAAACTGCTATTCTCCTCAATTACAAGGCATCTCCTCATCATTAATTTCTCTCTGTTTTTGTAAAAAATATTATCAGCTGTCGCCCAGTCCTAATTACCCCCTTGTAAAAAAAATAATAATAAAGGACTCCCCCCTCCCTATAATCCTGCTTTCAATCCCCGCTTTGTCTGTCAATAATCAGTCAATAAATTTCCAAGTGTTTCTGTGATAATGAAATGAATCCTGTGGGTTGTTGTGGGGTTTTTTGTTTGTTTTCTCTTGCAATGAATGAGATTGTTCGCGGTGAATTGTTGTGCGACGGGGTGTAGCTCGTTTCTACCCACTCTGGTCGTTGTCTGTGTGTCTGTCTGTCTCTGTCTGTCTGTCTGTCTGTCTGTCTGTCTGTCTGTCTGTCTGTCTGTCTGTCTGTCTCTCTCTCTTCTCTCTCTCTCTCTCTCTCTCTCTCTCTCTCTCTCTCTCTCTCTCTCTCTCTCCTCTCTCTCTCTCTCTCTCTCTCTCTCTCAACACACTGAATTGAAAGAAACTAGCATCCAACAACATAGACATGTGACTCATTAACTGAATTTTTATTCACAACCCAGAAAAGTGAAAACCTCCACAAGCCAGAGAAAGTGAAAACCTCCACAAGCCAGAGAAAGTGAAAACCTCCACAAGCCAGAGAAAGTGAAAACCTCCACAAGCCAAAGAAATGTGAAAACCTTCACAAGCCAGAGAAAGTGAAAACCTCCACAACCCAGAGAAAGCGAAAACCTGCACAAGCCAGAGAAAGTGAAAACCTCCACAAGCCAGAGAAAGTGAAAACCTCCACAAGCCAGAGAAAGTGAAAACCTCCACAAGCCAGAGAATGTGAAAACCTGCACAAGCCAAAGAATGTGAAAACCTGCACAAGCCAGAGAAAGCGAAAACCTCCACAACCCAGAGAAAGTGAAAACCTTCACAAGCCAAAGAATGTGAAAACCTTCACAAGCCAAAGAATGTGAAAACCTTCACAAGCCAGAGAAAGCGAAAACCTGCACAAGCCAGAGAAAGCGAAAACCTCCACAACCCAGAGAAAGTGAAAACCTCCACAACCCAGAGAATCCACCCTGTTAGAAAGTGAAAACCTCCACAACCCAGAGAATCCACCCTGTTAGAAAGTGAAAACCTCCACAACCTATTAGAAAGTGAAAACCTCCACTAGCCATTCATTCATTCATTTCATTCTTTTATATCGAGGATAACAGAATAAGCACTCATATGCTTTTTCTTTTACACCCAGTCCCCCGTGTGTAAGCAGTGTTGTAAATTTTGTCATCCGTTCCTAAAAGCACGCAATGGCCTACTCTTTCAAAAGGCGGAACAGGATTTAACGTGTGCGCAAGAACATGTTCTGCATGCGTTCGCACACTGGGGCCTCCTCGGTTTATCGTCTCATCCTCAGTCCAGAGAAAGCGAGGCCGGTGTTGTTGGATCAGCAGGCGAGGCCATCATGGGATCATTGGCAATTCAATAGCCCATTTCCGGGCACCACTTCCGCGGGCAGTGTGATGTCGACAGCAGACTTCCTGTTGTCAAGCTACTTCCCATCGTGCACCTTCTCCCTTCTTCCTGTTCCTCCAGTATGGCTACACTACACTGCTTTAGCTTGCGGGTCATGTAGTATCTTCTATCATTAATTGTATTGTTGTGCTAGAAGGAAAAAAATATTCCCGTGTTTTTTTTTAAAGGATGACACAATTCACTGTGTATTTGTTTGCTTGGGGGGATTGAGGACATAAAGCAGTACCAGATAGTCATTAGAAAGTCGGAAACGATTATGAAATTAATAAGGATTGCTTGTGTTCCTACAGTACGTAGGAACGCACGCAGAACATCTTGCGCACACGTAAATCCTGTCCGCTTTTCGTAAGAGTAGGCAATCGTGTGCCGTAGGGAACAGATGACAATATTTACAAAACTGCATAAAACACGGACCGGATGAAAAAAAAGCACATGATTGCTTATTCTGTTATCCTCGATATAAAAGAATAATAAATAAATAAATAATAATAAATAAATAAACAGTGCTGACTCCGCGCAAACATATTATTGTGGTTAGGAATCTACTAGCATTTATAGCAGATGACAAAGGACTGAGGGGCACAGTGTTCACTGAACAAAACAAACAAATTACAACCTATTAATTGCGTGTTTGGGGTTTTTTTTGTGTTTTATTTGCAAAAACCCCATGAGTTTTGAGTCAGAGTCTAGTCTTTCACAAAATTCTTGTTTTAAAAAAGCAAAAACATTTCGTGGATGCCTTAGTCCGTGTGGTATGAAAGCAAGAGTAATACAGAAAATGTTAAGGAAAGGGGAGCCAAATTTAAAGGTGGTGTGTAGCCTTTACGCTGGCAATGACTGATTTCTTGGCGGTTATGGGGGGTCAGTTTATGTGGGAAGAAGATTTCATCCTGATCAGCTGACTCCTTTTATCGATCCTTTGCTTCCCTACTTCCCCCCCCCCCCCCCCCCCCCCCCCCACGCCCCCTTCCTGCCTCTTTTGTCGACCTTGCTCTCAAGCAGACTAGGCCAGAGTTACTGCCCCTTGAAGGCACGTTGTCATCTGTTAGCAAACTGAAAGATTTAGTGGTGACAGTGTTTCTTAACTGAAAGATTTAGTGGTGACAGTGTTTCTTAACTGAAAGATTTAGTGGTGACAGTGTTTCTTAACTGAAAGATTTAGTGGTGGCAGTGTTTCTTAACTGAAGAATTTAGTGGTGGCAGTGTTTCTTAACTGAAAGATTTGGTGGTGGCAGTGTTTCTTAACTGAAAGATTTAGTGGTGGCAGTGTTTCTTAACTGAAAGATTTAGTGGTGGCAGTGTTTCTTAACTGAAAGATTTCGTGGTGGCAGTGTTTCTTAACTGAAATGAAGTTTAGTGGTGACAGTGTTTCTTAACTGAAAGATTTAGTGGTGACAGTGTTTCTTAATTGAAGGATTTAGTGGTGACAGTGTTTCTTAACTGAAAGATTTAGTGGTGACAGTGTTTCTTAACTGAAAGATTTAGTGGTGACAGTGTTTCTTAACTGAAAGATTTCGTGGTGGCAGTGTTTCTTAACTGAAAGATTTAGTGGTGGCAGTGTTTCTTAACTGAAAGATTTAGTGGTGGCAATGTATGCTAACTGAAAGATTTGGTGGTGACAGTGTTTCTTAACTGAAAGATTTAGTGGTGGCAGTGTTTTTTAATTGAAAGATTAAGTGGTGACAGTGTTTTGATAGATTTGATGTGGCAGTGTTTCTTAACTGAAAGATTTAGTGGTGACAGTGTTTGGAAACTGAAAGATGTAGTGGTGACAGTGTTTGGGAACTGAAAGATGTAGTGGTGGCAATGTATTCTAACTGAAAGATTTAAGGGTGGCAGTATTTGCTAACTAAAAGATTTAGTGGTGACAGTGTTAGCGAACTGAAAGATTTAGTGGTGACAGTGTTTTGAAAGATTTAGTGTAGCAGTGTTTGAGAACTGAAAGATTTAGTGGTGACAGTGTTTGAGAGCTGAAAGATTTAGGGGTGGTAGTATTTGCTAACTGAAAGATGTAGGGGTGGCAGTATTTGCTAACTGAAAGATTTAGGGGTGGCAGTGTTTCTTGACTGAAAGATTAAGTGGTGGCAGTGTTTCTTAACTGAAAGATTCAGTGGTGGTAGTGTTTCTTAACTAAAAGATTTCGTGGTGGCAGTGTTTGCGAACTGAAAGATTTAGTGGTGACAGTGTTTGAGAACTGAAAGATATAGGGGTGGAAATGTTTTCAAACTGCAAGATCTAGTGATGGCAGTGTTAGCGAAATGAAAGATTTGGTGGTTAGAATGTTAGCGAAATGAAAAAGACTTTGTGGTAGCTTGGCAGTTGTTCTTTTTGTCATAGTTACCACTTACCATGAAATGAGCTATTTTCTAATATGTCTAAGAGAGAGAGAGAGAGAGAGAGAGAGAGAGAGAGAGAAGAGAGAGAGAGAGAGAGAGAGAGAGAGAGAGAGAGAGAGAGAGAGAGAGAGAGAGAGACGAGACGGACGGACGGACGGAGACGGACGGACGACGGACGGACGGACGACAGACAGACAGACAGACAGACGATAAGAGAGAGAGGGGGTAGGGAGAAAGGGAAGGAAGAGGAAGACAGACAGATAGACACACACACGGACGCGCGCACTCAAACACACACATACACACGCGCGCCCGCACACACACACACACACACATGCACACACACACACACCACCGACAACACATCTTGCCCACACGTTAAATCCTGTTCCGCTTTTCCTAAGAGCATACTATTGTGTGCCGGTGGGAACAGATGACAGATTGACAAAACTGCATACACACGGAGACTGGACAGGCAGACACACGAATATGGACTAGGAATGAGGGGAGGGGGGGGAGAGAAAAGCACACAGGGAGAAATGCCTGAAAACAGACAGCTCTTCTTCCTCTTTGTCGAACGCTCAGACATCATCAACGATTGTTGTCTGTCATGTGAGCGAAAATGCCTAGCGCTGCCGCTGATTGGGCACCTGACAAATCAGACCCTGCACATCCGACATGGACGTGAGAGGGAGAATTGTTATCTTTTCCCTCTTCCTTTCTAGGCAGGAGAATGGACCGAGAAGGCAGAAAACAGCTAACCAAGGAGAGATGACTCACTCACTCACTCACTCACTCAGTCCCATGTCCCAAAGGACGTAGGGGGGACATGAGAGAAGACGCAACGGAGATCTTTTTCCCTGCTTCACGATCCTGTGTGGCTAGTAGGAGGTGTTGCAGGGGTTGGGCGGTCCAGTCTTTGATGTTGTCAACCCATGATTTCTTTTGGCGGCCTCTTCTTCTCTTGCCCTCGACTGTTCCTTGCAAGATGGTTTTTTGCTAGGGTGTTGTGTCTTGTGGTGTGACCAAACCACATCATGACAGATGAGAGATGACAGGAAGAAAATTAACAAGGCAGAAACAAAGTTTAAGATCGATGATAACACGGAAATACAAAAACTGGTTCTCTAAATCGTTAAATATGTCTGCGTATACAACCATGTTAATCCACATTAAGGTACCTAGGTAGCTGCATAGCGACTTCAGGGACTGGACAGACTGACCAAAATAAAGACAAGAAACAGAGACAGTATAAGCATGAACCCAATGCTGCACATGTATTCCTAATCCATTTTGCGTGTGAAGAAAGCTATAGTTGTGTAGGACACAGTCCAGTCAGCTCTGGTGAACTTTGCTTGACCTATCTGATGGTGCATTGGTCAATGCAGGACTATCCATTCCTGGACTTGTACTATACTACACGTGGTCAGTTTGACCCCTCTTGTGGTAACCAGAAACCTTTGTCAGACAAGAAACGTACAGGACATAGAGATAGAAGTAATATGCTAGAGAGAGAAAGAAAAGAAGAAGAAGAAGAAGTAAGAAGAAGAAGAAGAAGAAGAAGAGAAGAAGAAGAGAAGAAGAAGAAGAAAAAGAAGAAAAGAAGAAGAAGAAGAGAGAAGAAGAGAAGAAGAGAGAGAGAGAGAGAAGAGAGAGAGAGACAGACAGACAGACAGACAGACAGACAGACAGACAGACAGACAGACAGACAGACAGACAGACAGACAACAGATACAGAAAGATCACACACAGACAGAAACACAACGACACACACACAACACACACCACATCAACAGACACAACTACACAACACAACAATACACACACAGATCCATGTGAAGTGCATAAGATGCAGGCATGACCAAAGGGTCATAGTGTGTGTGTACGCGTGTGGCGCGCGTGTGCGCGTGCGTGTGGTGGTGGGTGTGTGTGTGCGTGTGCATGCTTACGGCTATTATTTTTTCGTGTGTGGCTGCAGCATGTGT
>CM060326.1:33357491-33362491 GCA_030674155.1 Stramonita haemastoma | reverse complement strand
TGTGTGTGTGTGTGTGTGTGTGTGTCCAAAACCAAAAAGAGAAGAGAGGAGAGAGAAGGAAAGGAGGATACCAAAAAAATGGAAAGAAAACATGTATACGCGGGTGTGCGTATGCGAGTATGCCTATGTGCGTGTCTGTGCGCACGTACATGTCTGATTGTATGTCTGACGTATATGTATGCAAACACATCTATGTGCACGAGCGTGGGAGCGCGCGCTTGTACGATCATATATCCATAAAACTGCTTTTTAAAAAAAGAAAATCAATCCACAAACATAAACCAAGCAGTCAACAGTTGCCTGGGAAACTTAATTCCAGGCAAACTTCAAATCTTCTGAGCAGATTGCAGGCTCAACCAGATTCTCTGCAACTCTGCTTCTTCCCAGTGCTTTGATGTAGAAAGAAATGATGCAATCTCTACGGAGGCAGGGTTCTAGTCTCTTCAACTGAGAGAAGAGAAGATTTAGGGGATAAGGGATGGGAATGATGAGGAGACCTCTGACCACATCATCGAAGCATCCATCTTCCTACAAGCGAGCCTTGGTGTGTAATGCTGTGTATGTAAAACCCTGTGCCGTGATCGTTTTTCATAAAACAGATTGATTGATGGATTGAATTTTATTTTCAGAAGGTGAAGGAGTAAGCATGACAATCGCTTTTTTACATCCAGCCTTCTATAATGATACAAACTAGTAAAAGCAAACTAATAACAAGAAAATGGAAAAAAGCATAAATCTGTTTGCAGCAATCAATTATGTAACTTAATACTTCATAACTGTGAGGAGAGAGAAAGAGAAAGAGAGAGAGAGAGAGAGAGAGAGAGAGAGAGAGAGAGAGAGAGAGACAGAGACAGAGACAGAGACAGAGACAGAGAGAGACACAGAGAGAGAACAGAGAGAGAGAGTGAGTGAGTGAGTGTGAGAGAGAGAGACAGAAAAAAAGAAAGACAGAGATAGGAGAACGGCCGGAGGAAAGAGGCATAGAAAGAGAGAAAGAGAGAGAGAGAGAGAGAGAGAGAGAGAGAGAGAGAGAGGAGAGAGAGAGAGAGAGAGAGAGAGAGAGAGAGAGAGAGAGAGAGAGAGAGAGAGAGAGAAAATACGAAAATACGAAAATACGAAAATACGAAATTTTAATGTTTAAGGCCAACAGCCCCGTACATTTGGGGTTTCAATAATACACAAATCAGTAACTGACAATCATGCATGATGAAGTGAGAAACAAGGTTCTTCAAATTACAACACAGTATACAGAGAAAAAGTAAACATATTGGGCAATGTCATTTCCTTGCACGCGTGCACACACACACACACACACACACACACACACACACACACACACACATACACACACACGCACACATACACACACGCACCAACGCACATATACACACACAGACGCACGCGCACACACATATACACGGCACATGCGCGCGCACACACACACACACGCACGCACACAAAACTCACTCACTCACTCACTCACTCACTCACTCACTCACTCACTCACTCACACACACACACACACACACACACACACACACACACACACACACACACACACACACACACACACACACACACACGTGTGGGCACTCCTAAGTTGTTGCCATATAGGTTCATCATTATTTATGCCAACACATTTTCCAAATGATGTAGCACATGTACATGTGTGCTCGTTGGCTAGAGGCAGGGCTAACAATGCTGATAATATTACATGGTCATCTGTCTCCGTCGCTCCTGCAGCATGAAATACAGGAATCTGCTGAAGTTAAAGATAGTTTCATCCTTCTGAGACCTTAACAATTTAGCATACTGTGTTTTAAGTGGCCTCGTATCAGTAATAGTTAAATACTTTTGGCGTATGTCTCGATACAGTGAGCACAGAAAAACAACATGAATTTCGTCTTCTAATACATTTTTACAAAACGGGCAATTTCTTTTCTCAGCAAGCGATGTATATTTAAATCTGTGACAGTTTATTTCCGAAACTCCTATCCTAAATCGTGCTAGAGCTGTTCTATATATGTTAAAGCTGATCAGTTCAACGTACTTTTCTCTGTCAAGACAGCTCTTTTGTTCGCTGTACATTTGAATTCTATCTGTTCTCTCAAAGTGCGAGAACCACTGCTGGCAGAACACGTCCTTTAATCTCAGTTTGAATTCCCGTAGAAACATTTTTTCATTTCCAACGCTGCCATAGGTCCATACAAATGAGAACCCATTAAGGCATAGTAAATCCCGAATGCGTGTAACCCAATTAACATGTCCTTGATTGTGCATTTCCAGTAACATGTTGTAGGCACATTTTGAATATTTACCGTTATGTTGTTTTAGAAGTTTGAACCAGTATCGTATGCAGTTTACTGCAGAGTTTAGATATAGTGGATGGCGGCCTAATTCTCCATAAACCAAGTTATTAGAAGCTCTCAATGAAATCTTTAAAAATCTCTTACATGCAAACAAGTGCACCTTCTCTAAAGACTCGTACTGTGTATAGCCCCAGATTTCCGAACCATACAATAACATTGGTGTAATTTGGGTATCAAACATTTTGAAGAAAACTCTGGCAGAATTGCAATGCATTTTTGATAAACATGATAGTATTTCGGTAGTGCATTTCTTTGCTCGTGTTATTCTGTCATTTACTGCTACATTCCAGCTCATTTTTGTGGACATGGTAACACCCAGATACTTGTAAGTGTTAACGACCTCCACTCTTTCCTTACCATAAAACCACTTTTCTTTTGATGACAGAAAACCACCTTTCCTAAACACCATCACTTTGGATTTTTCGAGGTTAACATTTAAGTTTAGTCGGCTGGATGAACAAAAGAGAGCATTTAGTTGACTTTGCAAACCAGTGATAGAGTGGGACATCAAAACAATATCGTCAGCAAATAACATGATAAACAGTTCCATTTCAGTTGGTGAAAGACGTATTCCGTGCTTACCTTGACTTAATATTTCTTGGGCGAGTTCATTTACAAGGAAGGAAAAGAGCACTGGTGACGCTACACAGCCCTGTTTTAAACCCTGCATGCAGTCAAAGAAATCTGAATATTCATTACCATTTCTAATGCAAGTCTTTACAGTCCCATACATGCTCTTCAAAATTTTTAACATTTTACCTTGTATACCGGTTCTCCACAAAACTGACCACAACACAGGACGTTTAACTGTATCGTATGCTTTGCAAAAATCTATGTATGCCACATACAGTTTAGCATGTTTTGAAAATTGCCTCTGGATGCAAGCATGAAGAGTAAAGACATGGTCTATTGTTGAATAGTTTTTGCGAAATCCAGCTTGGCTCTCATCTATAACATTATTGGATTCTGCCCATTTGTATAGCCTTTTGTTTAAGACAGCAGTGAAAACTTTAGATAATGTGTTGAGTAGAGATATTCCTCTGTAGTTATTTGGATTGTCGGTACTTCCTTTCTTATGCAGAGGTATAATGACAGACTTTGTCCATTCAACTGGATACACACTATTTTTGAACAAGTAATTAAATAGCTTAAGAAGAAAAGGTACAATAACATTTTCTGCTGCTTTAATAATCTCATTTGGAATACCGTCAAAACCAGCTGCTTTCCCATCCCCTAGCCGCCTAATGGCTGCTCTGACTTCGTCCTCTGTTACGTCACTGTCTAAGTAGTCATCTCCCATACCTTCCCCTGACTGCATGTCCTCTTCTTCTATCTCACCAACATCAGCACCTGCATTTAGTAGGGACTTAAAGTGCTCACACCATTCTTCTGCCGTTATCTCAGTGTGGTGTAAGGTTCTGCGCCGGGATTTACGAATGATGGACCAAAAGCGCTTTGGATTTTTAGAGGCGTCTACAAGCTCTTCGACTTTATTCTTTTTATATTCTTGTTGCTTCTGTCTAATTGTGGCTTTATATTCCTTCCTCAATATGATATAATGTGCTTTGTCTTCACCTTTTTTTGTTCTTTTATACTTTCTCAGTTGCCTTCGAGCAAGTCTTTTCTTTAGTAGGCATTCCTGATCAAACCACTTGGATCTCTGAGTCAAAGTTCTGCTGTTGCCCCCAACCTTCCTAAACATACTCTGTGCAGCGTTGTTTAGATGATCATTAAACATGTGCAGTGCTCTGTCAGCATCGTAATCGATCATCTGAATCGCTTCATTTATATTGTCATGGAATTCTGATGATGAGATAGAGTTATAAAAATTCTCCCTCTCATCCTCATTCCAAATCAGTTTTCTACCTGGTTGTTGTTGTTTTACATTGCATTGTTCTCTTTCTGTCTGAAACACAAATGTAAGGGGCATGTGCGATGATTCAACTCTTGTACCAATGCACAGATCCTTTATACTATCTGCTAAACAGTAAGTTGACAAGCAATAGTCAACAACACTGTTACCTTGATGAGACAGGTTGGTGTACTTGCTAGACTCTGCTATGTTGCACGAGCCATTCAAAATAGTCAGATCAAAAATGACACAGAAGTCTAAGAGAGCAGAACCAAAACCATTTAAGACATCATCTTCGGATACCCGACCATGAAAAACCATTTCCTCATTACAGTCCTGGTTTTGTACAAAGGCACCTAACATATTCTGTGTGTTAACTTGGTAATCTGCTGTCCTTGAGTTGAGATCTCCAACAAGAAGTATCTCACTGTCTCCCTGTCCCTCCATGATGTTTCCTATCGAGATTTCTATATCATTTATATAACATGATGAATTTTTCGTATGGTAATATGGACTATTACAAGGTGGTACATATACAGGTATGAAGACAATATCTTTCATTCCACCATGCAATAGCTTTGACAATTTCATAACCAACATATGATCAAGAGACAAATCAATCGCATCTACGTATTTTGCAATACCTTTTTTTACCATACATAAGATACCCCCTGAACAGCGACCCTGATTAGAAAGTTTAATTGCAGGAGAAGTATATTTAACAAAATCTACAAAATGAGAGGATAAGTCAAAAACATCTTGTAGAAAAGTTTCCATAA
>CM060326.1:33324991-33344991 GCA_030674155.1 Stramonita haemastoma | reverse complement strand
GAGAAGGGAGTCTTGGTGGCTTGATTCCAAACTTCTGACAGCGGATATTTGCATGTACCCTGTCATCAACTGTCTGCCTTTCTTTCTTTCTTTTCTTTTCTTTCTTTCTTTCGTTTCTTTTTATCTTTCTTTCTTTCTTTTTATCTTTCTTTGTTTCTTTCTTTGTTTCTTTCTTTCTATCTTTCCTTCTTTCTTTCCTTCCTTCTTTCTTTTTTCTCTTTAGACAAGAAACAAAGGCAACTATTTCCCGACGAGTTCGAAGGTGAAACAGAAAAAGTCGACGGGGGTCACAAAGTTTCTTTTACGTTCTTTCTATTGAATCTGTAAAGACAAAACACCTGAATTAAAAAATTATAATAATTAAGACTGTCATACCAACGTGGTCGTCGAGCGGTTACATAGCGACTTATGTTGTCTGTTATATGAGTGAAAATGCGATATACTGCCAGTTAAGCAACCCCTCTCTTTCCCTCCCTACCCCCCCCCCCCCCCCTCTCTCTCTCTCTCTCTCTCTCCCCCTCTCTCTCTCTCTCCTCTCCTCGCTCTCCTCCCCCTTCTCTCTCTCTCTCTCTCTCTCTCTCTCTCTCTCTCTCTCTCTCTCTCTCTCTCTCTCTCTCTCTCTTCTCTCTCTCTCTCCTTTCTTTGCCTCAGTGCGTGTTATGTGTGTGCGTGTGCGCGCGCGTGCGCGTGTTTGTACGTGCGTGCGTGCGTGCGTGTTTATGTGCGTGTGTGTGTGTGAATGTGTTTGTGTGTGTGTGTGTGTGTGTGCGTGTACCTGGCTAGGATGTGTTTGTGTGCTTAAATATGTGCGTGCGTGCGTGTGTTCGCGCACACGTGCGTGTGTGTGTTTTTGTGTGTGTGTGTTTGTATGTGTGTGCACGCACATGTGTGTCTGTCTGTCTGTTTAACTATCTATCAGTCTAGGATCCGCTGTGTGTGTGTATGTATGTGTATGTGTATATGTATGTGTGTGTTCACACATACTCGTAGGGCCTGTCTACGCGTATGGCTGCAAGGAACTATTCATACTAGACATTACGCAGGCCATACTAGGCTATCAGAAAAGAGAGAAAGAAAGAAAAAAAAGATGGTAAAACCTCAGCTGTACCAGACCAGACCTCGTGTCCTCAGGCTCTTAACTCCTCAGTAGCACTCCTCTACCTTCTCTCTGTGCAGCCCCAATTACAGTTACCACTTATTATTCTGGTACATGGTCAAAGTAAGTCAGTAACAGACAGGTTTCTTTCCCGGCATATTGTACTTCGGATGAGACTTTAAATCGAGGCCCCGTGTGTGGATGCAGGCAGAACATTTTGCGCACACGTTAAATCCTGTTCCGCTTTTCGTAAGAGTAGGCCATCGTGTGCCGGTGGGAACAGATGACATTTACAAAATTGCATACACACGGGGACTGGATGTAAAAAAGCACAAGAGTGTTTATTCCATTATCCTCGGTATAAAAGAATAAATCAAATAATAAATCAAATCAAGGACAAACATATACCGAAGTCAGATGCGCTGGGCTTGATTTGTCAAGCGCTTAACGACAACATTGCGTTTTTTTTTGATGGTTCAACGACGACGACGACGACGACGACGACGACGACGAAGAAGAAGAAGAAGAAGAAGAAGAAGAAAAAAGAAGAAGAAGAAGAAAGAAGAAGAAGAAGAAGAAGAAGAAGAAGAAGAAGAAGAAGAAGAAGAAGAAGAAGTAGTAGTAGTAGTAGTAGTAGTAGTAGTAGTAGTAGTAGTAGTAGTAGTAGTAGTAGTAGTATAGTAGTATAGTAGTAGTAGTAGTAGAAGAAGAAGAAGAAGAAGAAGAAGAAGAAGAAGAAGAAGAACAACAACAACAACAACAACAACAACAACAACAACAACACAACAACAACAACAACACGAAACGATAAACAAGGGAATGTTAACAAAAGAACTATAAAAAAAAAAGAAGTAAAAAAATAGATATTACACACACACATTCTTTTTATTTCTCTCTCTCTCTCTCTCTCTCTCTCTCTCTCTCTCTCTCTCTCTCTCTTCTCCTCTCTCTCTCTCTCCTCTCTCTCTCTCGCTTTATCTCCTCCCTTGAAATAAAATTGTCCTCAGCACTAAAACTAAAACCAAAGCACTCACACAAAATCAATCGCTACCACAGCACAGGAAAAAGATTTTTTTTTAAAACCCACAATGAAAAAACCCCCACCATTTCCAACAGTCCCTCTTCTATTATCCCAGCGCAATAACTAAGAAGCAAACTGTCTGCACTGCTCTCTGTCATGAAGCACTTGAGACAGAAAGGGAAAAGAAAAGAACCTTCTAAGGTAAGGGAGGGGGGGACTGTAGAATGCATGATGCAGTCAATGACAGGTGAGAGGGGGGGGAGAGAGGTGGGAAGGGTTAACTGCACGTAATGAAAGGGGAGATCAGCTGCTTGCTCCCTGGAACCTAGACCTCAAACTGCAGGCTCGTGTATATATACTCTGTCATCAGCCGTCTGGGTTTTTAAATGTTGTTTTTTTACTTTCTTTCTCCTCTACCACGATCTTTCCTTTAGAAAAGTCAAAGATTTCTAAAGCGTCTCGGCTCAGTCAAAACAAATGACAGATCATGTACCGAGAAATGACTAAGAGTAGAATGACCCGACTAAAATAACAGCTGGAACGATTGCAGCAGTATGGTGATGCACGTCATGCTATATATATATACGACTATATAATCCTAGACATCAGAATATAAAACTATGAATAAATATACTATATAATATAACGCTGTGAATCCTAGACACAGCAAAATATGACAAAAATCAAAGCTGCTGAGATGCGTGTGTTTTTTTTTCTCAGAAAATTTATCAGAATCAGTTGGGTTGATAAAAGAACAAACCACAGCCTATTACACGAAGTGGAAACAGCAAGAAGACCTCTTACTTTCATAAATGCTGCGTAGGCTATAGGCTACGAAACCAAGATACGGATCCACTTAAAACTGTCTTTCTCAAGGAAAATGTAGTGGAGGAAAAATAAGTGGAGGTATTTAAAACTGTCTTTCAAGGTAAGACCGAGGGGAAAAAAGTGTCTACATGCATGTCTACTTGCAAGCTCTTTGTGGTGTGTGTGTGTGTGTGTGTGTGTGTGTGTGTGTGTGTGTGTGTGTGTGTGTGTGTGTGTGTGTGTGTGTGTGTGTTGTGTACATGTGTGTGTGTACATGTGTGTGTGCGTGCGTGCGTGTATGCATGTGCATGTGTGCTTACGTACGTGGGTGTGCGTGCGCGCGGGTAAGTGTGTGTGTTTCTGTATGTTTTGTGTGCGTGTGTGTGTGTGTGTGTGTGCGTGCGTGCGTGCTTGCGTGCTGTGTGTGCGTGCGTGCGTGCGTGTGTGTGTGGTGCGTGCGTGCGTGCAAACGTGCGCGTGTGTGTGTGTGTGTGTGTGTATGCGTGCGTGCGTATGTGTGTGCGCGCGCGCAAATTTAAACTCGTGTGAAAGATTTCACATGCACATCTGGACAAGATGTCATCACCCAGGGCCGGAGTTTGCCCCTCTAAGCGCTCTCTGCACACAGTCAAGATCCCGGTGATCAATGCATGTGAACAGAAAAAGAGAGGCAGCCTTGGCTCTTCTCCTTCCATTTCTTTCTCTAGATGCAGAGCAAACGAAAGATACAATTCATTGTGCTGGGCCTAACTTGTCAGGCGCTTTAACGGCAGCGCAACACAGTATTTTTCGCTCACATGGATAGCAAGACAATAGTTGCTGTCTGAGCGTTCGATGAAGATGACAAAAAAAGGAAAAGGACACAGGAGTAGTAGTAGTAGTTGTAAAAGTAGTAGTAGTAGTAGTAGCAGCAGCAGCAGCAGCAGCAGCAGCAGCAGCAGCAGCAGCAGCAGCAGCCAGCAGCTAGTAGTAGTAGTGTAGTAGTAGTAGGCACCCATCAGTCTCGGAAGACTATGGAGTTGCGCTCTAGTCTTTAAAGCGCAAAGCCTGGGTAAGTATGGAGAGCAAGCTGTTACCCATGCAGCAGTCCCCTCTCTTCACGCCACTGGAATGGTCCATTGGAAAGGCAGTCGCCGATACGAATGGTTCCAGTACCGTCGCAGGAGCCGCCAGAACGTTGCCATATACAGCCCCGAACCGCCCTGGGGACTCCAACTCCCCGATTTTTCCTCAGGGATGGTGTCTAAACACGATACATGTGTGATGCTGGTTTTTAAAAAAATAATTTTGTCATCCGCTCCTACCGGCACACGATGGCCTGCTCTTCTGAAAGGCGGAACGGGGTTTTAACGTGTGCGCAAGATGTTCTGCGTGTGTTCGCACACGGGGCCTCGGTTTATAGTCCCATCCGAATGACTTCGAGGACAGGACACAAAATGCAAAAAAAAACAACCAGACAAGATAGAAAGCCAACGCAGTAGGAATATAATTAGAGATGTTTTGTATTCCTACCAGAATGAAGAAGAACAATCAAAACTGAAGTTAGACTCGTAATATTCTTAGCTGTGTCAGGTTACAGCTTTGCGGTATATATATAGGCCTTGATGTCCATACAGAAGACGAGCGTATGGCAGTCTAGAGAATGACGGACACTATAGCCCAGTGGTTAAGACCGTTCGGCTTCAATCTCACTGGTCCATGAAATCGCGGGTGCGAATCGCGGTGGCGTCTGGTGAATTCAGGTGGGGACTTTCACAATTTCCCGGTCAGTTTCAAAGTAGCACCTGTCAGTGCCTTCATTGCATTCGCGCATATACACATGCAGAAGATCAAACATGCACGTTAAAGATCCCGTCTTTTCATATCAGCGTTCGGTGGGTTACGGAAACACGAACACACCCAGCATATATCCTCGAAGTCGGAATGCGGCTGCTATCAAAGTTAGCGAATACAAAAATTCACATACGAAAAATCTCACCATTAGGTGAATCTCGGAGCTCTAGCCGAGCCATGAAAAAACCCAAAGAAAAGACCAGGAGAGAGAAAGTTACACCAAGCAATACAGAAAAAAGAAAGCAAAATCAATTACAGCGGTAATTCTTTTAGAAGATGTGGTTAAAAACTGAACCAGATAGTCTTTTCTTCTAATACTCAGTTCTAACCACATGATTTCTGATCCGATTCTGTGGCTGTCTCACTCTGCTTGTTGCATACCTAACGGGTTTATGGATTTAGAACCAAATTAATCTATTCTTAGTATGCTTACACACACACACACACACACACACACACACACACACACACACACACACACACACACACACAACACACACACACACACACACACACACACTACACACACACACACACACACACACACACAGAATAAGCACTACCCTTCTTCACTATGCTGTCACATCACTAAAGGAACGAAAGAAACAAAACAAGGACTCCAAAGAAAAGAAAGGAAGAAAAAAACATTTCTCTTCCTATTCCCCTTCCCTTTAATTTCACAGGCAATAAAAAAAAAAAGCCAGTAAGAACCCCACCCCCTTCCCCACCCCCACCATCCAACATACTCACAGAAACTAGGTCAGAGAGAAAGAGAAAAAGAGAGACAGATAGACAGAGCAGACAGACAAATAGATAGTGTGCGTGCAACAGCTAAAGTCTAAAAGACGCCTAGTCTCTTAGCTCTGGTAACAAATGGATTACGATTTGAGAGCAGAGCAACGCAGTCTTTTGAAAAGAAGACCACTGTTTGTTTGTGGGTTTTTTTTTTGTAAGATCACTCATATTGAGTGTGATCGATAGAATATCCAGTTTTCTTCCGTTTCTCTCGTCCGAAACATGGGGGAACTTAAAATCAGAATGATTATTATAAGTAAAAGACAACACACAACAATACAATGCAGTAGACCACACTACACTATACATCACAACATAACGCTACACTCCACTGCATTGCATGCTTTGCATTACACTCCACTACACTGCATTCCACTCCACTGCATTCCACTCCACTCCATTCCATTCCGTTCCGTTCCATTCCACTCCTTTCCACTCCACTCCATTCCACTCCACTCCATTCCACTCCACCTCATTCCATTCCACTCCAATCCATTCCACTGCACTGCACTGATTTCATGTTACTTCACTACACTACACTGTACTGCATTCCATTCCACTCCATTAGACTACACTACATTACATTACACTGCACTGCATTCAATTCCACTGCATTCCAATCCACAGCACTGCACTTCACTCCACTCCACAACACTTCCACCCCACTCCACTCCCACAATACTGCAAAACCCCACTTCACAATACTCCACTCCACTCCACAATACTCCACCCTACTCCACTCCACTCCACAACACTCCCACTCCACAACACTCCACTCCACAATACTCCACTCCACTCCACGCCACCCACCAATATTCCACCCCACTCCACAATACTCCACCCCACTCCACAATATCCACTCCACTCCACAATATTCCACCCCACTTCACTCCACAATACCCACTCCACTCCCATAACCCCACAATATATACTCCAACTCCCCACCTCCAAACATCACTCCACAATCTCCACTCCACAATACTCCACCCCCACTCCACTCCACAAACTCCACTCCACATCTCCACTCCACAATACTCACCACTCCACAATACTCCCACCCCACTCCAAAACTCCACTCACAATACTCCACCCACACTCCACTCACTATCCAACCCCTCCACAATACCCACCCACACACAATACTCCACTCCACAATACCCCCCACCCCACTCCACCAATCCCCATACTCCACTCCACCTCCATCACAAAACCCAACAAAAAACACATCCACTCCACAACTACCCCACCCCACCCCCCACTCCACTCCCCAATCTCCTTCCTCCACTCCTCTCCCACTTTGCCAAAACCAGCAAAAACTAAAGCACAATACTTGCAACACAGCCTGCCCCCCCCCCCAAGTCCTTTCCCAGCTCCCCTTTAATCACATTATACTACTGACATCTAACAAGCTGCCCCCTACCTTTCCTTTGTTTTTTTTTTTTCTTCTCAAAACTCCATCTTATCTTTCCTTTCCTTTCCTCTCGGAGAAGAGAGAGAGAGAGGAGAGAGAGAGAGAGAGAGAGAGGAGAGAGAGAGAGAGAGAGAGAGAGAGAGAGAGAGAAGAGAGAGAGAGACTGACAGACAGACAGACAGAGACACAGAAAGACAGATAGACAGACAGACAGACAGACAGAGACACAGAAACACAGAGAGAGATGGAGGGAGACAGAGAGAGAAAGACAAGCAGACAGACAGACAGACTGACAGACAGAGAAAGACAGAGAGAGAGAGACAGACAGACAGACACACACACACACACACACACACACACACACACACACACACACACACACACACACACACACACACACAGAGGGACTGACAGATAGAGACAGAGTTTAAAGTTAGGAGTCCTTTGGAAAAAAAAAAAGTTATGTTGATCTTGAAAGGTCAGCCAGTCCTTGAGACGTTCTGGAACTATTCTGCACTTCCGTTTTTATCGGAGTATACTAAAAGTCTTTCACAAATGGGTCGGAGTCTCACTGAAAGCATTTCTGTCGCCAAAGAAATGGTTCTGTTCGCGTCCAAAAGCTTTTGTTCGGTACTTGTCAAGTATAAGATAAGTGTCGAGATCTTTATTTGAAAAGGTGCTGCTGGTATGCTTTGGAGTGTGCTGTTGAGATCATCGTCATCATGCTCATCCGTATCATCGTCATGAACATCAATATTATTATCATCGTCGTCGTCATCTTCATCATCATTATCATCGTCGTTAAGGTGTGTGGGATATTTCTTTTGTATACTGTAAAGCTTACAGAGATAACAATAGGTATCCTTCTGAAATAGTGAAAGTTGTAAAATGATATTCAACGATAAAAGTCTGCAAACGTACTTTGATGCAGGCTATGGCGGATATGTATTTAAAATTCTCGTATATTGAATACTGATGGTCTGTTTCAAATTGTTTTGTGTGACAAGTTTTGGTATTTACACTGGCAGTAATTCCTGTTTTCTTGCAAGCTTTATTGTCTTTGTAACAAAGCTGGACTGAGATGAATGAATAAGACGAGTTTCTTTTGATGCATGCCTGATGACAAACTTTTCAGTACGTATGGAAACATCACGAGTCTTGTGTGATTAAAATCATCATTGTATTATTTTTCTACATGTGTATTGTGGCCCAGTGGCCGATGTACATTAAACAAGTTCCGAGTTCCGAGTTCCGCTCGCTCTCTCTCTTCTCTCTCTCTCTCTCTCTCTCTCTCTCTCTCTCTCTCTCTCTCTCTCTCTCTCTCTCTCTCTCTCTCTCTCTCTCCTTCCTTCTCTCTACAATTTTGAATTTTGCTTCTTAACAAAAAAAAAGGCCGAAGACTCTGCCAAAGCCAAGCCTGCTTGAATCAAAGCAGGGGGAGGAGGCAAATGGCAGCGGGAAGAAGAAGAAAACAGGTGTGATGAGAGGAGGGAGGGAGGAGGAGGGAGGACCAGCCAGACAAGGGGTCATGACCCCAGCACACATCACTGACCCCTGAGATTGTTAGAGAGCAGACAGTTTCCACCGATTGATACGCAACGTCAGTTACCATACAACGGGGACATTTTGGGGTCCTGTTTGCGTGTGGCTGTTTCTAAGAAAAAAAGTTCTGTTTAGTTTGTTTGTTCTTTCTGTCTTTATTAATTTTATTCTTTTGTTTCGAAGATAATGGAATAAGCACTCATGTGCTTTTAGGTTCGTACTGTGTCACACGCACTGCATATCCTTGCATCACACGTTAATGTTACGTTAAGTTCTACGTTACATTGTTATATTGTTTTTCATTATTTTAACATGTGGCAGGGCGGTAATTAGATTACTTCCCTTGCGATCGGAGCTGCCAATCGTAGCGTCGTGGGTCTAACGTTTGGATCCACACCTGTGAATTGTGCGAAGTTCTATATCGTTGGGGGGTGGTCGAAAGCCGTCCACTGCATGCACTTTGCCCGTAGTGGTAAAATGTAGTATTTATGCAGCCTCTTTATTAGAGGCCACATTCCCACTGTCTAACGGTGCTGTCGTAGCCGAGAAGTTGTACAGAGTCGCGGCAGATCAAATATCTGCACTGTTACAAACACAAAGCTTTGCATGTCACCGTGCTGTGCTATCTAGGGTGTGTTACTTGCAAATCGGTTGGGTTTTTTAATTTTCGGTTTGGTTGGGTTTTTTTCTTTTTTACCTTTAAGAACTTTTAAAGATATTCTCCCTAGAACAGCCCGTTAGAATTTTACAACGAGCATAATCTTTTTTTTGTTTTTTGTATGTCGAGTTTCTTTATATTGCCTGGATATTTGGTTTCATGTAAAAGACCAAATAAAGGCAGAATGCAAAACTAAAACCCACGAAGTTTTATTCAAAAACACGTGACACATCAAAACATTCTCTCTCTCTCTCTCTCTCTCTCTCTCTCTCACATACACACACATACTTACACACACACACACTTATTCCTAACAGACTTTTCAGAAGGTAGGGATGCTATTTATACTAACAGCCCCACCCTACCCCCACCCCCAATACACCTACACGCACACCTCCCAGCATCCCCTCAAGGGAATACAGGAGGAATACCTAATGTGGGTATTTCCGGTGACGTCACATCCGACCCGACTTCAGAAGCGGTGAACATATTAATGTCTTCCTCTTTCCCCCAGTCTTCCTTTCCCAAATTACAGAGGATGGAGGCAGAGTCCAGAAGCCAGCCAGCCCGCCAGCCAGGGGGCAATAACTCCAGTCATGCTCTAATCAGATCAATGCAAATGAGGGAAGCCAGATGCTAAGAAGCCTGAGGCTGGCTCAGCCGAGCACTTAATTAAAGAACTCATTCACTTTTCTGTCCACTCTTAAGTGTTTGAATGGCATGCCCTCATTCTATGTTTTGCAGGGGGTTTTGTTACTTTTTTTTCGCGGGGGGTGGTTGGGGGGGAGGGAGGGAAGGGGGTACAGAAGTTTGATTTCCTATTTTCAAGTTCTGAAACATTACACTAACTTATTTGTAATTTTATGTTGTTGTTTTTTTTCTAAGATATGTAAACTGTAATTTATACAATTAAAAAGGAAGAATGTGGAAAGGGTTGTTCAGTGTAATATTTCTGTTTTTATTCACATTCTGGATTTTACACAATTAAACCCCAAAAATCTGCATAAAATAATGGAGAGCTAGTTTTGGGTTTGATTATATTCAAATCTGAATTTCTGTGATTTTTGCAATTATCAATTTTTTTTTGTTCTCTAGCTTCCTCCAGCGTTGGGTGATGTTTCTTCTCCACTCTACATCACTTTACCTTCTCCCTCTCTCTCTCACCTCTCTCATCTCTCTCTCTCTCTCTCTCTCTCTCTCTCTCTCCTCTCTCTCTCTCTCTCTCTCAAAATTTATGATTTTGAGATTTGAAATTTTTCACTTTCTTTTCGATTGTATGGCCTATTCTGATAAACGCAGAAACTGTGAGGCGCTAAGTGTGTTTAAAGGCATTGCTGATATAAATTCTGTTGCAAATATTATAATCTGTCAGCAGTGAAGAGAAAATAGAAAGTCTAGCTAAATTCATTGGAGAAGCAATGAATATTAGGAAAAAGATAACGGAACAGAGTAACTAGTCCTTAGATGGTCCTTTATTGATTCTGTTAGTGTGTGTTGGGGGGGGGGGGGGGGGGGGGGGGGGGGGAGGGAGGGAGGGAGAGAGAGAGAGAGAGAGAGAGAGAGAGAGTGTGTGTGTGTGTGTGTGTGTGTGTGTGTGTGTGTGTGTGTGTGTGTGTGTGTGTGTGTGTGTGTGTGTGTCACCTGCGTGGCAATTAGAATGTGCAGTAGTATATGTAAGTGCGAAGTGAGAGGAAAATTTGAAAAATGTTATTATGTTACACGAATTCATCTGAACTTGTTATTCCCCCTTGTCTACAGGGCTGTAATGCTGTATGGACAATAAAACTGTGTCAGTGTCAGTGTCAGTGTCTCTCTCTCTCTCTCTCTCTCTCTCTCTCTCTCTCTCTCTCTCTCTCTCTCTCTCTCCTCTCTCTCTCTCTCTCTCTCTCTCTCTCCAACTCAACAAACGAAAAGCAGTTTTTGAAAATTTGCAAGAATCTACCTACGTTTATTCTTTTATTTCGAAACTAACGGAATATATCCTCATGTGCTTGTTTTACATCTAGTCCCCGTGTGCATGCAGTTTTGTCAACTTAGTCATGTGTTCCCACCACCGGCGCACAATGGCCTTCTCTTCCAAAAAGAGCGGAACAGGTTTTAACGTGTGTGCAAGATGTTCTGCGTGTGTTTGCTCAGAGACCCTCGGTTTATAGTCTCATCCGAAGGACTTTTGAGGGGAATGGAATCGGCACTGATGTTAGCTCCAGGGGGGAAATCTCCCTTAGACGGGCTCGAACCTGCGTTGGCAGATCGCTGGCACCTTTATTTCATTTTATTTATTTATTCATTTATTTTAATCTTTTATATCGAGGATAATGGGATAAGCACTCTTGTGCTTTTTTTTTTGTTTTACATCTAGTCCCCGTGTATATGTAGTTTTGCAAATGTCATCTGTTCCCACCACCGGCACACGATGGCCTACTCTTACGAAAAGCGGAACAGGATTTAACGTGTGCGCAAGATGTTCTGCGTGCGTACACACACGGGGCCTCGGTTTATAGTCTCATGTGACCACCCAGGCCTCTATCCAGTCTTCCTATTGCTGGCTGAACACTCCACAAACTGTATGAAGGCTAGGCTGCAATCATACAAGCCAGTCTAGACAGGGTGTGATGGGGCAAGATAAACCAATGACCACTAAGATGATTGGACAGTGGGCAGTGTCTACTAGACTGGAATACAGCCCGTCACTTCTCATACAGTAAAGCGGTTTTTTTTTTTCTTCTTTCTACTGTCCACCATTTTACCCCCATTTGTGTGTTGTTGCAGTTCTCTCGTGAGAATGTGTATAGCCGTTTAGCTCATTTTTTTCTATGCTAGTCTACATAACGCTTCTTATATCCTGGCGTCTTAGGACGACATACTGGTTTTACATCACCTCAAGCCCCCCTCCCCCCCCCCCCCCCGTGGTGGGAATGCCAGGAAACCTGTCAGTACGAATAGTACCCCCCCCCCCCCCCCCCTCCCCTACACACACACACACCTTTTGGAAATTCTGTGCTAGGACTTTTCCTCATTTCTATCCCTCTATTTATGTCTGCCTTGTTCCTTTTTCTTCTTGTCACCTTCCTTCTCATCTACTTTCTGCCCTAGTCCACTCTCCTGCCTTTTATTCAGAAAGAAAAAAACTTTAAAAAATCATTTTATTTTTTTATATTTTATACCACTTTTTGTCACAGCAGATTTCTACCTGCGTGAAATTCGGGCTGCTCTCCCCGGGTAGAGCGCGTCGCTACAAGTGCAGCGCCTACCTATTATTATTTTTTTCCCCTGAGGGATGGTGTCTAAACACGACACCTGTGTGCATGCTGGGGTTTTTGTTTTTTTTTTTTATATCCTCTCCCACTGCCTAAGTGGAATGTGCTGGTCCTGACTTGTCAGATGTGTATATCGGCAGCGCAATGCATTTTCACTCCTAGACAGACAACAGGAACTGCTGCCTGAGCCTTCCTTCCACGAAGAAGAAGAAGAAGAAGAAAAGAAGAAGAAGAAAAGTCTCCTATAGTATGGAAGCAAGGAACTGCAGGGAAAAACACACACACACACACAGCACACACGTACGTAAAATTGCCAAAACATCTACGCAGCGAACAATACTTGGAACGGTAACTGTTCGCTTATATTCAAATTCGGCAGTATAGGCCACTTCTCAGCTGACCCCCCCCTCCCCCCACCCCCCCCCACTCCCAGAAGAATCCAAAGTTCTCTGAATCCAAATGCTAATGGATACAATAAAACGGCATCCTGCACCCCACGCCCTACCTTTTGTCCCTTTTTTCCCTTGCTTTTTTGTCTCTCCCCCATTTCATAACAGCTACTGACGCCTCCCTCCTTCAAGGCAATACTCTGCTTGCCTGATTAAATGGATCAGATGGTGTGCGCCCGTTACACTCCGAGTTAGTTTGCAGGACCGTGTATATATTTCTATAGAGTGCCGTCAGAAAAAAAATGTTTGCTGTTTTCACAGATCTTTTCAAGTATGAAAAAATGCACTGTGTGCATGTTTTGGGAGTTGAAGCCGTAGACTAACACAGGTAGTGATGTGAAAGTGAAAATGATCAAAAAAAAATGAGATGCTGTGTTCCCTACAATGTTTGACCCTGTGCATGCAGTTGTGGTAAGGCAGGTAGGGGACGGGATAGCCTATGTCAGAACACCGTGCTCACAATTTGACGATCCGAGTGTCGATTCCGTACGATGAATTACCCCCTAGATTCATCATGCTAACTCACTCTGACCCAAAAAAGTCCTACGGATGAGACTATAACCAGGCCCCGTGTGCGAACTCACGCAGAAATCTTCGCACACGTTAATTCTTGTTCCGCTTTCGTAAGAGTAGGCACATGTGTGCCGGTGGAAACATATATTAAGCTGCATACACACGGGGACTGATAACTGATAACATGCCATTTAGAGTTTCAGCCTTATGTCTAGCCCAATGCTGGTACCTACCTACTCCTCCTCCCCCCATGTCTACTCAATATCCCATGCCTGATGAACAATGGTTCAAGTGCTAGCGTTTTTGTTAATAGTTGATAAATCTAGGCGTTATAGGAAAGCATGTGTGAAAGTTTTGTACACGAAGAGAAGATTTTTAAAGTAGCAGTAGCGTCTTGCTATCGCCCACAGAGAGGGTTTTCCATTTAGAAAAAAAAATGTATTTAGCAGGAGAAACATCACACATACACACACAAGCACACACACACACAACAACACAACACACATAACAAACACACAAACGCGCACACACACATACACACACAGAATATATATAAAGTACATGATTACAACGTTATTTCAACTGTTTACACAAATGCACACATCCGCGTACAAGCAGCGCCTGCTCTCGCGCACGCACGCACATCACACACACACCCACACACACACACACACACACACACACACACACACAACACACACACACACACACACACACACACACACGTTCATTCACATTGCAACAGAGAGAGGAGGTGCGGAAGGGGAAGGGGGGGGGGGGCAGACAGACATCAAAAAAGAGTAAACTTTGGACGAAAATGAAAAATATAAAAAAAGAGGAGAAATCAGAAAAAAGAGGAAAACATCTCCAGCACTTGCGGCAATCACAAAAGTGCAAGTAATCATTTTTGACATTAATAGCATATCGCAATGGCTTTAACTGAATACACTCAAAATATGTTGGGTTCAGACATCAACTACTGTTGTCTGCTTTATGACCGAAAACGCGTCATGCTGCCGTTAAGCGCCTGACAAGTCAGGCCCAGCGCATCCGTTCACTGTCTTTTGAACAGGTTTAAAACAAGCAGGCTCTTGAAGTAGTTTGTATTTGTTGTATTTTTTCTTATAAAAAATACTAATAAATATACCGGTAGCTTATTGAACACCCATGCACAAAATAGATCTCTCCTCCACGTCTGTAAGCTCTCTCTGTCTGTCTCTGTTTCTGTCTGACTGTCTGTCTGGCTGTGTGTCTGTGTGTCTGTCTGTGTGTCTGTGTGTCTGTATGTCTCTGCTCTCTCTCTCCCTCTCTCTCTCTCTCTCTCTCTATCTTCATCTCTCTATATATATACATATATAATAAATATATATATATCAGTTCTGTCCTCTCTCCCTCTCTCTCTCTCCCTCTGATCTCTCCCTCTGATCTCTCTCTCTCCTTCTCCTCCTCTCTCTGTCTGTGTGTCTGTTGTCTGTCTGTGTGTCTGTCTGGTCTGTCTGTGGTCTGTCTGTCGTCTCTCTTCTCTCTCTCTCTCTCTCTCTCCTCTCTCTCTCTCTCTCTCTCTCTCTCTCTCTCTCTCTCTCTCTCTCTATATATATATATATATATATATATATATATATATATATATACCGGTATATATATATATATATATATATATATATAATGTCTCTCTCTGTCTCTGTATCTGTCTCTCCCTTCCTCTCTCGGTGTCTCTCTCTCTGTCTTTCTGACTGTCTCTGTCTTTCTCTGTGTGTGTCTCTCTCTGTCTCTGTCTCTGTCTCTTTCTCTCCCTCTGTCTCTGTCTGTCTGTCTGTCTGTCTGTCTGTCTGTCTGTCTGTCTGTCTGTCTGTCTGTCTGTCTGTCTCTCTCTCTCTCTCTCTCTCTCTCTCTCTCTCTCTCTCTCTCTCTCCTCTCTCTCTCTCTCCTCCTCTCTCTCTCTCTCTGTCTGTCTGCTCTGCTCTGCTCTGCTCTGCTCTGCTCTGCTCTGCTCTGCCTTCATTTCACAAAGAGGCAGGAGGGGTTTGCGAGCCAAGGGCAATACCTTTAGTCCTGTTTAATCAGATTAATGCAAATGAGGAACCTAGAAAGTGGAACTGGCGAATAGACCAGCCAGCTGCTACTAGCAAGGAGTAGGTGGATGGGGGGTGGGTCCTACTTTTTCTATATTAAAGATGTTATTTTCAGCAGTGAGTGAAATCTGTTGTGTTTTTTTGGTTTGTTATTTCGGACATTTTTTTTTACAGAACGTGCAAAAATTCTATGATATAAAGCAATAATAACTACTTAGATGAGAACTGGCACTCACTAATTGCATACACATGGGGGACTGGATATAGAAAAAAAAAACTATATGAGTGCTTATTCCATTATCTTCGAAATAAAAAAAAGAATTAATAAACTGATGAAATAAATAAATAATTTATCAGTTTCCAGCTACACGTCCCAGCTTAATTACTTAGGGGGCCAATCACTCTGGCCTGGCTTGATCAAAGAGATGCAAATGGCGGCAAGGGCAGAGAATCGAGGCGGAAACGGAAGGTGGCTGAGGACCAATCAGACACGCGGCCATGACCAGGCATACACCACTGACCATCAACCATGCTGGACACTAGCTAGGGGTCATCTGACAGGAATACGTGGTCAGTCTATACACTGAACCTACAGACAGTCTTCTGATTGTGGGGCTCTTTGTCACCACTTTCCTTCCAGGAACCTAAACAACGACTTATGTTCTTACATTTTCAACGAAGTTTATACAAAGTTTGTATAAGAGTTCATGGTCCGTGTTAAAGAAATAAGATTGTTGCTATAAATATCACCAAAAATCACTTACCAATTGTGTATTTTGCTCTGCAAACTTATTGTACTGTGCTGCATTATGTTGCATTGTACTGCATTGTGTTGTATACTGCTATGTTGTGCTGTGATGTAGTGTATTGTATTACACTGTACTGAATGTTATTGCTGTTTTGCACTGCATTGGATTGGATTGTATTTTATTTTATCGTGTTGTATTGTATAGTATTGTATTTGTCTGTCTTCTATCGTATTCTAGTATATGTTATTCTCACTGGAATAGTTTTTCTCTCAGAATCACTGCCAACTCTCCCACTAACAATCTATTATCAGATTTAATATTTTCTTTCT
This sequence comes from Stramonita haemastoma, assembly GCA_030674155.1. Classification (NCBI taxonomy): domain Eukaryota; kingdom Metazoa; phylum Mollusca; class Gastropoda; order Neogastropoda; family Muricidae; genus Stramonita; species Stramonita haemastoma. Next base: position 33,328,459 of record CM060326.1, on the reverse strand, counting down.
CTTCACGGTCACAAAATGACTTGTAAACGGATGTATGACAAATTTAGATAATCTGTTGTCGAAATCGTCAAATACTAACAGTTAATCTTACACCCATACTTATATTAAACTGCTATGCTTTTGGAATGTGATGAACGAAAAAGACACATACAGTAGTGTATTGTAGTGGCTGAGATTAAATTAATGCGTTTATTTGATTTGAAATTTATGTTCACTGCCTTATGAGCGCATTTGGAAGAGGTCAATAAGGAACGGGTTTATTAAACAGTGAACAGTGATCTCTGAACTTATATGCAACGCCACTTCTCATTAGATGCAGGCATTTCTCTTAGTACGCACAGTACTTCCACTTATATTGTGTCGCTGCCAATACCTTTCCAGTCTCTTCACATACCGTTATGTTTAACAAAAAAAACACACCTCACCGCAAATATTTTAGTATAGTTATTCACTTTCCTCTACAGTAATGTAATCTGGTTTTCCAGAAAGACAGACAAGATGACAGACAGACTGGAACTTCTATGCAGACTACAATGCCGAAATACCAGCTAGCTTCTCGTTGAAATGCAGGACTCTCCGCTGTGTCTGCAAGTGACAACCCCCCCCCCCCCCCCCCTCAACTTCAACAAGAAGAAACTGAACTCTCTGACTGGGGATGCTGATGGGTGGAAACACAACAATGTCCTCTGCATCCTCTCATTCTTCCTTTCAAGTACTTCAACTTTGCAACAATTTTGATGCTTCTGCCTTCCACGGGCACTAGCACTGCCCCTACCTCTGCCCCTACCTCTGCCCCACCTTCAATCCAATCCAATCTTGCTGTTTATAGCCCCGCCAACCACAGAGGCCGTAACATCTGGGCTTTAACCCTAGTCACATCCTCCTCACTGATTATCATGCAATGAAATGAAAATTGTCTCGGATTCGGTGGCACAGAGAGGATGAAGCAGCAATATATATATATATATATATATATATATATATATATATATATATATATATATATATAAATTATATATATATATCTGGCCTGGTCTAATCACAGAGATGCACCCAGTGGCAGGAAGAAGGAAGGCAGAAGCGGAAGGAGGCTGAGGACCAATCAGACACACGGCCATGACCAGGCATACACCACTGACCATCCACCTTAACTGGACACTAGCTGGGGTCAGTCAGTGGATTGATATGCATGCCACGTCAGGTCCTATTGCTATGCTAGACAGACAAAAGGTTTTTGATTGTGGACAGTTTCTAGATTTGTGGGGGTGGGGGGTGGGAGAGGGGGTGCAGGTATTCGTCTGCGCAGCACTTCTGAGAAAATTGATCAAGAGTAGGCATGTCCTTACAAGATTCAGCAAAGTGGAGGAAAAGTTGGCTACAGAATGTAGGGTCTCTATTTCTTAGTGTTGTGTGTGGGGGGGGGGGGGGAGTGACAGAAGCTACAGCACGAAGTAGATGAACATACTACGCTTGTTAAGGACTGCTTTTCTTCCAACATGTTAAATTTTGCTCTGTCAACATAATGCAGTGTATTGTATTACATTCCATTGTATTGCATTGCACTGATTTGTATGTATTGTATTGTATTGTATCATTATTGCATTGCATTGTAGTGCGTTGCGGTACGTGACATCATACAGGAATTTGATTGTATTTAGTTTTATTGTACTTTACTGTGTTGTACTATTGCGTTTAACATCTTTTTTCTCATGAATGAGTTACTGGCAACCGTTGCACTGATAGAGAGTTTTTTTTTATATTGCATTATCTTGTCCTCGTAACAATCAAAAATTGGCTTTTACACAGTCATTATGATGACAACATCCAACAATGTAGCGCCAAAGCAACATACAATACAATGTCAACATGTTAACCCTCCACAGGGATGCCAACTTCAAGCAGTACGCTTGTTGCGATGGCGTGGACTTAAAATGTGCATAGAACAACTGTTGGGTTTTTTTTTTTGCAGTGGTTACAAACCGAAACAGCTCACGTGTGTTGGTTTTATAGTATAGCTTTAAGAAGATAAAGAAGAAGGAGGAGGAGGAGGAGGAGGAGGAGGAGGAGGAAGAAGAAGAAGAAGAAGAAGAAGAAGAAGAAGAAGAAGAAGAAGAAGAAGAAGAAGAAGAAGAAGAAGAAGAAGAAAAGAAGAAAAAGAAGAAAAAGAAGAAAAAGAAGACACACACACCAGTGAAAGCAGTCTCGGGCCTCTTTCTTGCCCTTTCCCTCCTCTCCACGACCATACCAGGCAAGGGGGGGTAGGAGTGGGGCCGGGGAAGGGGTGTGGGTCTGGTGGTGGCCACAAGCCGCCAAGGGCAATAACTTTAGTCTCGTTTAATCAGATCAATGCAAATGGGGCAGACAGATGGCGCAGGGGGGCAAACAGTTCAATTCAGCCAGCTGTTTCTGCACAATGCTTCCTCTTGACGCTTTTGGTACCTTCCCCTTCCCCTTCTTTCGATGTCTGCTGGTATGGTCCATGTTTCACATGCGTACAAAAAAATAATATAGACATGACCAGGGAACGCATCAATCTGATCTTGAAGCGGATAGCGATGTTTTTGTCGTTCCTGAGGACTTTCAGTTTGGTCATTGCAGCTGTGGTCTGGGCTATCCTGGAGAGAATTTCAAGTTTTGATCCTTTATCTGATACTATAGCTCCAAGACGCTATGGACGGTCCCGAATTTTTTTTTTACCATCTATAATTATGTCATTGCTGATGCCATTGGCACTATTGTCTTTACCTGCCCCCAGAACTAAAATGGACGCTATATTAAATGCTTCTTGATCTTTTTTTTTCTTTGAGACACAGAAAGGTGTAAAGTCCTACATCGAAACATCCCCCCCCCCCTCACGAAAAAATGAGCTAACTCTACACAGACAACTTTTCTTAGAAAATAATTTCAGATTTGCTGTACTCAAGCATCGACTGTGACCGTAAAACAATTGAATGTGATTAACTAGCTAACTGTAAACCACATTCATCATGATCTGATTAATGTAAACCCATAACAAAAACAAACAACAACAACAATAATAATCCACTGACAGCTTAGATAAGTACAAAGTGAACTGTGTCTGCTAGACTTGCTGACAACATCACTTCTTGTTAAATTGATTAGGATATCAGGTATTTCTTTTTTGATGTGTACAATACCATGTTGTTACTAGGTGGCCACTACTACCTTTGTCTGCCTTTTTGGTTGTAAAAGAAACTAACCCCCTTACTGCAAATTTCTTCTGACAAATACCAATTCAGCCATTCTAGCGGCTACGATTTCAACAGACAAAAGATACACAGACAAACAAGATGGTTAGACAGACTACAACTTCTGTACAGAGCACAATACCGAAGCAGACAGACACGTACACAGACAGACAAGATGGACAAACAGACAAGATAGACAGACAGACTGCAACTTCTATACAGACTATAACGCTACAAAAACAAACACACACAAAACGTT
>CM060326.1:33302491-33317491 GCA_030674155.1 Stramonita haemastoma | reverse complement strand
ACAAACACAGTATTCATTCCTCTTAATCTAATTAACAAAAATCCCCGAGGCTTTTGCAACAAAACAAAACGAAAACAAAACAAACAAGCAAAACAAAACAAAACTCAACAATAAAACCAGAGAAACTGGAAAAAAGAAAATTAAAAAGTTTGGATGTGCTCATCCATAAATTGTCCTTCCTGTCTTAGGTAGAGATGAGGTGGAATCATAATTTGATTAATGCATTTGTATGCAAAAGTGAAAAAAAAAAAAACAGAAAAAAGCTTTCAGAAAAATACAAGTGAATTTGTTAAAGTGCTTGACATAGCAGGAATCCCATTTTAACCCATAGATAACAAAGTTATTATTATTGTTGTTGTGTTGTTGATTTTTTAAGTCGATGCCACATCATCTTTGTAGCATACCCTTAGTGGCTCGCAGTTGGAATTTCTAAATAGGTTCAGAACACAGACAGACAGACAGGCAACCGGACAGACAGACAGACAGACAACCAGACAGCACCAACCAGACAGACAGACAGACAACCAGACAGAATACAACCAGACACAATCATACAGGTACATACAGACACACACAGACACAGACAGACAACAAGACAGACACAGACATACAATCGGACAGACAGACAACCACACAGATAAGACAGTCACACAGACAGAGAGACAACCAGACAGACACAGACAACCTGACAGACACAGATAGACACAAACAGACACAAGACATACAACCAGACAGACAGACAGACAGACAGACAGACAAGACAGACAGCTGTCGAGGCCACAAAAACTAATACAACTGTCCTTGCATAAAAATTCAGCGAACTCTTGGCATTTCCATTTTTCCAACTGATTGAGAAGTGAGGGAGTGGGGGGGGGGGGGTGGCAGACAAACATCTCCCCCCCCCCCCCACACACATACAAAGCCAGCCTCTGAGGTACTGTGCTAACAAGCAACAGTAAATCCTGTCTTCCTCCTTCTTCTTTTCTAACTCTACCTCCCACCCCTCCCCCCCACATCACGATTTTTTTCCCTTTATAACTTCATCATCTGTAAACAATAAACAAAAAGAATGGATTTAGTACCCCTGTCAATTGAAAGACGTAACCACATGGATTATCTGATCAGTGCATTAGCATGTCAATAAGCAACGGTAAAAGGAAAACAAAAAAACAATAAACAAAAAAATCCTTCAAAAACGGGCTACCCGATTGGTCTTGGGCCTAGTTTTCATGTCACATTTTCTATCACATACGAGCCGAGGGCGCACGAGCTAGAACCAGTCTCTTGATTCCCTACTGTCTACCTTCCAGGGGTCAATCTAGCCCTGAGTATTTTTATTACAAATAATTATTCATGTAGCAGATGGTATGATGTGTATTTTTATTATATGACATGCACCTTGATGAAAAATTACTTCAAGCAAGGGACAAATCTATACTAATATTGTGTATAGATATTATAGTATAATAGTATAATAGATAGTATAATAGATTTGATAGATCAGAAGATAGAGAATAGATTATAATAGAAAGACTATAATTAGATAAGAATAGATAATGTTACATCAGATTGAGTAGATAGTTTTTGAAAATGCATTTTGATACTACGAAGCAAAGATGAAGCAATTATGCAATTTGTAATAACAAACCAAAGAGTGATCACTGTATACCTGTGTGCTTCAATCAGGTTCTAGGATGAATAAAAATGTCTTTCTTTCCTCATGATTATTTCTGTCTTCGACAACTGGCTCAAACATCGGCGCGCTATAGCATCGTAAACAAATTTCATATAAAACAAAAAAGGCTTTCAAAAGCAAGCAAAAAACATATACGCATTTGTATAGGATCGAAAAAAAAGTGTAGCCTAAAATAAAAAAATTATAGTCTACATGCATTGTTCAAAACGCAGGTTTTTTCTCTACCGCTATTCCAGAAACTGGCTGACTGCTGAATCAGAATGGTACAGTGCATAACAATCGTCCTCCATCCCCCCCCCCCCCATTTCTGGCATATCCCATTTCATAAATAAAATATCTAACATCCTCTGGACAATAAACTAAGCGTTGGGTTGGTGACATTGGTGTACAGCGGCAGCGTGGGCGGGAAACTAAATGGGTTCTAGGGGGATATCATCAGAGTCAGAAACACGTTTGTTATCCCCAAACTGAAAATTGGAAAAGTTTATAAAATACAATGACACATTCATTCGATTACGCACCAGTACAAGTCATAATCAGAACAAATATGAATAATGCGCATTTGCAAAGATTCGCTAACAATGTAGGCCCGCGCGCGCGTGTACACACACGCACATCGCACGCTGCACAACGCGCGCGCCACACACACACACACATATAACAAATGGCCACATACATACTTACATACAAACATACAACAACATACATGCATACATACACACATAATCACACAACACACACACACACACACACACACACACACACACACACACACACACACACACACACACACACACACACACACAACAACAAACAAACAAACAACAACACCAAAAAAACACAAAACAAACAAACACACAAACACACAAACACACATTTCCTTTCCTCCTGATGTCGTTTAATATAAATTTTTGTGAAGAAACGTAAAAATAAAGACTCAAACTGAACTGGACTGAATTTAATGGGGAGTTTTCATAAGGGGTGGAATAAGCATGACAACTGGTTGTTGTTTTTTTACACCCAGCGCTTTAAAACAATAACAAAAAAATGAGCAATGATATTTTATGGCAAAGGAGGTAGGGGGAGGAGGGGACCCATACAAACCTCATTCGGTAAGTAATGATCGTACATAGCATATTATATGTCTCACCTAACAGATGAACGGCAGAAAGTAGAAGAAAGAGAGAAGAGGAAGGAAACAGACAGGAAGAGAAAAGAGAGAAGAGAGAGAGAGAGAGAGAGAGAGAGAGAGAGAGAGAGAGAGAGAGAGAGAGAGAGAGAGAGAGAGAGAGAGAGGGAGAGATACAGAAGACAGACAGATACAGACAGACAGACAGACAGACAGACAGATAGACAGACAGACAGAAGTAGACAGACAGATAAAGACAGACATAAAGAGGAGAGAAGGAGAAATAGAAAAAGAGAGATAAGGAGAGAGGGAGAGGAAGGAGGATGGGAGATAGAGAGAGTGAAGGGAAGGAGGGAGAGACAGAGAGAGAGAAAGACAGACAGACAGAGACAGCAGACAGACAGACAACAGACAGAGACAGGGACAGAAGCAGACAGTTTGGAGACGGACATGCAGATAGAATACATACATACAGAGAAAGAGACAGAAAGATGGTCGAACAAAAAAGAGAACAAAATCTGCATAACCTTGTTTTCTCCTCCGGAGCAAGAAAAGCAGTGGACCTGTTTAGGAACAACTAGGATGCAGAGATGGAGACCACAGGGCACACACCTAGTGACAGACAGACAGACAGACAGACAGACAGACAGACAGACAGACAGGCAAGACAGACAGACAGACAGACAGGCAGGCAGGCAGGCAGACAGACAGACAGACAGACAGACAGGCAGGGACAGACAAGACAGACAGATGAGAGAAACTTGCACGGAATAACAAGAAACTGGCTTTACTGCTATTTGTTGACGAAAGCAAACACTAAAAACTGTTGTTGTTGTTGTTGTTGTGTTTTTTAATTCACTCTACATTAAAGTCTATAAGACACATAGTGTAAGGAGAGGAGATAGAGATAAAGAATCAAGGAGTGAGAGAGAGAGAGTGGAGAGAGAGAGAGTGAGAGAGAGAGAGAGAGAGAGGAGAGAGAGAGAGAGAGAGAGGAGAGAGAGATGAGAGAGAGAGAGATGAGAGAGAGAGTGGAGAGAGAGATGAGAGAGAGAGAGTGAGAGAGAGAGTGAGAAGAGAGAGAGTAGAAGAGAGAGTGAGAATAGACAAAGGAGTGGATGAGAGATGAAGTGGCGAAGGGAGGGGGACGGTAGAGATGTAAAGAGCTAAGACAAAGAAGACTGGAGAGGATGAAATAAGAGAGAGGAATACGGAAGTGAGGAGAGAGAGTTGGGGGTGGGGGTGGGGGGGGGGTGGTCGACTGATAAAAAAGGTTGAATGAATGCTAGCTGAGGCCTGACTTGTCAGGCGCTTAACGGCAGCACTTCGCAATGCGCTCATATTATGACAGACCACAATGGTTGATTGTGAGCGTTTGTTTGACGGCGAAGATGAATTAGCCCCAGCTTTTTTCAGACAGCTTAGAGGCTGACTGTAGGTAAGTGTGTGTGTGTGTGTGGGGGGGGGGGGGGGGGGTTGATGTTCACAGCATGACTGTTTTTCCTTGGTCAACATTGATTATTGCAGCTGCATGCTGGATTCTCATTACTTAAGGTTTTTCCTTTTTCAAATTATGCATGTATATGATTTTTTTTTCTTAGATGAATGGCTTGATGAAAAAAGCAATCTGTACTGTTATTCAATGTACCATCTGGAAATAAAAGTTTAACTTGACTTGACTTGACTTGACTTACATGTTTCACCTTCACTTTTCATTTCCATTTGTAACTGTCTCCCCAAACTCTGTCGTTTGTCTTTATATTCCCCCTGTTCTTTCTTTGCTTTCCTTTTTGGTACACAAAAAAGCCTTTGAAATTTCGTCCGAAAGTTTTCTGGTACTTTTTTTTTTATATCTTCTCTAGAATTATTGATTTATTAATTTCTTTTTTTCCACCTGATCGGTTCTTTGTATCTGGTCTTTTGTTTTACAAGTGTTCCAAGCTCTTGTTAAAAACTTCTTGTCAAGTTCTGTTGTCGCTTTTTTTTTGTTTCTATTTTCTTTCTTTTTTACTTCACCACAAGTGCTATGGTCTCTGTTATTGTCACTACAAGTGTTTCCATCTCTTATCTTACCCACACAATCTCAATCATCGTCCTCCATATTTATCTATATAGTTCCTAGGTCCACCAAATGGTGAGATACTGCCACGCGACCGTTTTCACCCTCTAAAATCATGTTCTCCATTCATTTGTATTTCATCTTCATCATTTAGGGCAAAAGGCTGGCAGAAATATCTTCACTCTGCTGATTCATGAGAAACATCTCTTTGCAAGAACGGTCATGGACCCCCCACTCCAGAACAGATAACTCAGTCTGGCTCTGCATCTCAGCAGTGCCGCCAGGAGGAGACTTAGCAGGGGGAGTCCCTGCGTGGACTACTGATCACCAAAACACAATCACAGACACCCAGCCTGGCATTCTTCAGGTCTGTAGTCATCCCCTTTTTAGGGGCACCAGACTGTTCCCTGTGGACTGCTGGCTATAGAAACCTTCCAGAAAGAGAGCTGGGATCAAATCAATCCACTACAATCAGCTCAGGATAGGCACCCCCCACCCCACACCACCACACTCCCACTCCCCACAAAGAGTAGCAGCAATAAATCTTCACAGAAAGTAAAGCTGCTAAAAAAAAAAAAAAAAAAAAGAAGAAAGAAAGAAAAGTCTTCTTCATTTTTCTGGTTCTTATATCCCCCTCCCACCCCCTCCCCCACTCCGATGCCTGCCTTATTTGGCAGATTGGGGGTAGGGGGGGGGGAGGGGGGGGGCAGGGCTTGGTGGGCGGGTGGGGGGAGGGGAAGCGAGAGCTCTGGTCAATACAGTCAGCCACATTAATCCCATTACTCCACACATCATGGGGGCCCTGAGAAGAAGAAGGAGGAGAAGACACATTTCATTTGCATTGATTAGCATCAGTTAAACCGTAGTCATGTTTCTCCACCCCACACTCATGACTGTCATTGAGCCTAGATAATTATGGAGTGTCATGCTTCCGTGTTGCAGTAATGACCTTGCAAGTTCTGTTAACTAACTCCATTCCGAAATTTCACTCCGTTTTTTTTTTTCTCAGTTGTGGCAAGTCAGTAAGGGAGCGGACTGGGAGGGAGGGCAGCCAAAAAAAATAATAATGAGCAAGTGAGATGATAGACAGGCCAAGAAAAAAATTTTAAAAAACAGAAAAGAAGAAAGTGATAGAAAAGAGGAAACTTCTAGAGAAGTGACTGGGGGATGCTGGTCACACTGAAAGAACCCCCGGTCCATGTCCATGAAGTTGTGAGGTAGGTGCGAATCTCGGCGGGGCATCTGGTGAATCAACGGTGAGGATTTCTTTTTACGATTTCCCAGGTCAACTTCAAGTGCAGGTCTGCCAGTGCCTTAATATCCTTCGTGTATGCAAAAAAAAACCAAAAAACCATTCACGTCATAAAAGGGACCACGATCATTCACGTACCATCTAGCATGTGTTGAGTTACGGAAACACGAATATACCCAGCATACATCCCCGAAGTGAGAATGCAGCTAACCTTATGGTGGGCCAAAGTTTCACCTACTGGTAAACCTCGGAGCTCTAGCAGACGAACGAAACAAAAAATTCCTCACATAAAACTTCAACTTAAATCAAAAGAAATATTTTGATGTAGGCTTGGCACTTTGATCTGCATCGATAACTCACACGGCATTTTTGTCTTGGCCAGGCGCTACAGTTTCGTGTGTGGATGTTACAGTTGTTTTATCAACCTCTCACAACAACATGCTCAACTAACGCACACACTAGAGAGTGCTACTAGCACTCACTAAGGAGGTGTCCCTCCCCCCCATACCCTATGTGGCCGTTGGGGAGCGAGGCATCAGTGACCTCAGCTTTTTTGCAGGGGCCAGAATATTAAGGGCGGCGTCCATCTCCTCTCCCTTACTGCTTTACCATCCATCCATGTCCCAAACGAGGGCAGGTACCCATTTACAGCTGGGTGAACTGGGGGATTGTACTGAAGCAAAGGCGCGCAAACGGTCACACATACACTTGGTAACCATGCTCGATGCTGCTTAACCTTAGTTTGGGGAAAGTGATGCTCTGACCACTGAGCTATCCCGTCTTCTAGGAGAACAGCAGACAGACAAACAGACAGACAGACAGACAGACAGACAGACAGACAGACAGACAGACAGTACTACAAAGAGAGGGACAGGCGGAAAGACCTGTTAAGATTACAAAGGGAACTGGCCTCTCATCAAAATGCGGTAGGCTTCTGTATCCCCTGTTTCAACTGGGAAGAAAAGAAGGAAGGGCGGACAGATGAAAGAGAGAAAAAGCAAGAAAGAAGGACAAAAGAAAGAAAAAGAAAGAAAGAAAGAAAGAAGAAAAGAAAGAAAGAAGAAGAAAGAAAGAAAGAAAGAAAGACAGAAAGAAAAAAAGGAACGAAGAAAGAAAGAAAGAAAGAAAGAAAGAAAGAAAGAAAGAAAGAAAGAAGAAAGAGTGAGTAGTGAGGAGAATATCAGAGAAGGCAAAAGAAAGACAGAAAGGCAGACAGACAGACAGACAGACAGACAGACAGACAGACAGACAGAAGACAGAAAGAAAGACAGAAAGAAAGACAGAAAGAAAGACAGAAAGAAAGACAAGAAGAAAGAAAGAAAGAAAGAAAGAAAGAAAGAAAGATGATGAACGCTAAAAACACAAAAAGAAAAAAGTAAAACAGAAAAACAGGCAGAAAGAGAGATGAAGGAAAGAAAGAAACAACAAAAAAAAACACACAAAACAAAAACAAACAAGAACAAACTCCAAACTCCCTAAGATCCCAATATGGACAAGCATGAATAAAACCCACTGTGCATATTCCCCCCTCCCCTCTCACTCAACCCCCTCTTTACTCTTTCTGGGTTTGCGCTCCATAATCTTGTTACTTGGCCATCAAAGGGCAATAACCTCAGCCAGGTCTGCTTCCAATGACAGCAGAGAAGAGGTCAGAGCACAGGAAGCAGATGTTGTGGCAAAGGTTACAGGTGCAATGGCCTCTGGGTTACAGGCCGCCATGTTAAAAGCGTACACACCATAATGGTGTAAACATTTAGACAGGATTACCCTTAAACTATCCAGCTCTTGGGGAGCGAGATGTCAGACACCTCATCTTCTCCATTTAGGCATTCGTCGTCTCGAAGACTATGGAGTTACACTCTAGGCTCTAGAGCACGAAGCTGAGTAATAAGTATGGGAGGCAAGCTGCTACCCATGCAGCAGATCCCCCCCCCCTCCCCTGTTCACGTTGCTGGAATGGTCCATTGGAAAGGCAATCGCCTATACGAATGGTTCCAGTGCCGTCGCAGAACGTTGCTTATACAGCCCTGCCCGAACCACCCTGGGGACTCCAACTCCCCATTTTTTTGTCCTAGGGACAGTGTCAAAACATGACACCTGTGTGCATGCTGTTTTTTTTTTCTTTCGTTGTCAACCGCTCCTACCAGTACACAATGGCTTGCCCTTCAGAAAGGCGGAATTGGTTTTTTAAGGTGTGCGCAAGATGCTCTGCGTGCGTTCGCATACGGGGCCTTGGTTTATAGTCTCATCCAAATGACTTCTCCAGGGGCCAGCATATTGAGGGCGGCGCCATCTCCTCTCCTTCTCTGCTGTACCTTCCCTGTCTCAAAAGAGGGTAGTGAGCCCATTTACAGTTGAGTGAATTAGGAAGAGAGTGACCACAAATACGAATACTGTATTGTCTCAGAAACACACGAAATTCATGTGGGCTAAAAGCATCGCTAAAACGAGAACATATCTGTTATATGAAATAGCACTAATTGATGTCTTAGCAGGTAGTAGGTAGGCAATGTTCTACATGTTCCAATGTCTTTGCGTGTGTTTGTACTTTTACTCCGGGCAGATTTATCTAGGTGAAATTCGGGCTGCCCCCTCTCCTACCCTCCTGTGAGGGCAGCATGTTGCCAAAAAAAGCTGCAACACCCTTTTTTTCCTTTTCCTGTCTGCAGGTGTATTTGTTTCCCTATCAAAATGGCTTTTTTTGTAACAAAATGTTACCAGGAACAACTCTCTTGTTACCGTGAGTCTGTTACGTGCTCTAAATACGTGTTTGTATCAGGACCTCAGTTTATCGTCTCATCCAAAACACTAGCACCCAGACCACCACTCTTGGTCGATCTAATGGATGGGGGGACGTTTCAGACTCAAGCCCCTATTGAACCCGGATCCCGATTGAACGCGGATTTCTTGCTTTCTAGTGAGGTGCGTTAGTTCTACACTCCCGATCAGTCTGAAATGGTGCTCCCCCACTGACACAGGTGTGAAGAAAGCTCAATCCATCTCCTCACTCTGTAGCTCCTATCTGTTATGGATTCTTCCATTATATAATTATGTAAAGGTGCTGGTGTCCCATAACCTTTGCGGTCTTAAGGGAGGAGATGTCAGAGACCTCAGCTTCTCCAGGGGCCAGCATATTGAGTGTAGCGCCCATCTCCTCTCCTCGCTGCTTTACCTTCACGGACCCTAAAGAGGACAGGCACCTATTGACAGCTGGGTGAAATGGGGGACTGTACTGCAGCTAAGGCTCGCAAACAGTCCCTTATGTACTTGGAAACCACGCTCGATGCTGCTTAACCTTAGCTCGTGGAAAGCGAGTGCCTTGACCACTGAGCTATCCCTTCCCCATATAATATATACATTAGAAAATACTACTTTGGTGCCCGTTACTTTGAGTGTCTTCGATATCTTGATAATTATCGTGATAAACATCCCGTAATTATCATGTTAAACATCCCGTAATGCTTCCTTCATCAGCAGCTACCTGGAAGCTCTCAATAAAAGTTGTTTGTTTGCTTTTTCCCCTTTTCTTTCTTTTGTTGGCTTTATTGTTTGCTAGGGATTTTCTGCTTTGTTTTTTGTTGGTTTTTTGTTTTGTTTTGTTTTGTTTTGATTTAATTTTTGCTGTTGTATTGATTTTTTTCTTTTCTTTAGACAGATGGCTTGATGGAAAAAAGCAAATCGATGCTTACTCAGTGTACCATCTGGAAATAAAAATTTGATTGATTGTATCCAAAACTGTAAGCACATGTCGTCTGCGTTTTTGCACTTCATTCCCAGAAACGAGGTAGGTAATGGTGAGGGGCCGGGTGGGGGGGGGGGGGGGGTGAAGAGCGGGAACTACTACTACTACTACAAGAACAAGCCTGAACAAGAACTCTGAGACCTCGTCTGCACATAACCCGACCAGAATGAGGAGCACATGAATGACAGCAATAAATCTTCTCGGAAATGAAAGCAGCAAAAAAAAAAAAGAAGAAAAAAAGAAAATGATCCCTGCTTCCCCATCTCTTTACCCTCATGCTTCATTTGTCAAAAAGGGAGCAGACTGTGGCAGCAGGCAGGCAGGCAGGCAGGCAGGCAGGCAGGCAGGCAGGCAGGCGGGCGTCAGTTCTGTCCGAGGCCTTGATGACATTAACACGCCTGATGCCGCAGCCAAGAGGGAGACATATTTCATAGCCAGCCTCTACTGATTGATCAGCGCTGCCCGCCAAGACACTCAGGATTCAGTGCAGATTTAGAGCCGTCAGGTTTTTCTTTCATCGTCCTCCTGTGTCATGTCCTTGCCAGAACTAGAGACTAGTTACTTATGAATAGTTAGAGCTTTTTTTGTTGAATGTCTTCATTGAATAGTAGGGGCATTTTTTGTTGAATGTCTTCATTGAATAGTTAGGGCTTTTTTTGTTGAATGTCTTCATTACTCCACTAATACCTCTCTCTCATCATCGGACGCTCAGACAAGCAACAGTTGTTTTTCTGTCATAATTATGAGCGAAAATGCGTTTTATTTATTTATACCACTTTATGTCACAGCAGATTTCTCTGCGTGAAATTCGGGTGCTCTCCCCGGGGAGAGCGTGTCGCCACAAGTGCAGCGCCTACCCATTTTTTTTCTCTCTCAGGTTGCACTGCCGTTGAGCGCCTGACAAGTCTGGCCTAGCAGCGCATCCGACTTGCGTGGATTCCACTCTAATCCCTGTTGTTCTTTTGATCTGTGACTTCTTATGATTTGTCACCGCCGGTTCTCATGTTCACTAGTGTTATCTAATTTCCCCATACTAGCGTTGTAACTGCTATATGCTCCTTCACATTTCCTTTTTCTGTTCTTTTTTCTTTCTTCAGTCCGATGTGAGTCTTCCTTGTTTAAGTTTGATCATAATCTTTTTTGTGCCTTCAACACTGGTCTATTAAACTTCAACTTCGAAAACAACAACAACAGAGGTTCCCTTTTTTGTATACAGTTTCTTTTCATGAGCACGAGCAGTCACTTTTTTTTTCGATCGAAGTTTATGGTTCTTCATGGATCTTGTGCTAGATGAAAAATGAAGATAGATGCTCTTGTCAAACTTTCAAATGCTTTTTACTCAAAGACGGCCGGAGAGAAAGACGGAGAGAAATACACAGGCTGACAGATGGACAAAGGTGAAGAGAAATGGGTGGCCGGCCTGATTGATAGGGTCATCATTGAACAGGTCAATGGACGGACGGACGAACACGGAAGGACGACGGACGGACGGACGGACGGACGGACGGACGGACGGACGGAGGATGGATGGATGGATGAGGATGATGGGGGTGGGATAGGATGGATGGATGGATGGGATGGATGGATTGGATGGATGGATGGATGGAGGATGGATGGATGGAGATGGAGATGGATGGAGATGGAGGACGGACGGACGGACGGACGGATGGATGGAGGATGGATGGATGACGGATGGATTGATGATCAACTGAACAGATAAACTGTCAGAGTGAAGGCAGCTAACAAACAAACAAAAAAACACAGACAGAAGTACTGACAGCAGCACTTTCTACAAAACAACCAACAACATTTATGGAAAAAAAACCACAGTAAGTCTCTCTCTCCCTCACCCCCCCCCCACCCCCCCCTCCACCTCCCATTCATATACCCTATACTAATCGGTCAGATTCATGACTTTTTAAAATCCGAGCTTCTGTCAAGATTTCATCGAGACCTATACCCCTACCTACCCAAAAGGCTTGGTGGTGATGTCAGTCAACACAGACACATTTGCTACTCTCTGAGGTCCCCCTCAGCAAACACCTTTGGTCACCACCACCAGTCCACCCCACACAAAGCCCTCACCAAACACACACCCTTGTCAATGACACACGTACACGCCGATGTAGCTGAGTGGTTAACGACTGATCGACTTCAATCCCTCGGGTTTTTGAAGTACTGCGTTCGAATCCCAGCGGTGGCGTTAGATGAATTTGGATTTTTTTGTGTGTTTTTTTACGATCTCCCGGTCAACGTATAGTGCAGACCTGCTAGTGCCTTAATTTTGGTTGGTAGAAAGCCTACTTTGGGGAGAGGACGGGAGGGGGGGGGGGGGGGCAACGATAATAGCTTGATGATTTTTGGCTGTGGATGTGCTCACATTAAGCCACGGATGACATTTACAAAACTGCATACACACGGGAGCTGGATGTAAAAAAAAAGCACATGAATTTATTCCATTATCCTCGAAATAAAGGAATTAAAAGAAGAAAATTAAGGTTTGGCAGCGGGTGAGTATATTTTCTACAGCTGTGTTTTATTTTGTATGCATTGCATTGCATTGCATTGCATTGCATTGTATTGTATTGTATTGTATTGTATTGTATTGTATTGTATTGTATTGTATTGTATCGCATTGTGTTGCATCGTAAACCCATTTAAGTCACAGCAGAGCTCTCTGCGTGAAATTCGGGCTGCTCTCTCCGAGGAGAGCGCATTGCTAACTACTAGTAAGAGCAGCGCCACCCATCATTGTTTTGCCTTTCTCTTTTTCCTGTCTACAACTGTATTTGTTTCCCTATCAAGAGTGGCTTATTTCGACAAAATTCTGCCAGGAACAAATCTCTTATTGTCGTGGGGGATCTTTTACGTGCACTAAATGGGTGTGACATCCGAGAGACTGGCACCCACACAGACCCGGAGCACGGGATAGCCTAGTGGTCAGAACATTGCGCTCGCAATTTGACGACCGGGGTTCGATTCCCGTTTGAGGAGATTTTTCTCCTGGAGTTAACATCAGTGCTGACTCCACTCTCCCCCAAAGTCCTTCGGATGAGACTGTAAACCGAGGCCCCGTGTGCGAACGCACGCAGAACATCTTGCTCACATGCTAAATCCTGTTCCGCTTTTCGTAAGAGTAGGCCATCGTGTGCCGGTGGGAACAGATGACATTTACAAAACTGCATACACACGGGGACTGGATGTTAAAAAAAGGCTTATGATTGCTTATTCCATTATCTCGATATAAAAGAATAAATAAATAAATAAAATACATAAATAAACCACCACTCACGGTCCAAGTGGATCAGAAATGGGAGTTCTGAGGCTCATTCATGAAGGTAGCCGTTTTCTGACTTCGGGGATATTCTCTCTGTATAGGCTTGACCGCATTTTTGTACCCAACACTCTCCCCTTGTGAAATGTTTTGATGATACTGTTATTGTTTTTGTAAGAAATTCCCTCGCTTTCAGCTACTGCCTTCAGGGAGCCAGTGCCCCCCCCCCCCCCCCCCCCCCCCCGCAAAAAAAAACAACAGAACAAGACATTCATTTGTGCTACTAGCCATTATTCGAATTCTGAAGTCACAATGACATTAACTACCCAAACATATTCCTGCTGAAGCTCTCTCTCTCTCTCTTCTCTCTCTCTCTCTCTCTCTCGCACTCCTCTCACTCCTCTCTCTCTCTCTCTCCTCTCTCTCTCTCTCTCTCTCTCTCTCTCTCTCTCTCTTCTTCTTCTTCTTCTTCTTCTTCTTCTTCTCTCCTCTCTCTCTCTCTCTCTCTCTCTCTCTCTCTCTCTCTCTCTCTCTCTCTCTCTCTCTCTACTCTCTCCTCTCTCTCTCTCTCTCTCTCTCTCTCCTAGTTTACTTTCTCTCATTCTTTGCCTTCTTTTTTCTCTGTCTCGCTGATAGATTCTGACTTACATACATCATTTCTTTGAGTTAACCTTCCCTCACATTTTGATGTAGGAAAACAATATGACGCTGCCCACTCTTCAACAATGTTTTCTTTATAAACACAACGCGACAGGCGCAAGATGGGAGGAGAGGGGGAGAGAAAAAACGAAAGGAAGAAAGAAACAAATAAAGGAGGAAACAAAGAAAGAAACAGATAGAGAGAGATAGAGAGATAGAGACAGACAGAGACAGAGACAGAGAGAGAGAGAGAGAGAGAGAGAGAAATACAGAGAGAGAGAGTGAGAAAGAGAGAGAGAGAGAGAGAGAGGAGAGAGAGAGAGAGAGAGAGAGTGAGAGAGAGAGAGAACAAATACCAGAGAGAGAGAGTGAGAGAAAGAGAGAGAGAGAGAGAGAGAGAGAGAGAGAGAGAGAGAGACAAGAGAGACAGAGAGACAGAGAGAGAGAGAGAGAAGAGAGAGAGAGTGAGAGAGAGGAGACAAATACAGAGAGAGAGAGTGAGAAAGAGAGAGAGAGAGAAGAGAGAGAAGACAAACAGACAGACAGAAAGAGAGAGAGAGAGGGAGAGAGAGAGAAAGAGAGAGAGACACAGAGAAAGAGAGAGACAGAGACAGAGACAGAGGAAAAACCAGACAGGTTCTTTAAATCAAGAAAAGTGGAGAGTTGTTTAGGAACAACTTGAATGCAGAGGACACACACACACACGCGCGCGCGTGCACACACACACACACACACACACACATACACTCACATTGTCTATTGTTGTATCACCAAACATTTTTTTGGATATTACACACACACACACACACACATATATATATATATATAATATATATATTGTCTATTGTTGTACCACCAAACAATTTTTACAGATTTTAACATCAATGAATTTTTATGATGGCCATTTTATTTCGTCCGTTCCCTTAGTGTAACAGAGTGCAGATATTTGATCTGCCGCGACTCTGTACAACTTCTCGGCAACGACAGCACGGTCAGACAGTGGGAATGTGGCCTCTAAAGAGAGGCTGCATAAATACTACATTTTACCGCTATGGGCAAAGTGCATGCAGAGGACGGCTTTCGACCACCCCCCAACGATACAGAACGTCGCACAATTCACAGGTGTGGATCCAAACGTTAGACCCACGACGCTGCGATTGGCAGTTCCGATCGCAAGGGAATTAATCTAATTTACCGCCCTGCCACATT
>CM060326.1:33292491-33297491 GCA_030674155.1 Stramonita haemastoma | reverse complement strand
AGAGAGAGAGAGAGAGAGAGAGAGAGAGAGAGAGAGAACAAATTTTTTTTTGAACAAATTTTATTTTTCAGAGGGTAATAGATTAAGCGTTACAAGCTTTTTTACATCCAGCCCTCGAAAGAAAAGAAAAGAAAAGAAAACAAAATAAATAAACTACAGTCCAATAGCAATAATAAAAGGAAAAATATACATAATGACATAGAAATGCATGGAAAGCAATACACACACATGCGCGCGCGCGCGCACACACGCACACACACACGCACACACACACACACATAAATACACACACACAAACAGGCACACGCATACATACACATCAAAAGGAAAAACCTAGAAAGAAAAAGAAAAATGAGATAGAGAGAGAGCGAGAGAGAGCGAGCGAGCGAGCGAGCGAGCGAGCGAGCGAGCGAGAGAGAGAGAGAGAGAGAGAGAGAGAGAGAGAGAGAGAGAGAGAGAGAGAGAGAGAGAGAGAGAGAGAGAGAGGAGAGAGAGAGAGAGAGAGAGAGATTAAATATATGTGGAAATGGTGAAAAAGAAATAATTAGGAATGCAACAGAAACTAACTGTACACTCCGAGTAGAATGTTTATGAAATTGAGGTTTCTTGTGGTTTGATCAAAACATTTGTGGTGAAAGAAGAGAGAGAGAGAGAGAGAGAGAGAGAGAGAGAGAGAGAGAGAGAGAGAGAGAGAGAGAGAGAGAGAGAGAGAGAGAGAGAGAGAGAGAGAGGAGAGAGAGAGAGAGAGAGAGAGGGTGTGTATAGATCTTGTGGTGTGACTTTGGGTGTGTCTAAATCACCAAGCAGTAAATGGGCATTTTTAATCAGAACAAGCACTTGCCACTTTGCTCATGTCAAAAACTGACAACACTTTTTAGACCCGGGCCATTCAAGGTAAGAAGTCCGGTGGCAACATTTCCCCCGTGGGGATGCCGGGAATTCTGTTAGAAATTCCCTCTTTTCTATCCCTCTGTTTGTTTCTGCTTTGGTCTTTTGGTCTTTTACCTGTCACCTCCTTCTTGACGATGTTCTTCCCTCTTGGTCCATTCTTCTGCTTCGTTTTTTTTTCAGAGCAAGAATAAAGAAGAAGAAGAAGAAGAAGAAGAAGAAGAAAAGAAGAAGAAGAAGAAGAAGAAGAAGAAGAAGAAGAAGAAGAAGAAGAAGAAGAAAGAAGAAGAAGAATAGAGAGCTATATGGAGACAATGAAGCAGCCTTTAAGACACATCCCTCCACCCCCACCCCCACCCCCCACTCTTCCTCTCAATCGTCCTTCCACACTCTCTCATTTCACGAAAAGGGGAGGGAGATAGCTCTTACAAAGCTAGAGGGCAAAAACTCCAGTCTCATCCAATCAGATCAATGCACACGATAAACATGTCAGGAAGTGACGCAGTTCCTGAGACCTGATTTCTCATTGGTCGGACAAGATCACGCTCCTCACAGCATAAGCTATGGGCTGGCAGGGAGGAGAGAGGAGTGTTGACAGGGGAGTTGTCCTGTCGGCCACAGAAACAAGCAGGCCACTTCTACTCCTTCTGAAGTAGACAAAAGACACACAGTACTTTCCTTCCTGCCTGCCATGAAAATGTCAATGTCATTCCTCTCAAAAAGATAAAGCAGAAACAGTATATTTGTCATGCCATACAATCAAAATTAAGGGTGCAGGATAGCTATGTGATCAGAGCACTCGCTTTTCCCAAGTCAAGTTTAAGCAGCGTCGAGCGTGGTTACCAGTTGGACGGGTGACCGTTTGCGCGCCCTGGCTTCAGTACAGTCCCCCCCCCCCCCCCCCCCCACCCCCGTTCACCCAGCTGTAAATGGGTACCTGTCCTCTTTATGGTCAGGGAAGGTAAAAAAACGAGGGAGAGGAAGGAGATGGGCGCCGCCCTCAATATGCTGGCCCCTGGAGAAACTGAGGTCTCTGATGCCTCGCTCCCATACGACCTCCTAGGTAACGGGACATCTTTACCGTTTATTGTTTTACAACCAAAAGGAAGATAGGCAAAAAGATATCTTTTACATGTATACAATAAAGAAAACAATGCAATTTCTGCTCCTCCCTAAGACACGGTAGTCTGTATGCAACAGAAAGTGTATCTCCGCTCTTTCTACCTGAGGCAAAAGACGCAAGATGTTTTTAAATGCTTGCAATGTACACACGAATTTTTTTTTCCCTCTCAAAATACAGACACAACAGCGTTGAGACAATCACTCCCATGCCATTTATGAGCTACTGTTCTGGTAAGCAGATGGAAAATGTGTAAAAGAAGTAAAGAAAAGCTTCTTCGTCAAAAATACCTTCATGCTAACCAGGTATTTAATGATATAATATGTATGTATATCTGCATATCTATATTATATATATATATATATATATATAATATATATATATATATATATATATATATATATATATATATATATATATATATATATATTATGTGTGTGTGTGTGTGTGTGTGTGTGTGTGTGTGTGTGTGTGTGTGTGTGTGTGTGTTGTTTGTGTTTGTGTTTGTGTTTGTGCGTGTAGATACTTACAGATATAAATATATTTAGAGAGAGAGAGAGACAGAGAGAAAAAAATATCCCAAATAAATTATATAAGACGGCAAAAGACACAAGAAGAAGAAGAAGAGAAAAAAAAAAGCAAAGCTCAATCTCAACCTTCCAGACCAATCAATAATTAGAGTAAAGACTCCATGACTGAGCACCACCATACATCCATCACTGGTCCATCCTGTCTGTGGACAAACACAGCTGCTCTCATGGACGGACCTCAGCTAACGCATCGTTTCCTAGTCACAGTGTGACTGCAGGCACTTCTTTCCCTGACACACACTGTCAGCTGATGTGGATCGCTGGTCTAGAGCTAACGCACCTGCCTAGAAAGCAAAAAAGTCCTGGTCGGAAATGTGCGGTGGTTTGATCCCTGTTAGAGACCGAAACTGCCCCCCCCTGCCCCCCCCCCCCCCCCCCCCCATCTATTAGACCATAAGTGGTCGTCTGGGTGCATGCTAGTCTCTCGGATGAGACGATAAACAGAGGTGCCGTGTGTTATACATAATTATTCAGCGCACGTGAAAGAACCCACGGCCACAAGAATTTTGTCCCTGGCAAAATTATGTTGAAAAAAAATGCTACTCTGATAGGGAAACAAATACAGTTGCAAGCAGGAAAAAGAAGAAAAAAATACTGGGTAGGTGCTGCTCATGTGGCGATAAGTTCTCTCCCGGGGGACAGCAGTTCGAATTTCACGCAGAAAAATCTGCCGTGACTTAAAGTGGTATGAAAGTAAAGTGCAGTGAAATGCTAGAAGATAATGAAAGCAGTTTCTACACAGCACGCCATCCAAATCCTTTATACAGACCTCTGTCATCGCTTTTCAAACACTTTGGATCCCCACTCTCTACAACTCCCATTTGCAATTACCCCCCCCCCCCCACTGCCCCCCCCCCCCTCTATTCCTACTTCTCTTCCCCACTTCCCAACACTCACCTTCTAATCCCGCTCCCCCCCCCCCCTCCCCTCTATTCCTCCCTCTCTTCCCTACTCCCTAAAACTCACCTTCTAATTTCCATCCATCCATGTTTCTCTACTTCTCTTCCCCCACTCCCTAAAACTGACCTTCTATTCCTGCTTCTCTCCTTCTCTTCCCCACTTCCCTAAAACTGACCTTCTAATCCCCTTCTATTCCTGCTTCTCTACTTCTCTTCCCCACTTCCCTAAATCTGACCTTCTAAATCCATACCCCTTTTCTTCCAGTATTCCCACTTCCCTACTACTCTTTCCCCACTCTCCAACAAAACTCACCTTGCAAAATATCTTCCGTCTTTTCCTACTTCTCTTCGCCATTCTCTCATTTCACAGAAGGGGCGATAGCTCTCACAAAAGCTAGGGGCAATAACTCCACTCTCTCGCCCAATCAGATCAGCGTACACGATAAACATGTCAGGAAAACGGCGCCTTTTTCTGAGAATTGGTTTAGCAGTGGTGGGACAGGATCAGGCTCCTCAGCATAAACCAAGGCCCGGCAGGGAGAGTACAGGGGGACTAGGTATTAATTAAAAAAAACAGTAGGGTGTTTTTTTTTGTCTCCTGTTTCTAATAATAAATCAATTCAAACGAAGTTGTTGCTTCTTTCAAAATCAGACACACATAACAAAGAAGCATATTTTTTTCTTGGATGTAATGAACAAGAATGTAGCTTTTGTTCTACCCAAACTATAGCCAAAGGAACGCGTTTTGCCTGTTATGCAGTAGTAGTAACTTTTGTGAAACTTCTTTTTTCCTGTAAGTAAGCAATGAACACGGGATGTAATTTCTGGTCTCCGAAGTGAGGCAAAGACAATAAGTTTTACTTAATGCAAAAAAAAAAAGAAGAAAAAAACCCACGAATGTTATATTTTTGCTTTTCCTAATCAAAGATACGTCGTATTTTTCCTGTTCGTAATGAACAAGAACGTACTTGTTGTTCCATTCAACCCAGACAAGGACCCACAAACATCAAGGCGATGATTATTCCTTATTAATCTGTGCTACCGATTCCCGCTTTTCTATCCCTCTCTGTTTCTGCCTTCTTCCTTTTCTTCCTGTCACGCCCTTCTTGTTATTTCCTGCCTTCTTGGTCCATTCTCCGTTTCTTTTTTTCAAGGAAAGCTTTAAACAGATGGCGGTTCTCTCTCTCCCATGCCCAAGTTGGATGCGCAGGGCCTGACTTGCCAGGCGCTTAACGGCAGCGTAACACATATTCTGCCCATATGACAGACAACAATAGTTACTGTCTGAGCTTTCGACGACGACGATGACGAAGGAGAAATACCATGCCAAACAAGCAGATTCCTTCTTTTTCCTTGTACGCTCAGACAGCAACAACTGTCTGTCATAATTATGAGCGAAAATGCGCTGCACTGCCATGAAGCACCTGACAAGTCAGGCCCAGCGCAAGCAGATTCCTACTTTAAGGGATTTTTTTTCTTTCGCTAAAAAGTGAGTGTTGATAT
>CM060326.1:33279991-33282491 GCA_030674155.1 Stramonita haemastoma | reverse complement strand
CTTTTGTTTTGCCCACCACGAAGGTAGCCGCATTCCGACTTCGCGGATGTATGCTGAGTATGTTCGTGTTTCTGTAACCCACCGAACGCGAACGCTGACTTGAAGGATGGGGGATCTTTAACGTGCATATTTTTTTTTTTATATCTTCTGCAAGTGCATATACACGGAGAGAATGAATTCCTTCCAAAAGTCTATCGGATGCGACTATAAACCCATGTCCCGCGTGCGAACGCACGCAAAATATCTTGCGCACACGTTAAAACCTGTTCCACTTTTCGGAAGAATAGGCCATCGTGTGCCAGTCGGAACGGATGACAAAATTTACAAAACCGCATACACATGGGGACTGGATGTGTCCTAGAAATAAAAGAAAAAAATTAAGGCACTGGCAGGTCTACACTTGAAGTTGACCCAGGAGATCACAAAAAAATCCTTAATTATTCACCAGACGCAGCCGAGATTCGAACGCACGACTTCATGGACACGTGGGATGATTAAAAAATCAAACGGTCTTAAACCACTTGGCTACCGGCAATATTTTTTTGTCAAAAGAGAGGAAAAACTGTAGTTCTTTTCTGTACACAATTGCGGTGAAACAAAATAAGACTTTTTTTTAAAAGAAAAAAGCGAAAAACGATGAAAATAATATAAACATTAAAAAAACAACAACTAAAAGAACGAAAGGAAGTGAACAACACGATCGGTGTATGTGTGAAGGTTTGTGATGGGGACTGAAGTGAGACTTGATGTTCTAACCCTGTAACAGAATCAGAAGAAGAAGAAGAAAAAAAATTGAAAAACTGGAACAAAAATGAGAGATGAACGAGCATGGGGATGGGGTGGTGGTGGTGGTGGTGGTGGTGGTGGTGGTGGTGGTGGTGGTGGTGGTGGTGGTGGTGGTGGTGGTGGTGGTGGTGGTGGTGGTAAGAAAAGGAAATAATTACAGAAGGGGGAAAAAAAAACAACACTAGTAATAATAAGTTAAAGTGAGCCAAGATAACACAATTTATTTTTGTTCATTTTCTTTCTTCTTTTTTTTTTTTTTATTTTCGGGGCTAATGAAATAAGCACGCATGTGTTTTTGTTTTGTTTTGTGGTGGTTTTTTTTTTACATCCACTCCCATGTTCATGCACTTATGTTAAAAAAAACTCGCCATCCGTTCCCACCGGCACAAATGGCCTTCTCTTCCAAATGGCGGAACAGGCGCGAGAGATTGGACCAAGAAGGTAAAAACTCTACAAGAAGGGAGGGGGTGGTGACAGGAAGAAATGCAACAAGGCAGAAACAAAGAGAGGGATAGAAAAAAGGGAACTCCTAGTACATCGTTTTCACAAGGTGGGGATTTATTTTATTTTATTAAAAGGTGGGGATGCTACTTATGCCGACAGGCCCCGGCATCCCCCATAGGGGGGAAGTTAAGAAATAGAGCTAGTACTGCTCACAAATGACGCTATCCCGCATACAGATGATATTTCTTCATCATATCACTTTTCCATTCCTAGGTGGTAGGTGTCCCATAACCTATGTGGTCGTAAGGGGAGCGAGCTGAGGCATCAGAGACCTCAGCTTCTCTAGGAGCCAGCATAATTATTGAGGGCGGCGCCCATCTCCTCTCCCTCGCTGCTTTACCTTCCCTGACCCTAAAGAGGACAGGTACCCATTTACAGCTGGGTGAACTGGACAGTCCAACACTCATTCAGAAGGCGGAGGACAGGGCTGGATGGCGACGGCTGGCTGCAGAATCGTTCCGGTCATGAGAAAGAAGAAGAAGAAGAAGACGAAGAACTGGGGGAACTGTACTGAATTCAAGGCGCGCAAATGGTCACCCATTCCCCTCCAAATATTTTTAATACATGCACAATAAAGGAAATTATATCCGTGCCTGTAGAACACTGTGAATGAATTATGAGGCACGTATGTACAAAACTGAAGAATCCATACATAATGTTGAAATAACTTCTGGAACTGTTGTCAGTAAGTGTATATCCTTAGGAGGTGGGATAGTCGGGTGGTCTGAACGTTGCACATTGCGCTCGTGATAATTATGCTGACCAGGGTCCGAATCTCGTTTATTAAAGAGGGCTTTTCCCCCTGGAGTTAACATCAGTACCGACTCCACTCCCCCCAACAGTCTTTTGGATGAGACTATAGACCAAGGTCCCGTGTGCAAACGAACGCAGAATCTTGCTCACACGCTAAAACCCGTTTCGCTTTTCGGAAGAGTAGTCCATCGTGAACCAGTGTGACCAGATGGCAAAATTTACAAAACTGCATACACACGGGGATTGGATGGAAAAAGCGCATAAGTGATTATTCCATTACCTCTCTCTCTGTGAACTCTCTGAACTCTTCTCTCTCTCTCTCTCTCTCTCTCTTCTCTCTCTCTCTCTCTCTCTCTCTCTCTCTCTCTCTCTCTCTCTCTCTCTCTCTCTCTCTCTCTCTCTCTCTCTCTCTCTCTCTCCTCTCCTCCCTCCTCTCCCTCCCTCCCTCTCCCTCTCT
>CM060326.1:33269991-33272491 GCA_030674155.1 Stramonita haemastoma | reverse complement strand
TCAAATGATGAGAGGTCACCTAATCAAGCTGGCTACAAAAAAAAAGAAAAAAAAACACCTTAGTTTTCTTTTTACCCTGCAAATAAAACTTCAACAAGATTCCCCTAAACTTTACGCAATTTTACAACTACTCTACTTCGTCATCTTCAAACAAACTCAAAAAGACAACAACAACAACAACAAACCAAATATAACCCCTCCTACAAGAACCCCCCAAACCTAACACGCATCAATCACAACGCCCCTAACATTTCCCCACATGGGTAAGTCAGCTAGCCACGCTCACTACATCTCCGCCTGTCCACATTCTTTCCCCGTGCATGCACCAACCCACCACCACCACCACACCCACCACCCTCTCTCTCCCTGCACCACGGAGGAGGCTGGCATCTGAAGGATGAATCTGAACGCCAATCTGACGGCATCTGTCTCTCCGGACACCGCCCCTACCCCCCCACCCCCACCCCACCCACCAACCCACCCCGCCCCACCCCAATTTCTGCTTGCTTCACGCATTTTGCCCGGGAAGTCACGCACACTCTTGACAATTTGGGCGTAAGTCAGTGCACTGGTTCATCAATCTTACCTCCTTTTACTTCGGGACAGAGATGGAAGAAAAAGTGTGAAGCGTCAGAGGTCAATGGCGGTGATGCTTCTTCTTCTTATCTGTGATTTTTGTTTTTTTTAGACTGGCTGAGCTATACAAGCAGCTGAGTGATTGATAAAAAAAAAAGTAAAGGAGTGAGTGGGGTGTAACAGTTAGTCATAGAAACTGGATAAGCTAGAGGCATAGTGTAAATATATTTTCTCTTTTTTTAAAAGCTTATGAAGAAGAAGAAGAATTATGGTAGATGTTGATGGAAGAAAATAACCAACAACAACAAAAAAAATTCCAAGTGCTTGCAAAGGTAAAAGTAATCTGGAATCAAGAAAAAAAGAGGAGATGGGAGAAGAAAAAGATGACGATGATGATGATGATGATGATGATGATGATGATGATGATGATGACGATGACGATGACGACGACGATGATGATGGACGACGACGACGACGATGATGATGATGATGATGATGACGATAACGATAACGATGATGATGATGATGAAGATGACGACGACGACGACGACGATGACGATGATGATGATGATAAAGGAATAGAAGAAGAAGAAGAAGAAGAAGAAGAAGAAAAGAAGAAGAAGAAGAAGAAGAAGAAGAAGAAGAAGAAGAAGAAGAACCAATCCAATCATGTTGTTTATAACCCCGCCGACCACACAGGCCATGTCGGGGCTGTCGCCTCGTCAAAACTTATAACTCCGATTAAAACTGTGCAATTATATACAGATTAAACCCAATCCAATCCAATCCAATCCAATACGGCAGAATTCTGCCCCAAGCAGCGGAGGAAACCCCATGCCTGGATTTGCAAGCAGCTAAAGGAGCCAATCCAGCCAGAGACACAGTGTGGAATGTCCTTCAATCAATCAAGGACATACATATATGTACGTCCCCAAATCATCTAAATTTCTTAAGCCAGACGCACACTTTCCCACTTTCACACACGTTAAGAAGAAGACGAAGACGGAGGAGGAGGAGGAGAAGAAGAAGAGGAAGAAGAAGAAGAAGAAGAAGAGAAGAAGAAGAAGAAGAAGAAGAAGAAGAAGAAGAAGAACAAGAAGAAGAAGAAGAAGAAGAAGAAGAACAACAACAACAACAACAACAACAACAACAACAACAAAAACAACAACAACAACAACAACTGCAAACACGCACGTACGCGCGCGCACACACACACACACACACACACACACACACACACACACACACACACACACACACACACACACGCACACACACACACACACACTCACAGAGGGGACGGGATAGCCTAGTGGTCAGAACATTGCGCTCGCAATTTGACGACCCGGGTTCGATTCCCGCTCGAGGGGATTTTTCCCCTGGAGTTAACATCAGTGCAGACTCCACTCTCCCCAAAAGTCCTTCGGATGAGACTATTATAAACCGACGCCCCGTGTGCGAACGCATGCAGAACATCTTGAGCACACGTTAAATCCTGTTCAGCTTTTCGTAAGAGTAGGCCATTGGGTGCCGGTGGGAACAGATGACAAGATTTACAAAACTGCCTACACACGGGGACTAGTATGTAAAAAAGCACATGGGTGCCTATTCCATTATCCTCGATATAAAAGGAAAAACTCTCTCTCTCTCTCTCTCTCTCTCTCTCTCTCTCTCTCTCTCTCTCTCTCTCTCTCTCCTCTCTGTGTGTGTGCTATAACTCACCTCTAAAGTGTTATTGCCGGCGCCAGGCCAAACGGTAGGTTCCACAGCGGACCAGGCGTGAACGAACTCTCGGACATAGGGCTGGTTGTAATTGATCAACTGGAACCCTGTGATGTTCACCCCGCCGTGACGAAACCGCTCCAAATTCAGTGTGGCCATATCCTACATGAACAGAGGAGGAAAAAAAACCCACACACATCAA
>CM060326.1:33257491-33259991 GCA_030674155.1 Stramonita haemastoma | reverse complement strand
CAGCTGCAATGACCAAACTTAAAGTCTTCTGGAATGACAAGAACATCGCCATCAGCTTCAAGATCAGACTGTACTGATGCGTTCCCTGATCATGTCCATCTGTTTGTACGCATGTGAAACATGGACCGTAACAGCAGACATTGGAAGGAGGATACAGGCAGTGAAGATGAGATGCTTTCGCAAACTTCTTGGTATTTCATAAATCACTAATCAGGAAGTAGAAAAACCAGAGTTGATGCCTATCAGCTGCCAAACGGGGAAAATAACCTTTCACTGCTATTGAGCACACTGTAAGCTTTTCACCTCTTGTTGCTCTGTTGTAAGTGTAAGAGAGGTGTCCCTGGCAAAATTCTGTAGGGAAAACAGTCATAGGGAAAGGAGAAAAAAAAAAGTAATGGGCGGCACCAGCGCTGTTCTTGTTGCAACGCGACGCGCTACCCCCGGGGAGAGCTGCCCAAATTTCACGCAGAAAAATCTGCCGTGATTTGAAGGGGTATACAATTCAATACTTTTCTGAACAAAACTTTGTTTTTGTTTATAAAAATGAACGAAAGTGACAAATCTGCCTCTTTAAAAACTGGTTCGTTTTCCAGCAGGTGTGAGTTCAGGTTTGAACTTCTGAAGTAAAAACAACAACTTACAACAAAAACGGAACGCCCACTGAGCTTAAAAATAAAGTTCAAGTGAGGCCTAATCTCCATTTTGATTTGAGGTCCATTGCAAGGAAATACCAAAGACGAAAGTAAAGAAATAGGAAAGAGGAAAGAAAAATTCTGAAAAAATCAAAACGAAATGAAATGAATAATGAGAGGGAAGCAGCCAAGTTTAGATAATAAATGATCTGGAAAAAATCTGTCCCAGAGAAATGAAAAGAAAAACAACACCAACAAATTCCCCAGTAACATCGTAATCATTACCAAAAAAAAAAGTAGTATTACAACATCAAAAAACTGGTTTATCAAGCGTAAAGCAATGAAATGCAATTTCTTTTAACTAAAAAGTCAATAAGCCATAATAACTCGTAGATGAAAGGAATTGAGCTGAAGCTATGCTAAAAAAAAAAAAAAAAAGTATTGAAAGCTGTGTGGAAAAAAAGGGTGCGAACACAAACAGCTGAGGAAGTAAAAAAAAAACAAACAACAAAAAGCAAGCAAATAAAACAAAACATTATAACGGTTTTAGCCAAAAGAGGCAGCTCATTACAAAAAGAATCTAATTAAAGACAGGGAAAGGTTGCAACGAAGAAGATCAAAATAGAAAAAAAACAAAAAAAACACGTGGTGAAAAAACTGTAGGGCTTCCCTCCCGATCCCCTATCCCACCATTTTCTTTTCGTGAAAGTAAAAAAACAAAAAATCCACATTCTTCTTGTTCTTCTTTGCCGTCGTCGAACACTCATACAGCAACTATTGTCCGTCATATGGGAGAACATTTCTTCTTCTTCTTCTTCTTCTTCTTCTTCTTCTTCTTCTTCTTCTTCTTCTTCTATCCTGTAGTCTATTTAGACCGTAGGGGCGCCACGGAAGACCTCGCAACCAGCTCTCTCCATTTCCCTCTGTCCTCGACCTTTCTCAGGGTGTCACTCAGCCTGAGGCCCGTCCGCTCTCGGATGTTGTGCTCCCATCTACGTTGCACTGCCGTTAAGCGCCTGGCAAGTCAGGCCCAGCACATCCGACTTTGGCGTGGGAGAGGATCGCTATCTTTTAAGTCTTTCGGCGGCGGGCGGGGGGGGGGGGGGGGGGGGGGGGGGGGGGGGGGGGGAGGGCAGGAAAATGGACCATCAGACAGTTTCCCACATCCTACTGTGTTCTATGAATGAGTGTGTGTGCGTGTGCAAGTAAAGTTCTTTTAGGTCCATTACAAGACCAGACAGGGTGAAGCGACTTCTTTACTCACGAAGAAAAGCGAGTAAAAAAGGTGAGAAAACAAAAACAAAAGGAGGTACACATGAATTCTTTTTCTTCTTTTTTTTTTATATACTCTTCTTCTTCTTCCTCCTCCTCTTCCTTTTCTTGTTGTTGTTGTTGTTGTTGTTGTTGTTGTTGTTGTTGTTGTTGTTGTTGTTGTTGTTGTTGTTGTTCTTCTTCTTCTTCTTCTTCTTCTTCTTCTTCTTCTTCTTCTTGTTCTTCTTCTTCTTCTTCTTCTTCTTCTTCTTCTTCTTCTTCTTCTTCTTCTTCTTCTTTGTCGTCGTCGTCGTCGTCGTCGTCGTCGTCGTCGTCGTCGTCGTCGAACGCTCCAAAATCTTGGCAGCGTCTGGTAAATTCAGGGATCGGACTTTTTATGCTCTCATGTCAACTTCAATCGCAGACCTGCCATGTGCCTTTAATTCCCTTCGAGTATATAAAATATAGTTATACACATGCACAAGATCAAACATGCACGTTAAAGATCCCGTCATTCACATCAATGTTCGGTGAGGTTATAGAAACACGAACATACCCAGCATACATTCCCAAAGTCAGAATACAGCTACCTGCTACTTTCATGGTCAGCACCAAAA
>CM060326.1:33244991-33252491 GCA_030674155.1 Stramonita haemastoma | reverse complement strand
GCGAGATCTGATCTCCATTTTGAATGGAGGTCCATTACAAGGAAATGGGAAAGCGAAAGCTGAGGGAAAGAAAAAAGGGAGAAGAAGAAGAAGAAAAGAAGAAGAAGAAGAAAGAAGAAGAAGAAGAAGAAGAAGAAGAAAGAAGTAAGAAGAAGAAAAGAAGAAGAAGAAGAAAGAAGAAGAGAAGAAGAAGAAGAAGAAGAAGAAGAAGAAGAGAGACGAAGAGGAGGAGGAGGAGAGGAGGAGGAGGAGGAGGAGGAGGAGAGGAGGAGGAGGAGGGAGAGAGGAGAAGGAGAGGAGGAGAACAAGAACAAGAACAATAACAACAAGAACAAGAAGAACAAAAAGAACAAGAAGAACAAGAAGAACAAGAACAAGAACCAGAACAAGAACCAGAACAAAGAACAAGAACAAGAAAATCAAGAACAAAGCACAAGAACAAGAAGAACAACAAGAACAACAAGAAAAACAAGAAGAACAAGAACAAGGAGAGCAAGAAAAACAAGAACAAGAAGAAAAAGAAATCCAGTCAAAAGAGCAGTCAAGCCTAGACGATGAATGTCTAAAAAAACCTGTCTCAGAAAAATGGAAAATCAACATCACAGAACCCCGAGCAGCCTGGCAATCGTTACAAAAACAATAGCAGAACATCCAAAAAGTGTTTGACAAGCGACAAAGCAATGAAATGCAGTTTCTTTTAACCAGAAAGTCAATAAACCGTAGAGACGTAGATAGCAGAACAAGAACAGAGGTTAAATCTATACTTTTAAAAAGTTTTTTTTAAAAAAAACAAAAAAAACAGCCATTATGGCACTGTGTTTAGTGTCTTTAGGTTCGGATTGGAAAGTCGCAGGTTCAAATCAAGTTCTGTCTTGTATCTGATAGAGAAACAAATACTGTTGCAGGCAGGAACAGAAAAAAAAATAATGGGTGGCGCTGCTCTTGTGGCGGCATGGCACGCTCTCCCTGAGGAGAGCAGCTGAGATATCACGCAGAGAAATCTGCCGTGACCTAAAGTGGTATACAGTACAATATCAGAGTTTTAAAAAAGTTAAAGTCTGTCCCGAGCCTAAGGCTCATCAGGCCGGTGCTTATCCCGGTTTCTGTGGCGTTAAGCGACTGAGAGTCATAGACTCTCCCCTGGATAGGACGCCAGTCTATCGCAGGGTTAACCCCCAACACAAGGTTGGTACCCCCTTTTACACCTGGGTGGGGTGAGAAAATAGCCGTAAAGTGCCTTTTCCAAGGGCACAACGCCATAGCCGAAAGATGGGATCGAACCCGCGACCTTTAGATTACGAGTCCAACGCCCTAACCACTAGACTACAGCGGCGGCTACAATATCAGAGGGAAAACCAATACACACCTACTTGCATCAGAAAGAGGGGGAGAGAGAATGAATGAACCAACGAATGAACAAATGTTATTTGACAAAACCTAAAAAGCCCATTAGTCAAAGGGGACCAATTATAAACGTCATATTGACATACTAATATATATAAAAAGACATGAGTGATAATACAAAATCCAGATAAATGTCACCAAATACTTTCAGTTATTAACAGAGAGAGAAACAGAGACAGAGACAGACAGACAGACAGACAGACAGACAGACGGGCAGACAGGCATACAGACAGACAGACAGACAGACAGACAGACAGACGGGCAGACAGGCATGCAGACAGACAGACGGAGAAAGAGACAGAAACACACAGCCAGCCAAATAGACAGGCAGGCAGGCAGACAGACAGACAGAGAGAAACAGAGAGAACAGACCGACAGACAAAGAGAGAGAGAGACAGAAAAAATCAAAATCAAAGAAGCAGTCAACCTAAGACAATAACCTGGGGGAAGAGGGGGGGGGGGGATTGAATCAACCTTTTTCCGAAAAATGAAAAACCAACACTATCCACTTCTCATGTCAAATTCACCACCAATTATTAAAAACTAAAAAACAACAATAACAACAACAAAACCCCAACACCACAACATCAAAACACGTCTGCCAAACGCAATGTCAGGAAACGCGCTTCTGCTAACAAAAAAGGTCAAATAATAAAGCTGCTGCCAATAACACGAAGGTGAAAAGAATCTGAACGGAAACTCAAACTATAACCCAAAAAATGTGGCTAAACCAAACAAACAAAAAAAAGATGAGACAAATAAGCCATTCACGAGAAAAGAGCGGGCAAATCAAAGGGACAGACAATAACAGAGAAAAGACTTAAAAGTGTTAGCAAATCCAGGGACAGACAAGGACAAAGAAAAAAAAAGTAGGACAAAGAAGAACCTAAACATCCGTGAAAAAAAAAAAAAGACAACACAAAAACAAACGGAAACTACCCAACTGTAACGAACATCAAAATAATATAACATGAGATGAGAAGAAAATTTGTAAAAAAAAATTGTCCAACATGCTTTCACACCCCCCCCCCCCCCCCCCCCCCCCCCCACACACACACACACAACACCCTACCCATTTCTAGAATGACACCAAAAAATGTCCACATTTAATTACATCATCAAAGAGATCCACGTCAGATCGCGGCCTGTGATGATGTCGTCAATTGTGAGTGAGTTTGTCAGCATGCAAAGCAAGTGATGGAGGAATGACCGGGCAAGGCAAGGCAAGGCAAGGACAGGGAAGGCAAGGCAGGGCAAGGTAAAGTAGGGCAAGCCAAGGTAAGAAAAGACAGGGCAGGACAAGGCAAGGCAGGACGGGGCCAAGGCAAGGCAAGGCAAGGCAAGGCAAAGCAAGGCAAGGCAGAGCAGAGCAGGGCAAGGCAAGGCAAGGCGAGGCGAGGCGAGGCGAGGCGAGGTGAGGCAAGGCAAGGCAAGGCAAGGCAGGGTAGGATGGCAAGGCAAGGCAAGGCAGGGAAAGACAGGGCGAGACAAGTTATCCTCGAGAACAAGGAAAATGGGGAGAGGACGTCATAACGTCCATCACACCATGTGTAAACCCGACTGAGATCCTTAACATTCTTGGATAAACATCAATCAATCGCTGTTTAAATGCACACACCAAAGCCCTTATGTCACCAACAGCTTGATGTAGCCACACAATGTGAAAACCACTTTCACATAAAAAAATTTCTCTTACTTTAGAAACCCAGCAATCTTTTCCGTTCCAGAGAGAGAGAGAGAGAGAGAGGAGAGAGAGAGAGAGAGAGAGAGAGAGAGAGAGAGAGAGAGAGAGAGGAGAGAGAGAGAAGAGAGAGAGGAGAGAGAGAGAGAGAGAGAATCTGGGTAGACCCCTACTAGGGTATTAAGCTGGGAAACGCCCAACACCCACTGATGATAGGGTGCCATGCCTGATGATCTAGTGGTTAATGCGTTAGCTAGGAACGCAATGACATCACGGAAATAAAGATGAATGGAGAAACACTAGAAGAGGTGAGCCAATTCAAATACTTAGGCTCCATCCTAACAAAAGATGGCACATCAAACAATGAAGTGAAAGCTCGCATTTGCAACAGCAACATCTGCTCTAGTCAGACTCGAGAAGATCATCAGAAGCAACAACATCAGCTTCTGCACCAAATACCACCTTTACAAATCCCTCGTGATATCTATCCTCCTATATGGCTGTGAATCATGGACTCTGACAGCAGAGTTAGAGAGGAGAATCCAAGCATTCGAAAACAAGTGCCACAGAAGACTCCTGAAAATATCATACAAAGAGCACAAGACCAATAACTATGTGAAAGAAGAAATCAAAAAGCGTGTGGGCCCCCAAGAGCCTTTGCTCTCCACCATAAAGAGGAGAAAGCTGATGTGGTTTGGTCACACCACAAGACACAACACCCTAGCAAAAACCATCCTGCAAGGAACAGTCGAGGGCAAGAGAAGAAGAGGCCGCCAAAAGAAATCATGGGTTGACAACATCAAAGACTGGACCGCCCAACCCCTACAACACCTCCTACTAGCCACACAGGATCGTGAAGCATGGAAAAAGATCTCTGTTGCGTCTTCTCTCATGTCCCCCCTACGTCCTTTGGGACATGGGACTGAGTGAGTGAGTGAGGAACGCAGAAGACCGCGATTCGAGTCTAATCCCAAAACCGCATTTTCTTCTTTTTTTTATATATTGCTCACTCTGATAAAATTCTCGGAGTTATCTAGGACTTATTTCCTCAACACATTTTCAGACTTGGCTATTAGTTGATGTCCAGGGTCAAATCACACAGTCAGTGCATTAACAAAACAAACCAAAAAAGAACAGGCTGTTGTAATAGAAAACAGGATAGCTCAGTGGTCAGAGCACTCGCTTTCCCCAAGCTAAGGTTAAGCAGCATTGAACATGGTTACCAATTGGACGACGGGTGACCGTTTGCGCACCCTGGCTTCAGTACAGTCTCCCCGTTCACCCAGCTGTAAATGAGTACCCTCTCTCTTTTAGGGTCAGGGAAGGTGAAGCAGCGGTGGAGACGGTATAGATGCTGCTCTCAAGATGCTGGCCCCTGAAGAAGCTGAGGTCTCTGACATTTCACTCCCCCAGGACCACATAGGTTATGAAAACACCTTTACCTTTTTTACCTTATACTACAAAACAAAAACTTCAAATTTTGGATTAGTAGTCGTGTACTTGGTGAGTGTGATAAACGTGCGGGTAGAGGGGGATAACTTATCAAATGATAATGCTCAGTAAAAAAACAAACACCTCATTAATATTAGCCCCTAACGATCATCAACAACATAACAAAACACAACTAAAACTGTGCTTGGTTCAAGGCATGTAACTGATATTCTTTTAGATAAAAAAAAAAATTCAAGCCCATAAACATGATCATAGAGAGACAAAGGAAATTCAACAAAAGTTCCGTCTGTTAACCCCCCTCACACACACACACACACACACACACACACACACACACACACACACACACACACCACACACACACAACACACAACCACCACCCCTCTCCCGAAAAAAACAATAAAAAATAAAATCAGCGAAAAAAAAAAAGAAACACACACAAGGAGAAAACATACCACCTAAGGAAGCATGGCCTACAAAAATACTCAGCAAATTCTCCCCAAAAAACAAACAACACCAACAAACAAAATCTGAACAAACGAGAAGGAAGATAATGACAATCAAACAAACAAACAAACAAACAACACAACACACACACACACACAACACAACAAGCAAGAGAGAAGACGACGAGAGACGAAAAAAACGAGAGCAGAAAGAGACGACAGACGAGGGGAAGAAGAGAGGAGAGAGAGAGAGAGAGAGAGAGAGAGAGAAGAGAGAGAGAGAGAGAGAGAGAGAGAGAGAAGAGAGAGGATGAGAGAGAGAGAGAGAGAGGAGAAGTGAGAACGAGGATAGATGGAATAAGATTGGTGCATTTTTTTTCATCAGTTGTGTTTGATTTTGTTTGATGTTATCTGTTTATCGGGAAATGATGGCTCTCTTGATGCTATTTTTATCGTGCCAGATGTGTATGCAGTTTAGTAAATGAGTTAACTGAGATGCACCGGACACGATGAGAGAGACGATTACGAAATGCGAGAGAGAGATAGACGTGTGTGCAGAGATGTCGCGAAGAGAGAGAGAAGAGAGACAGACGACAGAGACAGACAGAAGACAAAGACAGACAGACAGACAGACAGACAGAAGAAGAAAAAAAACAAACCCCAAAAAAGACAAGACAGAGAGAAGAAGAGGAAGAAGAAAAACAAAAAAGACAAGACACAGAAACAAAGAAGAAAACAAAAGGATAGAACGTTAAAGCCTGCAGGACATAGAAGAGAACTATCCGGAAAAAGGACGGCATTGAGATGCAACACGGCCCCTGCCGGTTCTCCGGCTTCTTCTTCTTCTCACCATCCCTCTTCCTCATTGCTTTTCTTCCGGGGGGGACAAAAATCCACAACTCATTTACATGTTAAATGAAGCCTACGTCAAAACATCACGTTTGAAAAGAGATTTTTTTCTGTCTATGCTTGGAGTGTTGCTAGGAATGCGAATGAGAATTGATGTTTATTCGAAAGGGGTTTGGTGCAAAAGTACATTATTATTATTATTATTATGCTGACAATGCGAGATGTCTGGACTCGAGAATTGATGCGCGAAACATATTGTAGACAGTGAGTGAGTGTGAGTTATTATTTATTTATTTATTTGATTGTTTATTCTTTTATATTGAGGATAATGGAATAAGCACTCATGTGGCTTTTTTTTACCCCAGTCCCCGTGTGTATGCAGTTGTGTAAATCTTGTCATCTGTTCCCACCGGCACACGATGGCCTACTCTACGAAAAGCGCAACAACATGATTTAACGTGTGCGCAAGATGTTCTGCGTGCGTTCGCACACGGGGCCTCGGTTTATAGTTTCATCCGAAGGACTTTTTGGGGAGGGTGGAGTCAGCACTGATGTTAACTCCAATGGGGAAAATCTCCTCGACCGGAACGGATCGAAATTGCCAGTCGCAATGTTCTGACCTAGGCATCGTCCCATGATTGCTGATGACTCTGACTGATGGACTGATGACCGATACCTGACTGATGACTGACTGACTAATAACTGACTGACAGACTGACTGACTGACTGACTGACTGACTGACTGACTGACTGACTGACTGACTGACTGACTGACTGACTTCTTCTTCGTCGTCGAACGCTCAGACAGCAACTCGACTCCCGAGGCCCTGACAAAATTAATGCTGCCGTGCGCTGAAGGCCCTCCCGTCCAGGGGTCCAAAGAGCGTGTCCCTCATCGGCCAAGTCAGTAGGCCAGATATTGGCCTTCAGGTTATGTGTGTTGGACAGGTCTGGAGAAGTGTTACACTGTCAGGGAAGAAGACATAATAAGACAGACTGACTGACCGTCTTATTTAGGAGTTATTGAATGACAGGCAGAAAGGCAGGCGGGCGGACGAATGTACGGACCTACTGACTGACTGACTGGCTAATTCATAGTGACCACTATGACTGACTGACTGACTGATTTATAGTGACTGACTGACTGACTGACTGACTGACTGACTGACTGACTGAACTGACTGACTGACACACTGACTGACGACTCCACTACTCACTCACTGACATGACTGAGCATCATGAGTGCTTATCTATTATCTCGAATAAGAATTTGCTTGCCTTGCCTTGCCTTGCCTTTCCTTGCTGACACGCTGACTGACACACTGACTGACAAAGCGAGCGAGCGACCGAGCAAACAAGGAAAACAACTTTACCATCAACACCCCCCCCCCTTCCAAAAAAAAAGGAACACTAATAATGGAAATAGTACAGCCACCACCACCACCACCTTTCTTCCCCTCCTAACAAAGCTAATCGCAAAAAAGAGAAGAAGAAAAAAAAAACACCCAAAAAACCAAACCTCCCTACTGTTATCACTAATTGACTCCTAAATCTTCGTGATAGACACAGAGAGACTAATCCCGAAGAAAGATCCCCCCCCTCCCTTCCTCCCCATCAGATAATGACTAAATCCTCTTGATGGGCAGACGCCATTATCAGAATGGACGA
>CM060326.1:33237491-33239991 GCA_030674155.1 Stramonita haemastoma | reverse complement strand
GACACCGTGTAGGGTCTCACAGGCTTGCCGGCCGCTCCTGCCCTGCCCAGGGTGATGAAGGGCATGTTGAAACTCCTTGGAGAACGCCTGGGCAATGGAGTTGAGGTGGTCGATGGTCCTCCCGTAGAAGGCGAAGATCCCTCCTGACATCTGCTGGCACACTGCAACAAGAAGTAAGGGAAGTTAAGGGAGAATGATCATCATCTCGTCGTCGTCGTCGTCGTCTCGTCGTCGTCATCATCATCATCATCATCTCATCGTCATCGTTGTCGTCGTCGTCGTCATATCATCATCATCATCATCATCATCATCATCATCATCGTCGTCGTCGTCTCGTCGTCGTCGTCGTCGTCTTCGATCTCATTATCATCATCCCATCCTCCTCATCATCGTCATCATCATCCTCATCTTTACACCCAGTGGTGTGTAGGGCAGCAACAAAGTCTTTCCAAAGGGGAGAAGGATGTTAGTGTTCATTGTTGGTGTTGTTGTTGTTTGTTGTTGGGGAGCTTATGTTGGTGTTGTTTGGGAGGGGGGGGGGGAGCTCATGGTGAGTCGAGTGGGTTTTAGAGGGGTGTTTTTTTTTGGGGGATTGTTTTGGTTTGTTGTTTTGTTTTGTTTTGTTCGTTGGGGGGGGGGGTTGTTGTTGTTTTTTGGGGGAGGGTGTTGTTTTGTGTTGCTGTTGTCTGTGGTGGGGAGGGGGGGTTGCTGTTGTATTTGTTTTTTATTTTGTTTTGTGTTTTTTTGTTTGGGGTTTTTTTTTTGTTTTTGGGGGTTGTTTGTTGTTTTTTACACACAACACACACACACACACACACACACACACACACACACACACACACACACACACACACACACACAGCACAGGCACAGCACACACATACAGTGTGCTTATATACAGGTACGTCAATGCACAAATAGCACGCCAAACAATAAGCGCAACATTAACATCATGATACACTCATATTACACTAAAACGTAACACTCAGTAAAAAAAAAAAAAACGTTTGGCGATGTGCATGCATCTGGTGACTAAAACCAACATACTTTGGCAGCCATATTGAACTATTTCTATGACAATGACGCGTAAACCTTGAAAAATCTAGAGTCTTTTTTTTTTTAACTGATGCCATTTTGATTCGTCATGCAGCTACCAATGTTACCTTGTTTACACGTAGGTCAGTCAAAACCCTAATGCTTCCTCTTTTCCCAGGAGAGTAAACCAGCTTCCCACATTCTCTTCTTCCCATCAGAGGTAAGGACTAATTGCACTGACGCAGCGGCCATTTTCATTTGGTTGCTGATTGGTCGAATAATTGAGTCATTGTTTCTCTCCAACAAAATCAGCAGACAGAACAAGATGAGAAAGTATCCACGAGCCAATGAAAAATTGTGAAGCGCGCAATACACGCTACGTTAAGTGTCTTTTGTTTTGTTTCGGCTTAGTTCTTTGTGGGGCATGTTCGTTTTCCTAGATGTTCTGTCATTGTCACGTTTGTTCTTTCAAGAAGCTTTCGACTCCGATGTGTTGTGTGTGTGTGTGTGTGTGTGTGTGTGTGTGTGTGTGTGTGTGTGTGTGTGTGTGTTGTGTGTGTGTGTGTGTGTGTGTGTGGTTTGTCTGTGTGTGTGTGTGTGTGTGTGTGTGTGTGTGTGTGTGTGTGTGTGTGTGTGTGTGTGTGTGTGTGTGTGTTCTGTGTGTGTGTGTTGTGTGTGTGTGTGCGCGTAACCTTCAAAATGTTCGATTGCTATATAACATTCTTCAAGGTTAGCTTGCTCTGCGTTCATTTTCCCCCTGCAAAATGTCAAACAATTGATTTTTTTTAAATACTGTTAAAATGATGAAAAGAGGGAAGGGAGAGAGAGAGAGATGTTTTAGGAGATGAGTAGTAGATAGTGTGATGTGTGTGTGTGTGTGTGTGTGGTGTGTGTGTGTGTGTGTGTGTGTGTGTGTGTGTGTGTGTGTGTGTGTGTGTGTGTGTGTGTGTGTGTGGTGTGTGTGTGTGTCCTTGATAAGTGTTGACCTTTGGATCATATCATTAACTTTAAAGTATCACCTTTTATCATCTGAAGACTAGGGTTAAACTGTTCTGGTTTTGTTTTTGTTTGCTTGTTTCTTTTGGGTTTTTTGCAGCATGACATTGTTTGCCTGCTTTCTTCCTAAGTTACTGCTTTGGTTGTTTTCCTATTGCTATTTGTAAGGGGAAGAAAGCAAATCAAGATATGCATACATAAAAAATATGAGCGAATTGAACAGAATCTCCATCAACCTAACAACAACAACAATGACAATACACACACTAGTTCTGCAGCATGACATTGTTTGCCTGCTTTCTTCCTAAATTACTGCTTTGGTTGTTTTCCTATGCTATTTATAAGGGAAGAAAGCAAATCAAGATAGCATACAATATAAAAAAACGAGCCAATTGAACAGAATCTCCATCAACCTAACAACAACAACAACAACGACAACGACAACACACACACACACACATACAACACA
>CM060326.1:33229991-33232491 GCA_030674155.1 Stramonita haemastoma | reverse complement strand
ATGGTGGAAGGAAGAAGATGGTCACACACTCAAGCATTGCCCCCTCTCTCTCCTCTCTCTCTCTCTCTCTCTCTCTCTCCCTCTCTCTCTCTCTCTCTCTCTCTCTCTCTCTCTCTCTGTATTGTGTGTGTGTGTGTGTCTCTGTCTCTCTCTGTCTGTCCCTCTCTCTCTCTCTCTCTCTCTCCTCTCTCTCTCCTCTCTCTCTCTCTCTCCTCTCTCTCCCTCTCTCTCTCTCTCTCTCTCTCTCTCTCCAACTTCTTCCCTGCCTGTGTCCAGCCCCAAAGCAAAAGTGAGAGGAAGGAAGGATGGGGAGGGGAGGGGAGGGGGAGTGAAGGAAGACACAGCCAATTAACACTTCAACCCCCC
The DNA here is from genome assembly GCA_030674155.1 of Stramonita haemastoma. Taxonomy (NCBI): domain Eukaryota; kingdom Metazoa; phylum Mollusca; class Gastropoda; order Neogastropoda; family Muricidae; genus Stramonita; species Stramonita haemastoma. The sequence continues at coordinate 33,232,125 of CM060326.1, read as the reverse complement.
CCCCACTACCCCCACACCCCACCCCTACCCCCACCCCCCAATCTCAAACCGACCGCCTGAGGTTTAGACTATACCCCTAGGAGACAAAGTTGGAAACGAAAAAAAAAGAAAAAAAAAGAGAAAATTGTTGTGTGAAATAAGTGTGTGACTGTAGGGATCAGTTTTCGGTAGGGAGATCTTTCTGTCCTTTGTCTGCGTCTGTCTGCCTGTCTGTCTGTCTGTCTGTCCGCCTGTCTGTCTGTCTGATTGTCCGTCTGTTTGTCTGTCCGTGTGTTTCTTTCCTTGTCTGCCAATAGGGTGTGTCTCTTGTCTTCTTCCTGTCTCTGTCTGCTGTCTGTCTGTTTGGATCTCTGTCTGTCTGTCTGTCTCTGTCTTCTGTCTCTGTCTCTCTCTCTCTCTCTCTCTCTCTTCTCTCTCTCTCTCTCTCTCTCTCTCTCTCTCTCTCTCTCTCTCTCTCTCTCTCTCTCTCTCTCTTTTCTCTGAGCTGGATTTCTTTATATAATCTTTTCCATTTTCAAGAATAGCCGAAGGGCTTCATTAACGTTTGAACAAATGCAAGAGGGATTTTCTGGGTTTCTCCTATGAATATTTTCTTTCTTTTCTTTCTTTTCTTTCTTTCCTTCTTTGTTTCTTCTTTCCCTTTTTTTAGTTTTTTCCTTTTATCCTTTCTTTTCTTTCCCTTTATCTATGAATATGAAAACTTTTCAGATTTTTTTTCCGTCCTCTTTTTTTCTGTTTATTTCCTCTTTTGTTTTTCTTTCTTTCGTTTTTGTCCTGTTCTTCCCTTTCTTTCTTGTTTCTGTTTTCTTTCTGATTTTTCACTTTCTTTTATGCTTCGCTTTCTCTTTTTTATCTTTCTTTCTTTTACTCTTTCTTTGTTTCTTTTCTTGCTGATTCCTTTTTTCCTTTTTTAAATTTTTGCTTAAAAGATTTTGTTCTCTGTCTCTGCCTGTTTGTGTTCTCTCTCTCTCTCTCTCTCTCTCTCTCTCCTCTCTCTCTCTCCCTCTCTCTCCTCTCTCTCTCTCTCTCCTCTCCTCTCCTCTCTCTCTCTCTCTCTTGTTTGTTTTTTTTGGGGGTGTTTGTTTGGTTGTTGGTTCTTTGGTTCTTTGGTTCTTTGTTTGTTTGTTTGGGGGGTTGGTTTTTTTTTGGTTTTTTTGTTCGTTTTTGTTTGTTTGTTTATTTGTTTTGTTTGTTTGTTTTGTTTCTTTTTCTTTTTTTTCGTTTCTTTTCTTCTTCTTTAATAATCCAAATTATTTATTGTGACTTCTGATTTTCTCTTCTGAATGAGTGCACCTTTCTCACCTTATTATATGTATGTACTGTCGCATTTCTCTTACCTTATTATATGCAGTGTACTTATTTCCGTATGTTGTTTGTACTGCGTATAGTTTTATTGTTTAATATCTTTTATTTTGATGTTATCCCTGAAAAGGGCGGGACTGGATGTAAAAAAGCACATGTGTACTTATCTATTATCCTCGAATAAAAGAATTTGCCTTGCCTTGCCTTGCCTTGCCTTGCCTTGCCTTGCCTTGCCTTCTCTCTCTCTCTCTCTCTCTCTCTCTCTCTCTCTCTCGTCTCTCTCTCTCTCTCTCTCCTCTCTCTCTCTCTCTCTCTCTCTCTCTCTCTCTCTCTCTCTCTCTCCCTCTCTCTCTCTCTCTCTCTCTCTCTCTGTCCTCCTTCTGTCTTCTGTCTGTCTGTCTGTCTGTCTCTCTCTCTGTCTCTGTCTCTCTCTCTCTCTCTCTCTCTCCTCTCTCTCTCTCCTCTCTCTCTCTCTCTCTCCTCTCTCTCTCCTCTCTCTCTCTCTCTCTCTCCTCTCTCTCTCTCTCCTCTCTTACTGAGCTGTTTCTTTTTTTCCAAATGATCATAAAGAATAAGATTATCTCTTTTGACGAAAAAAGGACTTAACATAGTTTTAATTCTGTGTTACTACATTGTTATCAGGCAATGCAAATTCAGCACTTTGAGTTGTTGATGGAAGAAAGGTGGTCAGATACTCAACCACCGCCCCCTCCCCCTTCCCTACCTCTTCCTCCCACCCTCCCCTGCCTGTGTCCAGGCCCCGAAGCAAAATGTGAGGGGGGGGAGAGGGGGGGGGATACAATTAATACTCCCCCCTTTCATCCCTTGCAGA
>CM060326.1:33217491-33219991 GCA_030674155.1 Stramonita haemastoma | reverse complement strand
TTGTCATCCCCCTACCTCCCCCCCCTACTTTATCTTCTCCTTCTCTTCCTCCTCCTCGAGTTTATTACACCAATACCTTTTTCTCTCTTGTTCCTCTTTTTCCTTGCTCGTTCTTATTTCTGCTCTTCCCTCATGCAGTTAGTTTCTTTCCTTCGGTTTTTCCAAGCCCGATCCTTTGGCGCTATAACTCACAACACTGGTTCTGACTAAAGTTATCTCCAAACTGTATCTGTGTGTCAGCCTGTTAACATTAAGCCGCCAATACCCTGTAATATACTCCCACTCACACACAGAGTGAGCCAGCCAGCCAGTCGGCGAGACAGACAGGCAGAGAGACAGACAGACAGACACACAGACAGACACACAGACACACACTCTCTCTCCTCTCTCTCTCTCTCTCTCTCTCTCTCTCCTCTCTCTCTCTCTCTCTCTCTCTCTCTCCTCTCCTCTCTCTCTCTCTCTCCTCTCTCTCTCTCTCTCTCTCTCCCACGTAATCCGACATTGACATAAAGGCTTTAAAATGTGGAAGAAGAACAAAACGAAAGATCGTGGAGGGGGGGGAGGGGGGAGGGGGATAGGGTTCCGTGGTTTTTACACAAAACACTCCATCCTCCACCTTCCCACCATTCTCGTCTTGTCTCTCTCCTGAATTTCTGCCTTTTTCGAGCCCAGAGCTATGATTAACTGCTTCGTGTTTGTTTATTTTTTTTCTTTTCAAAGACAGGAAAGTTGTTATACTTTGAAAAGAGATATTTTTATAATACAGGCAAAAGAACCCATGTAGGCTAACTGATGAGAGATTTTTAAAAAATATTGTTGGGGGATGGAGATAGATAAGGCACTGTCCTTTCTTTAAAATCGAAAACAAAAAACCAAGGGCCATTTCGAAAGGAGGGGAAAGGATGGGGTGGGGATATTTGCTCAAAAAGATTTAGAGGCGGTTTTTGTTTTTAAAAAAATACAAGGAATCATTTAGAAGAGGCCTTTTCTTATTTTTGCTAAAGACGGGATAATGGTTTACAAGCAGAGTAAATATGATTTCCACAGGTGCGGCTTTTGCTGATTATCGGAAAAAATGGACAAGGGGTGGTGTTGGTTTTACATTGAAAACAGAAAAATGCGATATGCAAGAGGAATTAGGTCTTTGTTTCTGTAAAGATAGAAAAAAAAAAGATTGCCATGGGAAATGTTTCTCTTAAAGACAGAAAAAAGAATATTCACCAAAAAGGCACAAAAACATTTGTATGGGAGTGTTTTGTTGAAAACGGGCGAAATATACAAAAAGGAAGTAATTCTTCTGCTGCTGCTTTGTCGGATGCTCAGACAGCAGCTATTGTTGTCTGTCATATGAAGGAAAATGCATTGCGCTGCCGTTTAGCACCTGACAAGTCTGGCCCGGCGCATACGACTTCGGCGTGTACTTTTCTTGAAGATAGGCATTTGATTGATATAGGTGGGAGTGATTTTGTTATGGACAGAAACATTATTCTACATGGAAATGAAATTGTTGTAGACAGGAAAATAAATTGCAAAGGAAAGATGTTTTTGTTGAAAACGAGAAAAACAATTTTCCTGGGAATGGTTTGTTGAAGACGAAAAGACACTGCACAGAGAAAACAGACTTTGTTCAATATAGAAAACCAGTTTTGCATGGAACACTTTTCTAATAGAACCAGGGGATTTTTTTTTTAATGAGCGGATGTGTTGAAAACAGGAGACTCATTTTCAAGGCGAGTTAATCTTTCACAACACAGACACTCACAAGTTATTTTGTTTCGTTAAAGACAACAAAACATTGATTTATTCTTCCTCTTCACCAAACGCTCAAGATAGCAACTATTGTTGTCTGACATATGAGAGACAATACCTTGCGCATCCCACGTCGGCGTGGGAGAGAATGACTATCTTTTCAGTCTTTCCGGAAAGAAGTAAAATCAGGAGAATGGACCAAAGAAAGCAGATATTAGACAAGAAGGATTTGACAAGGAAGAAAACGAACAAGGCAAGAAACAAAACCATGGATAGAAAATAAAAAGGACTTTCTAGCAAAGAATATCCAAAAGGTGGGAATGGTGTTTATACTGACAGCTCCCTCGGCATCTTCACAGCGGGACGGACAAACAGTGATGTATGCTACAGTGACTGGTTTCTCCTATATAGACGTGGAAAGTAACTCAAAGAGTGAAACGATTTTTGTTGAGGACGGGGCAGGGGAAAAAATACTGAATTTGAAATGGGCACGGTTGTATTGAAAGCAAGAGAAAATAACTTTCAAAGGGGCGTCCAAGGGGGGCAGTTCTTACAGACAGTAAGTATCAACTCTCCTTGCTAAGAAATGAAAGCTGTTTGCTGTAGACAGAAGGAAAAAAACCCTTAACTGGCTGTGCCGAAGAAATAGAGAATACTTCTTAGACATTCAACTGTGTGTGCCATGAAAGGAAATAGGGGATGTTTGCTAGAAACAGGAAAGTGTATGTAAGCGGTGAGCAAAGGCGGATAT
>CM060326.1:33189991-33192491 GCA_030674155.1 Stramonita haemastoma | reverse complement strand
CTGACTCTAATGGACCCCATAATACACGAGCATGTCTCTACGTGGGGCGGGTGCCATCACATCATTCTCTCATGGTCCCGAACAGCTCATAACTCTACACTGCTTCCTTCCTGCCGTGGGTCCAATCCAATCCAATCATGTTGTTTATAGCCCCGCCGACCACTCAGGCCATATCGGGGGCTGTCATCGCATAGAATTGTAAATCTCAGAATAAAACTGTGCACCTATAATTATACATATTAAAACGGGATTCTTTTACGTGCGCTAAATGCCTTTTACACACAAGACCTCGGTTTAGCGTCTCATTGAAAGACTAGCACCCAGACCACTACTCACGATCTAGCGGATGAGGGTAGGGGGATAGGGGAAGAGAAGATTCAGGTGCAAACAGGATTGGAACCCAGGCCCGGATCGAACCTGGACTTTTCGCTTTCTGGGCAATGTGCACTACCTCTGGACCACCTATTGATTGATTGATTTATTGATTTATTCTTTTATATCGAGGATAATGGAATAAGCACTCTTGTGCTTTTTTTACATCCAGTCCCCGTGTGTATGCATTTTATAGATGTCATCTGTTCCCACCGGCACACGATGGCCTACTCTTACGAAAAGCCGAACAGGATTTAACGTGTGCGCAAGATGTTCTGCGTGCGTTCGCACACGGGGCCTCGGTTTAAAGTCTCATCCGAAGGACAATGACAACTATCAACAATGCAGAAGCTCCCAACCCAACACAAACACAGCACAGCACAGCAAAACAAAAAACAAAAAAACAACCCAAAAAAAAGTACAGTAGTAGTGTACAACTTCACCCCGGACAAAAACTCATCCCCTAATGCACGAGCATGTCTGCGAGTGTTGTGAGAGCCATCAAATCAGGATGCTGGTCATTTTCTGATGGTGCCAGACAGGTTATAACTCCATACTGGTTCCTTCCTCGCGTGTGTCTTACAGAACACAGTATAGACAAAGAGAGGGGAGTGGAGGGGAGGGGGAGTGGGGAGAGGGGAGGGGAGTAAATAGGGAGGTGAACGAAAGAGGGTTCGGGTATAGAGTAGGGTAGGTGGGGTGGGGTAGGGTGTGTGGGTGGGTGGGTGGACGGGGGGTTGTAGAGAGAACACAGACATGAGAGATAGATTATAATAACTCTACACTGGTTCCTATCGTGTGTTCTGCATAGTAGAACGATGCAAAGCAGAGCAGAGCAGAGTACAGAATACAGAGAGAAGGGGAAGGAGACACAGACAGACAGAGATAGAGAGAGACAGAGAGATAGAGAGAGAGACAGAGACACAGAGAGAGACAGAGAGACAGACAGACAGACAGACAGACAGGTAGACAGACAAAGAACAACGAATAAATGTTATTTATAAAGCATTATATAGAATAAGCATATCAATAGCTTTCTCTTTTACATCCAGCCCTGTGATGTGTGCATGAGATAGAGAGACAAAGAAACAGACAGACGGACAGACAGACAGACAGACAGGCAGGCAGGCAGGCAGACAGACAGACAGAGACAAAGACAGAGACAGAGAAATAAAGAGAGACAGAGACACAGATAGGAGGGAGACAGAGATACAGAGAGGAGAGGAGGGAGACAGAGACAGAGAGAGAGAAATAGCATCAGACAGAGACAGACAGATGACAGAGAAAGAGAAAAAGAGGAGGAAAGCACACAGAGAGAGACAGCTCCGAGAAAAGAAACGGATAAGATAGAAGAACGAGACAACAATAACCATGATAACGAAAGCGGAGGAGACAGAGGAGGGGGAGGGAAGTGAGAGAGGGGGGAGGGGCTGTGTGATTACAATGTGTTTTTTTTATGTCTCGTACTGTGCATGACTTTTTCTCACACTGGCAATACAAAATGATAAAAACAAACAAAGAAAGAAAAAGCCTTTACAACATTTACATTGGATTTTTTCCCCCACTTGTTTGGGGGGTTTGAAATATAATTCAGTTAATAATAATAATAATAATAATAATAATAATAATAATAATAATAAATAATAATAATAATAATAATAATAATAATAATAATAATAATAAATGGAATTTATATAGCGCTATATCTTGCAAAAACAAATCAAAGCGCTTGCATTCAACCAATTCTTGGACATGCAGCCAACAACAATTTAGATTTTTAACAAAGTCAATACACACACACACACACACACACACACACACACACACACACACACACACAACACACACACACACACACACACACACACACACACACACACACACACACACACACACACAACACATAGAGGTTAAACACTTTGGCAGGGTGGTGGATAGTTCGGCTGTTGAGAGCAGGGGCAGAAGATGAAACAGGATAGGAAAGTCTTAGCTTTGAAACAAGTGTGTCTTGAGGCTGGATTTAAATGTGTCATAGGTAGGCTTTTTACGAAGGGAGATAGGGAGATCGTTCCAGATCACTGGACCAGAAACAGAGAAAGCACGACGGCCGATGGTGGATTGATTGAAT